>CM059818.1:57102489-57172808 GCA_030435695.1 Brachymystax lenok tsinlingensis | reverse complement strand
TAATTTTAATTTTGTAATTTTTAATTTTAATTTTAATTTTAATTTTAATTTTAATTTTAATTTTAATTTTAATTTTAATTTTAATTAATTAATTTAATTTTACAATTTTAATTTTTAATTTTAATTTTAATTTTAATTTTAATTTTAATTTTAATTTTAATTTTAATTTTTAATTTTAATTTTAATTTTAATTTTAATTTTAATTCTTAATTTTAATTTTAATTTTAATTTTAATTTTAATTTTAATTTTAATTTTAATTTTAATTCTTAATTTTAATTTTAATTTTAATTTTAATTTTAATTTTAATTTTAATTTTAATTTTTAATTTTAATTTTAATTTTAATTTTTAATTTTAATTTTAATTTTAATTTTAATTTTTAATTTTAATTTTAATTTTAATTTTAATTTTAATTTTAATTTTAATTTTAATTTTAATTTTAATTTTAATTTTAATTTTAATTTTAATTTTAATTTTAATTTTAATTTTTAATTTTAATTTTTAATTTTAATTTTAATTTTAATTTAATTTTTAATTTTAATTTTTAATTTTAATTTTAATTTTAATTTTAATTTTAATTTTAATTTTAATTTTAATTTTAATTTTAATTTTTAATTTTAATTTTTAATTTTAATTTTAATTTTAATTTTAATTTTAATTTTAATTTTAATTTTAATTTTAATTTCTCTAATTTTAATTTTAATTTTAATTTTTAATTTTAATTTTAATTTTAATTTTAATTTTAATTTTAATTTTAATTTTAATTTTAATTTTAATTTTAATTTTAATTTTAATTTTAATTTTAATTTTAATTTTAATTTTAATTTTAATTTTAATTTTAATTTTAATTTTAATTTTAATTTTAATTTTAATTTTAATTTTAATTTTAATTTTAATTCTTAATTTTAATTTTAATTTTAATTTTAATTTTAATTTTAATTTTAATTTTAATTTTAATTTTAATTTTAATTTTAATTTTAATTTTAATTTTTAATTTTAATTTTAATTTTAATTTTAATTTTAATTTTAATTTTGTTTAATTTTAATTTTAATTTTAATTTTAATTTTAATTTTAATTTTAATTTTAATTTTAATTTTAATTTTAATTTTAATTTTTAATTTTAATTTTAATTTTAATTTTAATTTTAATTTTAATTTTAATTTTAATTTTAATTTTAATTTTAATTTTAATTTTAATTTTAATTTTAATTTTAATTTTAATTTTAATTTTTAATTTTAATTTTAATTTTTAATTTTAATTTTAATTTTAATTTTAATTTTAATTTTAATTTTAATTTTAATTTTAATTTTAATTTTAATTTTAATTTTTAATTTTTTAATTTTAATTTTAATTTTAATTCTTAATTTTAATTTTAATTTTAATTTTAATTTTAATTTTAATTTTAATTTTAATTTTAATTTTAATTTTAATTTTAATTTTAATTTTAATTTTAATTTTAATTTTAATTTTAATTTTAATTTTTAATTTTAATTTTAATTTTAATTTTAATTTTAATTTTTAATTTTAATTTTAATTTTAATTTTAATTTTAATTTTAATTTTAATTTTAATTTTAATTTTTAATTTTAATTTTAATTCTTAATTTTAATTTTAATTTTAATTTTAATTTTAATTTTAATTTTAATTTTAATTTTAATTTTAATTTTAATTTTAATTTTAATTTTAAATTTTAATTTTAATTTTAATTTTAATTTTAATTTTAATTTTAATTTAATTTTAATTTTAATTTTAATTTTAATTTTAATTTTAATTTTAATTTTAATTTTAATTTTAATTTTAATTTTAATTTTAATTTTAATTTTAATTTTAATTTTAATTTTAATTTTAATTTTAATTTTAATTTTAATTTTAATTTTAATTTTAATTTTAATTTTAATTTTAATTTTAATTTTTAATTTTAATTTTAATTTTAATTTTAATTTTAATTTTAATTTTAATTTTTAATTTTAATTTTAATTTTTAATTTTAATTTTAATTTTAATTTTAATTTTAATTTTAATTTTAATTTTAATTTTAATTTTAATTTTAATTTTAATTTCTTAATTTTAATTTTAATTTTAATTTTAATTTAATTTTAATTTTAATTTTAATTTTAATTTTAATTTTAATTTTAATTTTAATTTTAATTTTAATTTTAATTTTAATTTTAATTTTAATTTTAATTTTAATTTTAATTTTAATTTTAATTTTAATTTTAATTTTAATTTTAATTTTAATTTTAATTTTAATTTTAATTTTAATTTTAATTTTAATTTTAATTTTAATTTTAATTTTAATTTTTAATTTTAATTTTAATTTTAATTTTAATTTTAATTTTAATTTTAATTTTTAATTTTAATTTTAATTTTAATTTTAATTTTAATTTTAATTTTAATTCTTAATTTTAATTTTAATTTTAATTTAATTTTAATTTTAATTTTAATTTTAATTTTAATTTTAATTTTAATTTTAATTTTAATTTTAATTTTAATTTTAATTTTAATTTTAATTTTAATTTTAATTTTAATAATTTTAATTTTAATTTTAATTTTAATTCTTAATTTTAATTTTAATTTTAATTTTAATTTTAATTTTAATTTTAATTTTAATTTTAATTTTAATTTTAATTTTAATTTTAATTTTAATTTTAATTTTAATTTTAATTTTAATTTTAATTTTAATTTTAATTTTAATTTTAATTTTAATTTTAATTTTAATTTTAATTTTAATTTTAATTTTAATTTTAATTTTAATTTTAATTTTAATTTTTAATTTTAATTTTAATTTTAATTTTAATTTTAATTTTAATTTTAATTTTAATTTTAATTTTAATTTTAATTTTAATTTTAATTTTAATTTTAATTTTAATTTTAATTTTAATTTTAATTTTAATTTTAATTTTAATTTTAATTTTAATTTTAATTTTAAATTTTAATTTTAATTTTAATTTTAATTTTAATTTTAATTTTAATTTTAATTTTAATTTTAATTTTAATTTTAATTTTAATTTTAATTTTAATTTTAATTTTAATTTTAATTTTAATTTTTAATTTTAATTTTAATTTTAATTTTAATTTTAATTTTAATTTTAATAATTTTAATTTTAATTTTAATTTTAATTTTAATTTTAATTTTAATTTTAATTTTAATTTTAATTTTAATTTTAATTTTAATTTTAATTTTAATTTTAATTTTAATTTTAATTTTAATTTTAATTTTAATTTTAATTTTAATTTTAATTTTAATTTTAATTTTAATTTTAATTTTAATTTTAATTTTAATTTTAATTTTAATTTTAATTTTAATTTTAATTTTAATTTTAATTTTAATTTTAATTTTAATTTTAATTTTAATTTTAATTTTAATTTTAATTTTAATTTTAATTTTAATTTTAATTTTAATTTTTAATTTTAATTTTAATTTTAATTTTAATTTTAATTTTAATTTTAATTTTAATTTTAATTTTAATTTTAATTTTAATTTTAATTTTAATTTTAATTTTAATTTTAATTTTAATTTTAATTTTAATTTTAATTTTAATTTTAATTTTAATTTTAATTTTAATTTTAATTTTAATTTTAATTTTAATTTTAATTTTAATTTTAATTTTAATTTTAATTTTAATTTTAATTTTAATTTTAATTTTAATTTTAATTTTAATTTTAATTTTAATTTTAATTTTAATTTTAATTTTAATTTTAATTTTAATTTTAATTTTAATTTTAATTTTAATTTTTAATTTTAATTTTAATTTTAATTTTAATTTTAATTTTAATTTTAATTTTAATTTTAATTTTAATTTTAATTTTAATTTTAATTTTAATTTTAATTTTAATTTTAATTTTAATTTTAATTTTAATTTTAATTTTAATTTTAATTTTAATTTTAATTTTAATTTTAATTTTAATTTTAATTTTAATTTTAATTTTAATTTTAATTTTAATTTTAATTTTAATTTTAATTTTAATTTTAATTTTAATTTTAATTTTAATTTTAATTTTAATTTTAATTTTAATTTTAATTTTAATTTTAATTTTAATTTTAATTTTAATTTTAATTTTAATTTTAATTTTAATTTTAATTTTAATTTTAATTTTAATTTTAATTTTAATTTTAATTTTAATTTTAATTTTAATTTTAATTTTAATTTTAATTTTAATTTTAATTTTAATTTTAATTTTAATTTTAATTTTAATTTTAATTTTAATTTTAATTTTAATTTTAATTTTAATTTTAATTTTAATTTTAATTTTAATTTTAATTTTAAATTTTAATTTTTAATTTTAATTTTAATTTTAATTTTAATTTTAATTTTTAATTCTTAATTTTAATTTTAATTTTAATTTTAATTTTAATTTTAATTTTAATTTTAATTTTAATTTTAATTTTAATTTTAATTTTAATTTTAATTTTAATTTTAATTTTTTAATTTTAATTTTAATTTTAATTTTAATTTTAATTTTAATTTTAATTTTAATTTTAATTTTAATTTTAATTTTAATTTTAATTTTAATTTTAATTTTAATTTTAATTTTAATTTTAATTTTAATTTTAATTTTAATTTTAATTTTAATTTTAATTTTAATTTTAATTTTTAATTTTAATTTTAATTTTAATTTTAATTTTAATTTTAATTTTAATTTCTAATTTTAATTTTAATTTTAATTTTAATTTTAATTTTAATTTTAATTTTAATTTTAATTTTAATTTTAATTTTAATTTTAATTTTAATTTTAATTTTAATTTTAATTTTAATTTTAATTTTAATTTTAATTTTAATTTTAATTTTAATTTTAATTTTAATTTTAATTTTAATTTTAATTTTAATTTTAATTTTAATTTTAATTTTAATTTTAATTTTAATTTTAATTTTAATTTTAATTTTAATTTTAATTTTAATTTTAATTCTTAATTTTAATTTTAATTTTAATTTTAATTTTAATTTTAATTTTAATTTTAATTTTAATTTTAATTTTAATTTTAATTTTTAATTTTAATTTTAATTTTAATTTTAATTTTAATTTTAATTTTAATTTTAATTTTAATTTTAATTTTAATTTTAATTTTAATTTTAATTTTAATTTTAATTTTAATTTTAATTTTAATTTTAATTTTAATTTTAATTTTAATTTTAATTTTAATTTTAATTTTAATTTTAATTTTAATTTTAATTTTAATTTTAATTTTAATTTTAATTTTAATTTTAATTTTAATTTTAATTTTAATTTTAATTTTAATTTTAATTTTAATTTTAATTTTAATTTTAATTTTAATTTTAATTTTAATTTTTAATTTTAATTTTAATTTTAATTTTAATTTTAATTTTAATTTTAATTTTAATTTTAATTTTAATTTTAATTTTAATTTTAATTTTAATTTTAATTTTAATTTTAATTTTAATTTTAATTTTAATTTTAATTTTAATTTTAATTTTAATTTTAATTTTAATTTTAATTTTAATTTTAATTTTAATTTTTAATTTTAATTTTAATTTTAATTTTAATTTTAATTTTAATTTTAATTTTAATTTTAATTTTAATTTTAATTTTAATTTTAATTTTAATTTTAATTTTAATTTTAATTTTAATTTTAATTTTAATTTTAATTTTAATTTTTAATTTTAATTTTAATTTTAATTTTAATTTTAATTTTAATTTTAATTTAATTAATTTTAATTTTAATTTTAATTTTAATTTTAATTTTAATTTTAATTTTAATTTTAATTTTAATTTTAATTTTAATTTTAATTTTAATTTTAATTTTAATTTTAATTTTAATTTTAATTTTAATTTTAATTTTAATTTTAATTTTAATTTTAATTTTAATTTTAATTTTAATTTTAATTTTAATTTTAATTTTAATTTTAATTTTAATTTTAATTTTAATTTTAATTTTAATTTTAATTTTAATTTTAATTTTAATTTTAATTTTAATTTTAATTTTAATTTTAATTTTAATTTTAATTTTAATTTTAATTTTAATTTTAATTTTAATTTTTAATTTTAATTTTAATTTTAATTTTAATTTTAATTTTAATTTTAATTTTAATTTTAATTTTAATTTTAATTTTAATTTTAATTTTAATTTTAATTTTAATTTTAATTTTAATTTTAATTTTAATTTTAATTTTAATTTTAATTTTAATTTTAATTTTAATTTTAATTTTAATTTTAATTTTAATTTTAATTTTAATTTTAATTTTAATTTTAATTTTAATTTTAATTTTAATTTTAATTTTTAATTTTAATTCTTAATTTTAATTTTAATTTTAATTTTAATTTTAATTTTAATTTTAATTTTAATTTTAATTTTAATTTTAATTTTAATTTTAATTTTAATTTTAATTTTAATTTTAATTTTAATTTTAATTTTAATTTTAATTTTAATTTTAATTTTAATTTTAATTTTAATTTTAATTTTAATTTTAATTTTAATTTTAATTTTAATTTTAATTTTAATTTTAATTTTAATTTTAATTTTAATTTTAATTTTAATTTTAATTTTAATTTTAATTTTAATTTTAATTTTAATTTTAATTTTAATTTTAATTTTAATTTTAATTTTAATTTTAATTTTAATTTTAATTTTAATTTTAATTTTAATTTTAATTTTAATTTTAATTTTAATTTTAATTTTAATTTTAATTTTAATTTTAATTTTAATTTTAATTTTAATTTTAATTTTAATTTTTAATTTTAATTTTAATTTTAATTTTTAATTTTAATTTTAATTTTAATTTTAATTTTAATTTTAATTTTAATTTTAATTTTAATTTTAATTTTAATTTTAATTTTAATTTTAATTTTAATTTTTAATTTTAATTTTAATTTTAATTTTAATTTTAATTTTAATTTTAATTTTAATTTTAATTTTAATTTTAATTTTAATTTTAATTTTAATTTTAATTTTAATTTTAATTTTAATTTTAATTTTAATTTTAATTTTAATTTTAATTTTTAATTTTAATTTTAATTTTAATTTTAATTTTAATTTTAATTTTAATTTTAATTTTAATTTTAATTTTAATTTTAATTTTAATTTTAATTTTAATTTTAATTTTAATTTTAATTTTAATTTTAATTTTAATTTTAATTTTAATTTTAATTTTAATTTTAATTTTAATTTTAATTTTAATTTTAATTTTAATTTTAATTTTAATTTTAATTTTAATTTAATTTTAATTTTAATTTTAATTTTAATTTTAATTTTAATTTTAATTTTAATTTTAATTTTAATTTTAATTTTAATTTTTAATTTTAATTTTAATTTTAATTTTAATTTTAATTTTAATTTTAATTTTAATTTTAATTTTAATTTTAATTTTAATTTTAATTTTAATTTTAATTTTAATTTTAATTTTAATTTTAATTTTAATTTTAATTTTAATTTTAATTTTAATTTTAATTTTAATTTTAATTTTAATTTTAATTTTAATTTTAATTTTAATTTTAATTTTAATTTTAATTTTAATTTTAATTTTAATTTTAATTTTAATTTTAATTTTAATTTTAATTTTAATTTTAATTTTAATTTTAATTTTAATTTTAATTTTAATTTTAATTTTAATTTTAATTTTAATTTTAATTTTAATTTTAATTTTTAATTTTAATTTTAATTTTTAATTTTAATTTTAATTTTAATTTTAATTTTAATTTTAATTTTAATTTTAATTTTAATTTTAATTTTAATTTTAATTTTAATTTTAATTTTAATTTTAATTTTAATTTTAATTTTTAATTTTAATTTTAATTTTAATTTTAATTTTAATTTTAATTTTAATTTTAATTTTAATTTTTAATTTTAATTTTAATTTTAATTTTAATTTTAATTTTAATTTTAATTTTTAATTTTAATTTTAATTTTAATTTTAATTTTAATTTTAATTTTAATTTTAATTTTAATTTTAATTTTAATTTTAATTTTAATTTTAATTTTAATTTTAATTTTAATTTTAATTTTAATTTTTAATTTTAATTTTAATTTTTAATTTTAATTTTAATTTTAATTTTAATTTTAATTTTAATTTTAATTTTAATTTTAATTTTAATTTTAATTTTAATTTTAATTTTTAATTTTAATTTTAATTTTAATTTTAATTTTAATTTTAATTTTAATTTTAATTTTAATTTAATTTTAATTTTAATTTTAATTTTAATTTTTAATTTTAATTCTTAATTTTAATTTTAATTTTAATTTTAATTTTAATTTTAATTTTAATTTTAATTTTAATTTTAATTTTAATTTTAATTTTAATTTTAATTTTTAATTTTAATTTTAATTTTAATTTTAATTTTAATTTTAATTTTAATTTTAATTTTAATTTTAATTTTAATTTTAATTTTAATTTTAATTTTAATTTTAATTTTAATTTTAATTTTAATTTTAATTTTAATTTTAATTAATTTTAATTTTAATTTTAATTTTAATTTTAATTTTAATTTTAATTTTAATTTTAATTTTAATTTTAATTTTAATTTTAATTTTAATTTTAATTTTAATTTTAATTTTAATTTTAATTTTAATTTTAATTTTAATTTTAATTTTAATTTTAATTTTAATTTTAATTTTAATTTTAATTTTAATTTTAATTTTAATTTTAATTTTAATTTTAATTTTAATTTTAATTTTAATTTTTAATTTTAATTTTAATTTTAATTTTAATTTTAATTTTTAATTTTAATTTTAATTTTAATTTTAATTTTAATTTTAATTTTAATTTTAATTTTAATTTTAATTTTTAATTTTAATTTTAATTTTAATTTTAATTTTAATTTTAATTTTAATTTTAATTTTAATTTTAATTTTAATTTTAATTTTAATTTTAATTTTAATTTTAATTTTAATTTTAATTTTAATTTTAATTTTAATTTTAATTTTAATTTTAATTTTAATTTTAATTTTAATTTTAATTTTAATTTTAATTTTAATTTTAATTTTAATTTTAATTTTAATTTTAATTTTAATTTTAATTTTAATTTTAATTTTAATTTTAATTTTAATTTTAATTTTAATTTTAATTTTAATTTTAATTTTAATTTTAATTTTAATTTTAATTTTAATTTTAATTTTAATTTTAATTTTAATTTTAATTTTAATTTTAATTTTAATTTTAATTTTAATTTTAATTTTAATTTTAATTTTAATTTTAATTTTTAATTTTAATTTTAATTTTAATTTTAATTTTAATTTTAATTTTAATTTTAATTTTAATTTTAATTTTAATTTTAATTTTAATTTTAATTTTAATTTTTAATTTTAATTTTAATTTTAATTTTAATTTTAATTTTAATTTTAATTTTAATTTTAATTTTAATTTTAATTTTAATTTTAATTTTAATTTTAATTTTAATTTTAATTTTAATTTTAATTTTAATTTTAATTTTAATTTTAATTTTAATTTTAATTTTAATTTTAATTTTAATTTTAATTTTAATTTTAATTTTAATTTTAATTTTAATTTTAATTTTAATTTTAATTTTAATTTTAATTTTAATTTTAATTTTAATTTTAATTTTAATTTTAATTTTAATTTTAATTTTAATTTTAATTTTAATTTTAATTTTAATTTTAATTTTAATTTTAATTTTAATTTTAATTTTAATTTAATTTTAATTTTAATTTTAATTTTTAATTTTAATTTTAATTTTAATTTTAATTTTAATTTTAATTTTAATTTTAATTTTTAATTTTAATTTTAATTTTAATTTTAATTTTAATTTTAATTTTAATTTTAATTTTAATTTTAATTTTAATTTTAATTTTAATTTTAATTTTAATTTTAATTTTAATTTTAATTTTAATTTTAATTTTAATTTTAATTTTAATTTTTAATTTTAATTTTAATTTTAATTTTAATTTTAATTTTAATTTTAATTTTAATTTTAATTTTAATTTTAATTTTAATTTTAATTTTAATTTTAATTTTAATTTTAATTTTAATTTTAATTTTAATTTTAATTTTAATTTTAATTTTAATTTTAATTTTAATTTTAATTTTAATTTTTAATTTTAATTTTAATTTTAATTTTAATTTTAATTTTAATTTTAATTTTAATTTTAATTTTAATTTTAATTTTAATTTTAATTTTAATTTTAATTTTAATTTTAATTTTAATTTTAATTTTAATTTTAATTTTAATTTTAATTTTAATTTTAATTTTAATTTTAATTTTAATTTTAATTTTAATTTTAATTTTAATTTTAATTTTAATTTTAATTTTAATTTTAATTTTAATTTTAATTTTAATTTTAATTTTAATTTTAATTTTAATTTTAATTTTAATTTTAATTTTAATTTTAATTTTAATTTTAATTTTAATTTTAATTTTAATTTTAATTTTAATTTTAATTTTAATTTTAATTTTAATTTTAATTTTAATTTTAATTTTAATTTTAATTTTAATTTTAATTTTAATTTTAATTTTAATTTTAATTTTAATTTTAATTTTAATTTTAATTTTAATTTTAATTTTAATTTTAATTTTAATTTTAATTTTAATTTTAATTTTAATTTTAATTTTAATTTTAATTTTAATTTTAATTTTAATTTTAATTTTAATTTTAATTTTAATTTTAATTTTAATTTTAATTTTAATTTTAATTTTAATTTTAATTTTAATTCTTAATTTTAATTTTAATTTTAATTTTAATTTTAATTTTAATTTTAATTTTAATTTTAATTTTAATTTTAATTTTAATTTTAATTTTAATTTTAATTTTAATTTTAATTTTAATTTTTAATTTTAATTTTAATTTTAATTTTAATTTTAATTTTAATTTTAATTTTAATTTTAATTTTAATTTTAATTTTAATTTTAATTTTAATTTTAATTTTAATTTTAATTTTAATTTTAATTTTAATTTTAATTTTAATTTTAATTTTAATTTTAATTTTAATTTTAATTTTAATTTTAATTTTAATTTTAATTTTAATTTTAATTTTAATTTTAATTTTAATTTTTAATTTTAATTTTAATTTTAATTTTAATTTTAATTTTAATTTTAATTTTAATTTTAATTTTAATTTTAATTTTAATTTTTAATTTTAATTTTAATTTTAATTTTAATTTTAATTTTAATTTTAATTTTAATTTTAATTTTAATTTTAATTTTAATTTTAATTTTAATTTTAATTTTTAATTTTAATTTTTAATTTTAATTTTAATTTTAATTTTAATTTTAATTTTAATTTTAATTTTAATTTTAATTTTAATTTTAATTTTAATTTTAATTTTAATTTTAATTTTAATTTTAATTTTAATTTTTAATTTTAATTTTAATTTTAATTTTAATTTTAATTTTAATTTTAATTTTAATTTTAATTTTAATTTTAATTTTAATTTTAATTTTAATTTTAAATTTTAATTTTAATTTTAATTTTAATTTAATTTTAATTTTAATTTTAATTTTAATTTTAATTTTAATTTTAATTTTAATTTTAATTTTAATTTTAATTTTAATTTTAATTTTAATTTTAATTTTAATTTTAATTTTAATTTTAATTTTAATTTTAATTTTAATTTTAATTTTAATTTTAATTTTAATTTTAATTTTAATTTTAATTTTAATTTTAATTTTTAATTTTAATTTTAATTTTAATTTTAATTTTAATTTTAATTTTAATTTTAATTTTAATTTTAATTTTAATTTTAATTTTAATTTTAATTTTAATTTTAATTTTAATTTTAATTTTAATTTTAATTTTAATTTTAATTTTTAATTTTAATTTTAATTTTAATTTTAATTTTAATTTTAATTTTAATTTTAATTTTAATTTTAATTTTAATTTTAATTTTAATTTTAATTTTAATTTTAATTTTAATTTTAATTTTAATTTTAATTTTAATTTTAATTTTAATTTTAATTTTTAATTTTAATTTTAATTTTAATTTTAATTTTAATTTTAATTTTAATTTTAATTTTAATTTTTAATTTTAATTTTAATTTTAATTTTAATTTTAATTTTAATTTTAATTTTAATTTTAATTTTAATTTTAATTTTAATTTTAATTTTAATTTTAATTTTAATTTTAATTTTAATTTTAATTTTAATTTTTAATTTTAATTTTAATTTTAATTTTAATTTTAATTTTAATTTTAATTTTAATTTTAATTTTAATTTTAATTTTAATTTTAATTTTAATTTTAATTTTAATTTTAATTTTAATTTTAATTTTAATTTTAATTTTAATTTTAATTTTAATTTTAATTTTAATTTTTAATTTTAATTTTAATTTTAATTTTAATTTTAATTTTAATTTTAATTTTAATTTTAATTTTAATTTTAATTTTAATTTTAATTTTAATTTTAATTTTAATTTTAATTTTAATTTTAATTTTAATTTTAATTTTAATTTTAATTTTAATTTTAATTTTAATTTTAATTTTAATTTTAATTTTAATTTTTAATTTTAATTTTAATTTTAATTTTAATTTTAATTTTAATTTTAATTTTAATTTTAATTTTAATTTTAATTTTAATTTTAATTTTAATTTTAATTTTAATTTTAATTTTAATTTTAATTTTAATTCTTAATTTTAATTTTAATTTTAATTTTAATTTTAATTTTAATTTTAATTTTAATTTTAATTTTAATTTTAATTTTAATTTTAATTTTAATTTTAATTTTAATTTTAATTTTAATTTTAATTTTAATTTTAATTTTAATTTTAATTTTAATTTTAATTTTAATTTTAATTTTAATTTTAATTTTAATTTTAATTTTAATTTTAATTTCTTAATTTTAATTTTAATTTTAATTTTAATTTTAATTTTAATTTTAATTTTAATTTTAATTTTAATTTTAATTTTAATTTTAATTTTAATTTTAATTTTAATTTTAATTTTAATTTTAATTTTAATTTTAATTTTAATTTTAATTTTAATTTTAATTTTAATTTTAATTTTAATTTTAATTTTAATTTTAATTTTAATTTTAATTTTAATTTTAATTTTAATTTTAATTTTAATTTTAATTTTAATTTTAATTTTAATTTTAATTTTAATTTTAATTTTAATTTTAATTTTAATTTTAATTTTAATTTTAATTCTTAATTTTAATTTTAATTTTAATTTTAATTTTAATTTTAATTTTAATTTTAATTTTAATTTTAATTTTTAATTTTAATTTTAATTTTAATTTTAATTTTAATTTTAATTTTAATTTTAATTTTAATTTTAATTTTAATTTTAATTTTAATTTTAATTTTAATTTTAATTTTAATTTTAATTTTAATTTTAATTTTAATTTTAATTTTAATTTTAATTTTAATTTTAATTTTAATTTTAATTTTAATTTTAATTTTAATTTTAATTTTAATTTTAATTTTAATTTTAATTTTAATTTTAATTTTAATTTTAATTTTAATTTTAATTTTAATTTTTAATTTTAATTTTAATTTTAATTTTAATTTTAATTTTAATTTTAATTTTAATTTTAATTTTAATTTTAATTTTAATTTTAATTTTAATTTTAATTTTAATTTTAATTTTAATTTTAATTTTAATTTTAATTTTAATTTTAATTTTAATTTTAATTTTAATTTTAATTTTAATTTTAATTTTAATTTTAATTTTAATTTTAATTTTAATTTTAATTTTAATTTTAATTTTAATTTTAATTTTAATTTTAATTTTAATTTTAATTTTAATTTTAATTTTAATTTTAATTTTAATTTTAATTTTAATTTTAATTTTAATTTTAATTTTAATTTTAATTTTAATTTTAATTTTAATTTTAATTTTAATTTTAATTTTAATTTTAATTTTAATTTTAATTTTAATTTTTAATTTTAATTTTAATTTTAATTTTAATTTTAATTTTAATTTTAATTTTAATTTTAATTTTAATTTTAATTTTAATTTTAATTTTAATTTTAATTTTAATTTTTTAATTTTAATTTTAATTTTAATTTTAATTTTAATTTTAATTTTAATTTTAATTTTAATTTTAATTTTAATTTTAATTTTAATTTTAATTTTAATTTTAATTTTAATTTTAATTTTAATTTTAATTTTAATTTTAATTTTAATTTTAATTTTAATTTTAATTTTAATTTTAATTTTAATTTTAATTTTAATTTTAATTTTAATTTTAATTTTAATTTTAATTTTAATTTTAATTTTAATTTTAATTTTAATTTTAATTTTAATTTTAATTTTAATTTTAATTTTAATTTTAATTTTAATTTTAATTTTAATTTTAATTTTAATTTTAATTTTAATTTTAATTTTAATTTTAATTTTAATTTTAATTTTTAATTTTAATTTTAATTTTAATTTTAATTTTAATTTTAATTTTAATTTTAATTTTAATTTTAATTTTAATTTTAATTTTAATTTTAATTTTAATTTTAATTTTAATTTTAATTTTAATTTTAATTTTAATTTTAATTTTAATTTTAATTTTAATTTTAATTTTAATTTTAATTTTAATTTTAATTTTAATTTTAATTTTAATTTTAATTTTAATTTTAATTTTAATTTTAATTTTAATTTTAATTTTAATTTTAATTTTAATTTTAATTTTAATTTTAATTTTAATTTTAATTTTAATTTTAATTTTAATTTTAATTTTAATTTTAATTTTAATTTTAATTTTAATTTTAATTTTAATTTTAATTTTAATTTTAATTTTAATTTTAATTTTAATTTTAATTTTAATTTTAATTTTAATTTTAATTTTAATTTTAATTTTAATTTTAATTTTAATTTTAATTTTAATTTTAATTTTAATTTTAATTTTAATTTTAATTTTAATTTTAATTTTAATTTTAATTTTAATTTTAATTTTAATTTTAATTTTAATTTTAATTTTAATTTTAATTTTAATTTTAATTTTAATTTTAATTTTAATTTTAATTTTAATTTTAATTTTAATTTTAATTTTAATTTTAATTTTAATTTTAATTTTAATTTTAATTTTAATTTTAATTTTAATTTTAATTTTAATTTTAATTTTAATTTTAATTTTAATTTTAATTTTAATTTTAATTTTAATTTTAATTTTAATTTTAATTTTAATTTTAATTTTAATTTTAATTTTAATTTTAATTTTAATTTTAATTTTAATTTTAATTTTAATTTTAATTTTAATTTTAATTTTAATTTTAATTTTAATTTTAATTTTAATTTTAATTTTAATTTTAATTTTAATTTTAATTTTAATTTTAATTTTAATTTTAATTTTAATTTTAATTTTAATTTTAATTTTAATTTTAATTTTAATTTTAATTTTAATTTTAATTTTAATTTTAATTTTAATTTTAATTTTAATTTTAATTTTAATTTTAATTTTAATTTTAATTTTAATTTTAATTTTAATTTTAATTTTAATTTTAATTTTAATTTTAATTTTAATTTTAATTTTAATTTTAATTTTAATTTTAATTTTAATTTTAATTTTAATTTTAATTTTAATTTTAATTTTAATTTTAATTTTAATTTTAATTTTTAATTTTAATTTTAATTTTAATTTTAATTTTAATTTTAATTTTAATTTTAATTTTAATTTTAATTTTAATTTTAATTTTAATTTTAATTTTAATTTTAATTTTTAATTTTAATTTTAATTTTAATTTTAATTTTAATTTTAATTTTAATTTTAATTTTAATTTTTAATTTTAATTTTAATTTTAATTTTAATTTTAATTTTAATTTTAATTTTAATTTTAATTTTAATTTTAATTTTAATTTTAATTTTAATTTTAATTTTAATTTTAATTTTAATTTTAATTTTAATTTTAATTTTAATTTTAATTTTAATTTTAATTTTAATTTTAATTTTAATTTTAATTTTAATTTTAATTTTAATTTTAATTTTAATTTTAATTTTAATTTTAATTTTAATTTTAATTTTAATTTTAATTTTAATTTTAATTTTAATTTTAATTTTAATTTTAATTTTAATTTTAATTTTAATTTTAATTTTAATTTTAATTTTAATTTTAATTTTAATTTTAATTTTAATTTTAATTTTAATTTTTAATTTTAATTTTAATTTTAATTTTAATTTTAATTTTAATTTTAATTTTAATTTTAATTTTAATTTTAATTTTAATTTTAATTTTAATTTTAATTTTAATTTTAATTTTAATTTTAATTTTAATTTTAATTTTAATTTTAATTTTAATTTTAATTTTAATTTTAATTTTAATTTTAATTTTAATTTTAATTTTAATTTTAATTTTAATTTTAATTTTAATTTTAATTTTAATTTTAATTTTAATTTTAATTTTAATTTTAATTTTAATTTTAATTTTAATTTTAATTTTAATTTTAATTTTAATTTTAATTTTAATTTTAATTTTAATTTTAATTTTAATTTTAATTTTAATTTTAATTTTAATTTTAATTTTAATTTTAATTTTAATTTTAATTTTAATTTTAATTTTAATTTTAATTTTAATTAATTTTAATTTTAATTTTAATTTTAATTTTAATTTTAATTTTAATTTTAATTTTAATTTTAATTTTAATTTTAATTTTAATTTTAATTTTAATTTTAATAATTTTAATTTTAATTTTAATTTTAATTTTAATTTTAATTTTAATTTTAATTTTAATTTTAATTTTAATTTTAATTTTAATTTTAATTTTAATTTTAATTTTAATTTTAATTTTAATTTTAATTTTAATTTTAATTTTAATTTTAATTTTAATTTTAATTTTAATTTTAATTTTAATTTTAATTTTAATTTTAATTTTAATTTTAATTTTAATTTTAATTTTAATTTTAATTTTAATTTTAATTTTAATTTTAATTTTAATTTTAATTTTAATTTTAATTTTAATTTTAATTTTAATTTTAATTTTAATTTTAATTTTAATTTTAATTTTAATTTTAATTTTAATTTTAATTTTAATTTTAATTTTAATTTTAATTTTAATTTTAATTTTAATTTTAATTTTAATTTTAATTTTAATTTTAATTTTAATTTTAATTTTAATTTTAATTTTAATTTTAATTTTAATTTTAATTTTAATTTTAATTTTAATTTTAATTTTAATTTTAATTTTAATTTTAATTTTAATTTTAATTTTAATTTTAATTTTAATTTTAATTTTAATTTTAATTTTAATTTTAATTTTAATTTTAATTTTAATTTTAATTTTAATTTTAATTTTAATTTTAATTTTAATTTTAATTTTAATTTTTAATTTTAATTTTAATTTTAATTTTAATTTTAATTTTAATTTTAATTTTAATTTTAATTTTAATTTTAATTTTAATTTTAATTTTAATTTTAATTTTAATTTTAATTTTAATTTTAATTTTAATTTTAATTTTAATTTTAATTTTAATTTTAATTTTAATTTTAATTTTAATTTTAATTTTAATTTTAATTTTAATTTTAATTTTAATTTTAATTTTAATTTTAATTTTAATTTTAATTTTAATTTTAATTTTAATTTTAATTTTAATTTTAATTTTAATTTTAATTTTAATTTTAATTTTAATTTTAATTTTAATTTTAATTTTAATTTTAATTTTAATTTTAATTTTAATTTTAATTTTAATTTTTAATTTTAATTTTAATTTTAATTTTAATTTTAATTTTAATTTTAATTTTAATTTTAATTTTAATTTTAATTTTAATTTTAATTTTAATTTTAATTTTAATTTTAATTTTAATTTTAATTTTAATTTTAATTTTAATTTTAATTTTAATTTTAATTTTAATTTTAATTTTAATTTTAATTTTAATTTTAATTTTAATTTTAATTTTAATTTTAATTTTAATTTTAATTTTAATTTTAATTTTAATTTTAATTTTAATTTTAATTTTAATTTTAATTTTAATTTTAATTTTAATTTTAATTTTAATTTTAATTTTAATTTTAATTTTAATTTTAATTTTAATTTTAATTTTAATTTTAATTTTAATTTTAATTTTAATTTTAATTTTAATTTTAATTTTAATTTTAATTTTAATTTTAATTTTAATTTTAATTTTAATTTTAATTTTAATTTTAATTTTAATTTTAATTTTAATTTTAATTTTAATTTTAATTTTAATTTTAATTTTAATTTTAATTTTTAATTTTAATTTTAATTTTAATTTTAATTTTAATTTTAATTTTAATTTTAATTTTAATTTTAATTTTAATTTTAATTTTAATTTTAATTTTAATTTTAATTTTAATTTTAATTTTAATTTTAATTTTAATTTTAATTTTAATTTTAATTTTAATTTTAATTTTAATTTTAATTTTAATTTTAATTTTAATTTTAATTTTAATTTTAATTTTAATTTTAATTTTAATTTTAATTTTAATTTTAATTTTAATTTTAATTTTAATTTTAATTTTAATTTTAATTTTAATTTTAATTTTAATTTTAATTTTAATTTTAATTTTAATTTTAATTTTAATTTTAATTTTAATTTTAATTTTAATTTTAATTTTAATTTTAATTTTAATTTTAATTTTAATTTTAATTTTAATTTTAATTTTAATTTTAATTTTAATTTTAATTTTAATTTTAATTTTAATTTTAATTTTAATTTTAATTTTAATTTTAATTTTAATTTTAATTTTAATTTTAATTTTAATTTTAATTTTAATTTTAATTTTAATTTTAATTTTAATTTTAATTTTAATTTTAATTTTAATTTTAATTTTAATTTTAATTTTAATTTTAATTTTAATTTTAATTTTAATTTTAATTTTAATTTTAATTTTAATTTTAATTTTAATTTTAATTTTAATTTTAATTTTAATTTTTAATTTTAATTTTAATTTTAATTTAATTTTAATTTTAATTTTAATTTTAATTTTAATTTTAATTTTAATTTTAATTTTAATTTTAATTTTAATTTTAATTTTAATTTTAATTTTAATTTTAATTTTAATTTTAATTTTAATTTTAATTTTAATTTTAATTTTAATTTTAATTTTAATTTTAATTTTAATTTTAATTTTAATTTTAATTTTAATTTTAATTTTAATTTTAATTTTAATTTTAATTTTAATTTTAATTTTAATTTTAATTTTAATTTTAATTTTAATTTTAATTTTAATTTTAATTTTAATTTTAATTTTAATTTTAATTTTAATTTTAATTTTAATTTTAATTTTAATTTTAATTTTAATTTTTTAATTTTAATTTTAATTTTAATTTTAATTTTAATTTTAATTTTAATTTTAATTTTAATTTTAATTTTAATTTTAATTTTAATTTTAATTTTAATTTTAATTTTAATTTTAATTTTAATTTTAATTTTAATTTTAATTTTAATTTTAATTTTAATTTTAATTTTAATTTTAATTTTAATTTTAATTTTAATTTTAATTTTAATTTTAATTTTAATTTTAATTTTAATTTTAATTTTAATTTTAATTTTAATTTTAATTTTTAATTTTAATTTTTAATTTTAATTTTAATTTTAATTTTAATTTTAATTTTAATTTTAATTTTAATTTTAATTTTAATTTTAATTTTAATTTTAATTTTAATTTTAATTTTAATTTTAATAATTTTAATTTTAATTTTAATTTTAATTTTAATTTTAATTTTAATTTTAATTTTAATTTTAATTTTAATTTTAATTTTAATTTTAATTTTAATTTTAATTTTAATTTTAATTTTAATTTTAATTTTAATTTTAATTTTAATTTTAATTTTAATTTTAATTTTTAATTTTAATTTTAATTTTAATTTTAATTTTAATTTTAATTTTAATTTTAATTTTTAATTTTAATTTTAATTTTAATTTTAATTTTAATTTTAATTTTAATTTTAATTTTAATTTTAATTTTAATTTTAATTTTAATTTTAATTTTAATTTTAATTTTAATTTTAATTTTAATTTTAATTTTAATTTTAATTTTAATTTTAATTTTAATTTTAATTTTAATTTTAATTTTAATTTTAATTTTAATTTTAATTTTAATTTTAATTTTAATTTTAATTTTAATTTTAATTTTAATTTTAATTTTAATTTTAATTTTAATTTTAATTTTAATTTTAATTTTAATTTTAATTTTAATTTTAATTTTAATTTTAATTTTAATTTTAATTTTAATTTTAATTTTAATTTTAATTTTAATTTTAATTTTAATTTTAATTTTAATTTTAATTTTAATTTTAATTTTAATTTTAATTTTAATTTTAATTTTAATTTTAATTTTAATTTTAATTTTAATTTTAATTTTAATTTTAATTTTAATTTTAATTTTAATTTTAATTTTAATTTTAATTTTAATTTTAATTTTAATTTTAATTTTAATTTTAATTTTAATTTTAATTTTAATTTTAATTTTAATTTTAATTTTAATTTTAATTTTAATTTTAATTTTAATTTTAATTTTAATTTTAATTTTAATTTTAATTTTAATTTTAATTTTAATTTTAATTTTAATTTTAATTTTAATTTTTAATTTTAATTTTAATTTTAATTTTAATTTTAATTTTAATTTTAATTTTAATTTTAATTTTAATTTTAATTTTAATTTTAATTTTAATTTTAATTTTAATTTTAATTTTAATTTTAATTTTAATTTTAATTTTAATTTTAATTTTAATTTTAATTTTAATTTTAATTTTAATTTTAATTTTAATTTTAATTTTAATTTTAATTTTAATTTTTAATTTTAATTTTAATTTTAATTTTAATTTTAATTTTAATTTTAATTTTAATTTTAATTTTAATTTTAATTTTAATTTTAATTTTAATTTTAATTTTAATTTTAATTTTAATTTTAATTTTAATTTTAATTTTAATTTTAATTTTAATTTTAATTTTAATTTTAATTTTAATTTTAATTTTAATTTTAATTTTAATTTTAATTTTAATTTTAATTTTAATTTTAATTTTAATTTTAATTTTAATTTTAATTTTAATTTTAATTTTAATTTTAATTTTAATTTTAATTTTAATTTTAATTTTAATTTTAATTTTAATTTTAATTTTAATTTTAATTTTAATTTTAATTTTAATTTTAATTTTAATTTTAATTTTTAATTTTAATTTTAATTTTAATTTTAATTTTAATTTTAATTTTAATTTTAATTTTAATTTTAATTTTAAATTTTAATTTTAATTTTAATTTTAATTTTAATTTTAATTTTAATTTTAATTTTAATTTTAATTTAATTTTAATTTTAATTTTAATTTTAATTTTAATTTTAATTTTAATTTTAATTTTAATTTTAATTTTAATTTTAATTTTAATTTTAATTTTAATTTTAATTTTAATTTTAATTTTAATTTTAATTTTAATTTTAATTTTAATTTTAATTTTAATTTTAATTTTAATTTTAATTTTAATTTTAATTAATTTTAATTTTAATTTTAATTTTAATTTTAATTTTAATTTTTAATTTTAATTTTAATTTTAATTTTAATTTTAATTTTAATTTTAATTTTAATTTTAATTTTAATTTTAATTTTAATTTTAATTTTAATTTTAATTTTAATTTTAATTTTAATTTTAATTTTAATTTTAATTTTTAATTTTAATTTTAATTTTAATTTTAATTTTAATTTTAATTTTAATTTTAATTTTAATTTTAATTTTAATTTTAATTTTAATTTTAATTTTAATTTTAATTTTAATTTTAATTTTAATTTTAATTTTAATTTTAATTTTAATTTTAATTTTAATTTTAATTAATTTTAATTTTAATTTTAATTTTAATTTTAATTTTAATTTTAATTTTAATTAATTTTAATTTTAATTTTAATTTTAATTTTAATTTTAATTTTAATTTTAATTTTAATTTTAATTTTAATTTTAATTTTAATTTTAATTTTAATTTTAATTTTAATTTTAATTTTAATTTTAATTTTAATTTTAATTTTAATTTTAATTTTAATTTTAATTTTAATTTTAATTTTAATTTTAATTTTAATTTTAATTTTAATTTTAATTTTAATTTTAATTTTAATTTTAATTTTAATTTTAATTTTAATTTTAATTTTAATTTTAATTTTAATTTTAATTTTAATTTTAATTTTAATTTTAATTTTAATTTTAATTTTAATTTTAATTTTAATTTTAATTTTAATTTTAATTTTAATTTTAATTTTAATTTTAATTTTAATTTTAATTTTAATTTTAATTTTAATTTTAATTTTAATTTTAATTTTAATTTTAATTTTAATTTTAATTTTAATTTTAATTTTAATTTTAATTTTAATTTTAATTTTTAATTTTAATTTTAATTTTAATTTTAATTTTAATTTTAATTTTAATTTTAATTTTAATTTTAATTTTAATTTTAATTTTAATTTTAATTTTAATTTTAATTTTAATTTTAATTTTAATTTTAATTTTTAATTTTAATTTTAATTTTAATTTTAATTTTAATTTTAATTTTAATTTTAATTTTAATTTTAATTTTAATTTTAATTTTAATTTTAATTTTAATTTTAATTTTAATTTTAATTTTAATTTTAATTTTAATTTTAATTTTAATTTTAATTTTAATTTTAATTTTAATTTTAATTTTAATTTTAATTTTAATTTTAATTTTAATTTTAATTTTAATTTTAATTTTAATTTTAATTTTAATTTTAATTTTAATTTTAATTTTAATTTTAATTTTAATTTTAATTTTAATTTTAATTTTAATTTTAATTTTAATTTTAATTTTAATTTTAATTTTAATTTTAATTTTAATTTTAATTTTAATTTTAATTTTAATTTTAATTTTAATTTTAATTTTAATTTTAATTTTAATTTTAATTTTAATTTTAATTTTAATTTTAATTTTAATTTTAATTTTAATTTTAATTTTAATTTTAATTTTAATTTTAATTTTAATTTTAATTTTAATTTTAATTTTAATTTTAATTTTAATTTTAATTTTAATTTTAATTTTAATTTTAATTTTAATTTTAATTTTAATTTTAATTTTAATTTTAATTTTAATTTTAATTTTAATTTTAATTTTAATTTTAATTTTAATTTTAATTTTAATTTTAATTTTAATTTTAATTTTAATTTTAATTTTAATTTTAATTTTAATTTTAATTTTAATTTTAATTTTAATTTTAATTTTAATTTTAATTTTAATTTTAATTTTAATTTTAATTTTAATTTTAATTTTAATTTTAATTTTAATTTTAATTTTAATTTTAATTTTAATTTTAATTTTAATTTTAATTTTAATTTTAATTTTAATTTTAATTTTAATTTTAATTTTAATTTTAATTTTAATTTTAATTTTAATTTTAATTTTAATTTTAATTTTAATTTTAATTTTAATTTTAATTTTAATTTTAATTTTAATTTTAATTTTAATTTTAATTTTAATTTTAATTTTAATTTTAATTTTAATTTTAATTTTAATTTTAATTTTAATTTTAATTTTAATTTTAATTTTAATTTTAATTTTAATTTTAATTTTAATTTTAATTTTAATTTTAATTTTAATTTTAATTTTAATTTTAATTTTAATTTTAATTTTAATTTTAATTTTAATTTTAATTTTAATTTTAATTTTAATTTTAATTTTAATTTTAATTTTAATTTTAATTTTAATTTTAATTTTAATTTTAATTTTAATTTTAATTTTAATTTTAATTTTAATTTTAATTTTAATTTTAATTTTAATTTTAATTTTAATTTTAATTTTAATTTTAATTTTAATTTTAATTTTAATTTTAATTTTAATTTTAATTTTAATTTTAATTTTAATTTTAATTTTAATTTTAATTTTAATTTTAATTTTAATTTTAATTTTAATTTTAATTTTAATTTTAATTTTAATTTTAATTTTAATTTTAATTTTAATTTTAATTTTAATTTTAATTTTAATTTTAATTTTAATTTTAATTTTAATTTTAATTTTTAATTTTAATTTTAATTTTAATTTTAATTTTAATTTTAATTTTAATTTTAATTTTAATTTTAATTTTAATTTTAATTTTAATTTTAATTTTAATTTTAATTTTAATTTTAATTTTAATTTTAATTTTAATTTTAATTTTAATTTTAATTTTAATTTTAATTTTTTAATTTTAATTTTAATTTTAATTTTAATTTTAATTTTAATTTTAATTTTAATTTTAATTTTAATTTTAATTTTAATTTTAATTTTAATTTTAATTTTAATTTTAATTTTAATTTTAATTTTAATTTTAATTTTAATTTTAATTTTAATTTTAATTTTAATTTTAATTTTAATTTTAATTTTAATTTTAATTTTAATTTTAATTTTAATTTTAATTTTAATTTTAATTTTAATTTTAATTTTAATTTTAATTTTAATTTTAATTTTAATTTTAATTTTAATTTTAATTTTAATTTTAATTTTAATTTTAATTTTAATTTTAATTTTAATTTTAATTTTAATTTTAATTTTAATTTTAATTTTAATTTTAATTTTAATAATTTTAATTTTAATTTTAATTTTAATTTTAATTTTAATTTTAATTTTAATTTTAATTTTAATTTTAATTTTAATTTTAATTTTAATTTTAATTTTAATTTTAATTTTAATTTTAATTTTAATTTTAATTTTAATTTTAATTTTAATTTTAATTTTAATTTTAATTTTAATTTTAATTTTAATTTTAATTTTAATTTTAATTTTAATTTTAATTTTAATTTTAATTTTAATTTTAATTTTAATTTTAATTTTAATTTTAATTTTAATTTTAATTTTAATTTTAATTTTAATTTTAATTTTAATTTTAATTTTAATTTTAATTTTAATTTTAATTTTAATTTTAATTTTAATTTTAATTTTAATTTTAATTTTAATTTTAATTTTAATTTTAATTTTAATTTTAATTTTAATTTTAATTTTAATTTTAATTTTAATTTTAATTTTAATTTTAATTTTAATTTTAATTTTAATTTTAATTTTAATTTTAATTTTAATTTTAATTTTAATTTTAATTTTAATTTTAATTTTAATTTTAATTTTAATTTTAATTTTAATTTTAATTTTAATTTTAATTTTAATTTTAATTTTAATTTTAATTTTAATTTTAATTTTTAATTTTAATTTTAATTTTAATTTTAATTTTAATTTTAATTTTAATTTTAATTTTAATTTTAATTTTAATTTTAATTTTAATTTTAATTTTAATTTTAATTTTAATTTTAATTTTAATTTTAATTTTAATTTTAATTTTAATTTTAATTTTAATTTTAATTTTAATTTTAATTTTAATTTTAATTTTAATTTTAATTTTAATTTTAATTTTAATTTTAATTTTAATTTTAATTTTAATTTTAATTTTAATTTTAATTTTAATTTTAATTTTAATTTTAATTTTAATTTTAATAATTTTAATTTTAATTTTAATTTTAATTTTAATTTTAATTTTAATTTTAATTTTAATTTTAATTTTAATTTTAATTTTAATTTTAATTTTAATTTTAATTTTAATTTTAATTTTAATTTTAATTTTAATTTTAATTTTAATTTTAATTTTAATTTTTAATTTTAATTTTAATTTTAATTTTAATTTTAATTTTAATTTTAATTTTAATTTTAATTTTAATTTTAATTTTAATTTTAATTTTAATTTTAATTTTAATTTTAATTTTAATTTTAATTTTAATTTTAATTTTAATTTTAATTTTAATTTTAATTTTAATTTTAATTTTAATTTTAATTTTAATTTTAATTTTAATTTTAATTTTAATTTTAATTTTAATTTTAATTTTAATTTTAATTTTAATTTTAATTTTAATTTTAATTTTAATTTTAATTTTAATTTTAATTTTAATTTTAATTTTAATTTTAATTTTAATTTTAATTTTAATTTTAATTTTAATTTTAATTTTAATTTTAATTTTAATTTTAATTTTAATTTTAATTTTAATTTTAATTTTAATTTTAATTTTAATTTTAATTTTAATTTTAATTTTAATTTTAATTTTAATTTTAATTTTAATTTAATTTTAATTTTAATTTTAATTTTAATTTTAATTTTAATTTTAATTTTAATTTTAATTTTAATTTTAATTTTAATTTTAATTTTAATTTTAATTTTAATTTTAATTTTAATTTTAATTTTAATTTTAATTTTAATTTTAATTTTAATTTTAATTTTAATTTTAATTTTAATTTTAATTTTAATTTTAATTTTAATTTTAATTTTAATTTTAATTTTAATTTTAATTTTAATTTTAATTTTAATTTTAATTTTAATTTTAATTTTAATTTTAATTTTAATTTTAATTTTAATTTTAATTTTAATTTTAATTTTAATTTTAATTTTAATTTTAATTTTAATTTTAATTTTAATTTTAATTTTAATTTTAATTTTAATTTTAATTTTAATTTTAATTTTAATTTTAATTTTAATTTTAATTTTAATTTTAATTTTAATTTTAATTTTAATTTTAATTTTAATTTTAATTTTAATTTTAATTTTAATTTTAATTTTAATTTTAATTTTAATTTTAATTTTAATTTTAATTTTAATTTTAATTTTAATTTTAATTTTAATTTTAATTTTAATTTTAATTTTAATTTTAATTTTAATTTTAATTTTAATTTTAATTTTAATTTTAATTTTTAATTTTAATTTAATTTTAATTTTAATTTTAATTTTAATTTTAATTTTAATTTTAATTTTAATTTTAATTTTAATTTTAATTTTAATTTTAATTTTAATTTTAATTTTAATTTTAATTTTAATTTTAATTTTAATTTTAATTTTAATTTAATTTTAATTTTAATTTAATCCTAATTTTAATTTTAATTTTAATTTTTTAATTTTAATTTTAATTCTTAATTTTAAATTTTAATTTTAATTTTAATTCCCCAACATGCACAGACCACATTAAATCATCCACCTCCTAACCTTAACCTTCTCCCCAAACCCCACTCCTAACCTTAACCTCCCCAAACCCTTTAACCTTAACCTCTCCCCAAACCCTACTCCTAACCTTAACCTCTCCCCAAACCCTACTCCTAACCTTAACCTCTCCCCAAACCCTACTCCTAACCTTTAACCTCTCCCAAACCCCACTCCTAACCTTAACCTCTCCCCAAACCCCACTCCTAACCTTAACCTCTCCCCAAACCCCACTCCTAACCTTAACCTCTCCCCAAACTTCACTCCTAACCTTAACCTTCACCATTACCCTAACCAGGGTTCTCATCCTAACCTAACCCCTATCTCCCTCCTTGACCCTAATCCTGACTTCTGATGGGTAGTGATCTGCACCAATCACCAAACCGTAACACTTCCTCAATACTCAATCAGCAGACAATCATCATCCCCTAGTAACCACATTTTCACATAGAATCAGACCCCTACATCAATCAATCAAACACAACTTCGCTACAGTTCAGCACACTTACATACCACTCAAACCATACAGAATAATTTCAGCCTTCAGAAAAACAAAACTTAAAGGACCTCCTCACCAAAGCAAGATTTAGTAGTAAGCCACCACAAGACCCCAAATCTCACAATTCTCATTTTCGACAGATAAAGTTTATTACAAACACACACAGCCACACATCAGCACCAGTACAAGAATCATACTCATTGAACACACACAACGTCATTTATATCATTACATGCACACTCTGCAATAAACAATACATCGGAGAAACCAAACACACCATAGAAACCAGACTCAAACAACACCTGTATAATATCAAAAGGGCACACCTACAAACGGCACTGATAACCCATTTCCAGGAGCACCCCATCACTCATCTCACAATATCAGGGCTACAGGCACACTTGGGCTGGACCTGTGGGCAGCGGAGGAGGGTAGAGCGGAGTGGATCCAGCGCCTGAGGACTATAACACCAAGTGGCCTGAACGAGAAGTTTTAGAAAATGGGTTTTAACAGACAGGAAAATGGATGGAGCAGAACATGGTTTTATTTAAACTCTATATATTGATGTCTTATTTGTTTTAGTCTGGAATTTCCTGTTTTTAGGCTTTTCCCTTCTTTTTACAGAATAAAACCAAACCAGCTGAATGCACAATGTTGCTTTTATGTTCATATTTAACAGCACTATGGTTGAATACATCGCCACCACAATAGATCCTTCACTGTCACCCAGAAAAGCAATCATTTTAGAACTCACTTCAGTTTATTTAAGATCTTAGGAGGACACCTACGGGCCTTTTAAAGCACTACATGCAACACAATACATCATTAAGAGGGGGGATAAACAGGAGATAGGCCTGTGCAACGAAAAACAAATGAGTTGATATAAAACACAATGATATTCAAAACCTAACCCTAGCCCGTGCCATCCCTGTGTTGTCCCTCTACAAGTGTGGTGCTGCCCTCGGGTGCTGGTTTCTGCTCCTTGTGTGGTGTGTTGCTCTTCCGCTGTCCACAGGTCATCCACGTCCGACCCGCCGAGAGAGCAATAGCGCTGTGAATTACAGCAATATATAACATTGGATCAACCTTCTTTTTTTCCCCAACACGGTTATTTATTTTTATTTCTTTGATTTGTCTCATTGTGCCAGAGGGATTGCATAGTGCCCAGATACAGAACCACACACAACAACTAAGGGATACAAATGTACAGAATAATAGAAAATGTAGTAGAACTGAACAGAATAACAATATAGGGATGGAGTAGGGAGGGAAAGACAGGGAAATAAAGTATCAGAGAGGGAAATACTGAGACAAAGGAGGGACTATGATGACAAAGATGCAATTTAATGGATATAAGGTATGGGTGGGGATATTGCCAGGTTCATTTATAACAAAGCCTTGAAACTGAACTGAAAAGCAAACAGAAGAAAGAGGAGTAACATACAAGCCCTTAAAATGCAATAATTTTCCCGCCTTTGGAGTAGCTCCCACTGGTAAATCGGACCAATAGGGTAACAGGAAGTTAGAAACGCCCACTTTGGGAGCAGTGGTTGGGTTTCTCCTCCTAATTGCTCCCATTTTAAAAGGGCACGGGTGTTCTCGGTCGAGGAAAAGACCCTCTGAAGAAGCAGAAAACTCTGTAAACGTCAGGGTTTGGAAACAGGACTTCACAGTGGATTTTAAACATTGTTTGGCTTTTTAATCACTTTTTGATTTTAACCAATAGCATTAAAAGTTAAGTTTTAGATTCAAGATGTGGAGGGATAAGGGGGAGCTCATTGCCTAAAGTGCATAGACACTTGAAAACCATCTGGATTTTAACCTCTGGAACCAGATCTTTTAACAGGATTGGACTCTAACAAAGAACAACGGATCACAGCCCCAGCCCTGGAACTGGGGAACACCAAGAAACAACTGGTAGCCTCATCTCCACCTCCATATCTCAATAACCCGGCATACAAAGAACAAGGCGGTAAGGACTGGCCCTGAGCAGCACCAAAAGTCTCGTGCAGTTCAGGCCTTCACATCTTTTATTCTAAATATAGTATTGCCTTGCTTTTTTGAATTACACTGTCCAGTCCTCCTCGACTGAGAACACCCTGGTTGTATTGTTTTAACTAGGAAGTACAGGACTTAGGTATTTTAGCCTCATGGTTTAGTAACCATGCAGTCATTGAGGAATTTGACAACCACATCACATGGCAGGATATCACAACCCCAACCCTATGCATACAGACAGCCTGGCCTATACAAACCCTCAGATGAGGAGACAAGGCAGACGGCCAAACTGTATTTTAAATTAATACAGGCAACTCCACCACATGGAAGTGGTGGAGAAGGCACTTAAAAATTGTGCATTCCCTACTGGTATGATGAGACAGGTGCATCGGGTCACCAACTTTATCAAACCATCCTCACCCACAGACTACACCACAACAAAACTATCACAGAACACACACCAGTGGATGCAAAACAACATGCACATACTCCAGACTCATTACCAGTCAATCACCCACACCATTACACAACAAATAAACACACCCAATACTCTGGCACTGACCATAGCAATGGGCTGGGCACATAAGAGGTATAAGCATAAACTGACACCCACCACCATCATTAGAGTAGAAACCACCTTCAAATGCCCTCAGGTCACCCCCTCTTCTCAACAAACAACCATACGGACGAACACAATACAAGATCAACCACATACACCGGAAGCTATAGAAAACACCCCACCACAAACTCCCGGCCAACGCTACCAACTCCAACCCCAGTGCCACCTCTCTCCTCAGCAGAGGAATTTCCACCTTTGTCAAAACCTCATCCCCTGCCAAAAGACAACCATCGTGACATACGGACACTATCACTGGGAAAACAACCGACCCTGAGTGAAACCTATAGCCCTCAGACACAGACTCTCTCCAAAACACATCTCCACTCTCCACCTCAACATCCACTTTAACGGCTTCTCCCCTCCAATCAAAAAGAGAGGCAACAATAGAACCCCTACAACTGAGGAGAGGAAATGGACAAGTCCAGTGGGTCCTCCTACTCCACAAGCAGCCCATCCTATCAGAGCCCAGGTTCATCACACAGCTAACAGTCAAACAGAAACTCGCACACCCATAGCTACACCCATCAAACAAAACACTGGCCACAAAAGAGTAAAGGGTAATGTATCAATAATATTAAAAGACATAATTACATCCGCCTCTTTCACCCACAGGAGGCGCCAGGCCAGGGGTACAGACAAGGACAGGGCAACTCAAGGGGCAGATGATGATGAATAAAGGGCAAGAAAATGGGCAACACCCCAAAGCTCCCAAATCCGAACCCCCACAAAAACAAAATATCATGGTGCCTCTGCCTGTCCAGGACCCTGTACAACTGGCGCCTCAAATTACCCACCATCATCCCCACCACAACCACAATCCCAGCCTCAACCCCAACCACAGCCCACACTCACACACACTTCACAAAAACCCTTCTATCACAGGGCCAGGCCGAACTATAAGGTGGCAGATTGGAACATTGAGGGACACACACCAACACTCATCATAGGAGATTCAAACCTCAACCGGATCCCACCATTCAATAACCCCAACATCCAAGTCGACAGTTACCCAGGGGCAACATTCTATCACCTCACAAAGGTACTGGAGAAAACACCCATACATACAGACACGGCGACTGTTGTTCTCTCGGTGGGCTTGAACAACAAGGATCACGACCCATTCCAAACATCACTAAAACAGTTGTCAGTTATGCACAAGGAGGCAAAGAAAACATTCCCAAACGCAACAATATACATCCCGGTCATCAGCCATTCACCTCTTCTTACTCCACAGCAGAAGAGAAACCTTAAGATCATCAACGGTTACATCACCACTAACTTTCCAACCCTATTAGAGATTCCACAAGACACATTTCACACAACAACAGATCTCATACACTGGACATCCACCACAGCGGAGCTCATCTTTCAACACTGGTGCAGACAGCTAAATTTACACTAACCACAAGCCACAGTCTGGATAGAAATGGCCTTTCTCTCAATTTCCTTCCTTCCCTAGTAGCCGGTGCAGATCCTCCACCAAGGGGAGCAGCGGACCAGTCAACATCGAACATCATGAACCTTTCCAAATCCTTCATCCCCACAGCAGCACAAACACAGCTCCTGGAGAGAGGGTTGACATTCATCCCTCGCCCAAACAAATTTGACTGGGAGGAACTTCAAAGGACACTCACAAATATCATAGACGACTCAAATTGTTGGACTACTTTGACTACAACGCAGACGACAACCACCAACCATTTATTTTACCATCTACCTGGGAACCTAAAACCTCCCAGATAGATGGTAGAATCAGGAGACTAATTAGAACAGACAAGAACACACTTCACAACCATCAGATTCACACGGACAGGGAGGATAACCTCACACAGGTAGAAAGACAGGCAATACAACAACTTAAAAATAACCCACACATAATCATCAAACCAGCAGACAAAGGGTCAAAAATAGTCATATTAGATACACATCAATACATGTATGAAGCCAATAGACAGTTATCAAACACCAAACATTACAAACCAATAGAAAACAGTATACAACCACAGACACAGACACAGTTAAGGACAATAATAAAAAGACTCTATGACCTACACTACATCACAGCAAAACAACGGGACTTTCTCTACGGTACAGACACCCCACGACTCCAGACTATTTTACTTACTGTTAAAAGTACACAAGGAACCAAGGCGACATGGACAATTCCCTTTGAAGTTCCTCCTGGCAGACCGATTGTATCCGACTGCAATAGTGAATCTTATAACATCTCTCAATATATAGATCATCATATTAACCCTCTCTCCACCAGGCACCCCAGCTTTCTAAGGGACACGTACTCACTTTATGGAGAGGATTGGACCCATAGTTGTTCCTCCCACACCCACATATTCACAATAGATATTGATAGCCTATATACGAATATAAATACAGCAACAGGAATACAAGCAATTAGAAATATCTTTAAGAGATACCCAGACAACACTAGACCGGACAAAGAAATATTACAACTATTAGAAATCAGCCTGACTAGCAATGACTTTTTATTCAACGACCACTATTACCTTCAGGTGGAGGGAACAGCTATGGGTAAAAATTTGCACCTGCTTATGCCAATATATACATGGCTGAATGGGAGAGAGAGGCACTGGCCAAGTGTCCATATCAACCCACCTTTTATTACCGCTTTCTTAGATGACATAATAGGAGCCTGGCCTCATGACATTCAATTATTCACAGACTTTATAAACATTCTCAACAGCCATCATTCATCCATCAAGATTAAATACACAATTCATCCGCAAGAAGTCAACTTCCTAGACACAACAGTTTTTTTCAGTAATAACAACCAACCACAGAAAACACTACAAACCAGAGTCTACTTCAAACCAACAGACACACACGCTTTACTCCATAAACACAGCTACCACCCTAAACATACATTTAAGGGAATAATAAAATCACAACTCATACGGTTCTACAGGATATCATCAGTAAACAAGACCTGGAATATGCAATAAATACACTATTCCACGACTTAGGAAAAGAGGATATTCAAAACGATTTTTAAGAACCATCAAAAATAACACATTGGCCGCCTCTCCCTCCCATTCCCCCAACATGCACAGACCACATCAAATCATCCACCTCTCCTAACCTTAACCTCTCCCAAACCCTACTCCTAACCTTAACCTCTCCCCAAACCCTACTCCTAACCTTAACCTCTCCCCAAACCCTACTCCTAACCTTAACCTCTCCCCAAACCCTACTCCTAACCTTAACCTCTCCCCAAACCCCACTCCTAACCTTAACCTCTCCCCAAACCCCACTCCTAACCTTAACCTCTCCCCAAACCCTACTCCTAACCTTAACCTCTCCCCAAACCCTACTCCTAACCTTAACCTCTCCCCAAACCCCACTCCTAACCTTAACCTCTCCCCAAACCCCACTCCTAACCTTAACCTCTCCCCAAACCCTACTCCTAACCTTAACCTCTCCCCAAACCCCACTCCTAACCTTAACCTCTCCCCAAACCCCACTCCTAACCTTAACCTCTCCCCAAACCCCACTCCTAACCTTAACCTCTCCCCAAACCCCACTCCTAACCTTAACCTCTCCCCAAACTTCACTCCTAACCTTAACCTTCACCATTACCCTAACCAGGGTTCTCATCCTAACCTAACCCCTATCTCCCTCCTTGACCCTAATCCTGACTCCCCGATGGGTAGTGATCTGCACCAATCACCAAACCGTGAACACTTCCTCAATACTCAATCAGCAGACAATCATCATCCCCTAGTAACCACATTTTCACATAGAATCAGACCCCTACATCAATCAATCAAACACAACTTCGCTACAGTTCAGCACACTTACATACCACTCAAACCATACAGAATAATTTCAGCCTTCAGAAAAACAAAACTTAAAGGACCTCCTCACCAAAGCAAGATTTAGTAGTAAGCCACCACAAGACCCCAAATCTCACAATTCTCATTTTCGACAGATAAAGTTTATTACAAACACACACAGCCACACATCAGCACCAGTACAAGAATCATACTCATTGAACACACACAACGCCATTTATATCATTACATGCACACTCTGCAATAAACAATACATCGGAGAAACCAAACACACCATAGAAACCAGACTCAAACAACACCTGTATAATATCAAAAGGGCACACCTACAAACGGCACTGATAACTCCATTTCCAGGAGCACCCCATCACTCATCTCACAATATCAGGGCTACAGGCACACTTGGGCTGGACCTGTGGGCAGCGGAGGAGGGTAGAGCGGAGTGGATCCAGCGCCTGAGGACTATAACACCAAGTGGCCTGAACGAGAAGTTTTAGAAAATGGGTTTTAACAGACAGGAAAATGGATGGAGCAGAACATGGTTTTATTTAAACTCTATATATTGATGTCTTATTTGTTTTAGTCTGGAATTTCCTGTTTTTAGGCTTTTCCTTCTTTTACAGAATAAAACCAAACCAGCTGAATGCACAATGTTGCTTTTATGTTCATATTTAACAGCACTATGGTTGAATACATCGCTCACCACAATAGATCCTTCACTGTCACCCAGAAAAGCAATCATTTTAGAACTCACTTCAGTTTATTTAAGATCTTAGGAGGACACCTACGGGCCTTTTTAAAGCACTACATGCAACACAATACATCATTAAGAGGGGGGATAAACAGGAGATAGGCCTGTGCAACGAAAAACAAATGAGTTGATATAAAACACAATGATATTCAAAACCTAACCCTAGCCCGTGCCATCCCTGTGTTGTCCCTCTACAAGTGTGGTGCTGCCCTCGGGTGCTGGTTTCTGCTCCTTGTGTGGTGTGTTGCTCTTCCGCTGTCCACAGGTCATCCACGTCCGACCCGCCGAGAGAGCAATAGCGCTGGTGAATTACAGCAATATATAACATTGGATCAACCTTCTTTTTTCCCCAACACGGTTATTTATTTTTATTTCTTTGATTTGTCTCATTGTGCCAGAGGGATTGCATAGTGCCCAGATACAGAACCACACACAACAACTAAGGGATACAAATGTACAGAATAATAGAAAATGTAGTAGAACTGAACAGAATAACAATATAGGGATGGAGTAGGGAGGGAAAGACAGGGAAATAAAGTATCAGAGAGGGAAATACTGAGACAAAGGAGGGACTATGATGACAAAGATGCAATTTAATGGATATAAGGTATGGGTGGGGATATTGCCAGGTTCATTTATAACAAAGCCTTGAAACTGAACTGAAAAGCAAACAGAAGAAAGAGGAGTAACATACAAGCCCTTAAAATGCAATAATTTTCCCGCCTTGGAGTAGCTCCCACTGGTAAATCGGACCAATAGGGTAACAGGAAGTTAGAAACGCCCACTTTGGGAGCAGTGGTTGGGTTTCTCCCTCCTAATTGCTCCCATTTTAAAAGGGCACGGGGTGTTCTCGGTCGAGGAAAAGACCCCTCTGAAGAAGCAGAAAACTCTGCTAAACGTCAGGGTTTGGAAACAGGACTTCACAGTGGATTTTAAACATTGTTTGGCTTTTAATCACTTTTTGATTTTAACCAATAGCATTAAAAGTTAAGTTTTAGATTCAAGATGTGGAGGGATAAGGGGGAGCTCATTGCCTAAAGTGCATAGACACTTGAAAAACCATCTGGATTTTAACCTCTGGAACCAGATCTTTTAACAGGATTGGACTCTAACAAAGAACAACGGATCACAGCCCCAGCCCTGGAACTGGGGAACACCAAGAAACAACTGGTAGCCTCATCTCCACCTCCATATCTCAATAACCCGGCATACAAAGAACAAGGCGGTAAGGACTGGCCCTGAGCAGCACCAAAAGTCTCGTGCAGTTCAGGCCTTCACATCTTTTATTCTAAATATAGTATTGCCTTGCTTTTTTGAATTACACTGTCCAGTCCTCCTCGACTGAGAACACCCTGGTTGTATTGTTTTAACTAGGAAGTACAGGACTTAGGTATTTTAGCCTCATGGTTTAGTAACCATGCAGTCATTGAGGAATTTGACAACCACATCACATGGCAGGATATCACAACCCCAACCCTATGCATACAGACAGCCTGGCCTATACAAACCCCCAGATGAGGAGACAAGGCAGACGGCCAAACTGTATTTTAAATTAATACAGGCAACCCACCACATGGAAGTGGTGGAGAAGGCACTTAAAAATTGTGCATTCCCTACTGGTATGATGAGACAGGTGCATCGGGTCACCAACTTTATCAAACCATCCTCACCCACAGACTACACCACAACAAAACTATCACAGAACACACACCAGTGGATGCAAAACAACATGCACATACTCCAGACTCATTACCAGTCAATCACCCACACCATTACACAACAAATAAACACACCCAATACTCTGGCACTGACCATAGCAATGGGCTGGGCACATAAGAGGTATAAGCATAAACTGACACCCACCACCATCATTAGAGTAGAAACCACCTTCAAATGCCCTCAGGTCACCCCCTCTTCTCAACAAACAACCATACGGACGAACACAATACAAGATCAACCACATACACCGGAAGCTATAGAAAACACCCCACCACAAACTCCCCGGCCAACGCTACCAACTCCAACCCCAGTGCCACCTCTCTCCTCAGCAGAGGAATTTCCACCTTTGTCAAAACCTCATCCCCTGCCAAAAAGACAACCATCGCACATACGGACACTATCACTGGGAAAACAACCGACCCTGAGTGAAACCTATAGCCCTCGTGACACAGACTCTCTCCAAAACACATCTCCACTCTCCACCCTCAACATCCACTTTAACGGCTTCTCCTCCAATCAAAAAAAAAGAGAGGCAACAATAGAACCCCTACAACTGAGGAGAGGAAATGGACAAGTCCAGTGGGTCCTCCTACTCCACAAGCAGCCCATCCTATCAGAGCCCAGGTTCATCACACAGCTAACAGTCAAACAGAAACTCGCACACCCATAGCTACACCCATCAAACAAAACACTGGCCACAAAAGAGTAAAGGGTAATGTATCAATAATATTAAAAGACATAATTACATCCGCTCCTCTTTCACCCACAGGAGGCGCCAGGCCAGGGGTACAGACAAGGACAGGGCAACTCAAGGGGCAGATGATGATGAATAAAGGGCAAGAAAATGGGCAACACCCCAAAGCTCCCAAATCCGAACCCCCACAAAAACAAAATATCATGGTGCCTCTGCCTGTCCAGGACCCCTGTACAACTGGCGCCAAATTACCCACCATCATCCCCACCACAACCACAATCCCAGCCTCAACCCCAACCACAGCCCACACTCACACACACTTCACAAAAACCCTTCTATCACAGGGCCAGGCCGAACTATAAGGTGGCAGATTGGAACATTGAGGGACACACACCAACACTCATCATAGGAGATTCAAACCTCAACCGGATCCCACCATTCAATAACCCCAACATCCAAGTCGACAGTTACCCAGGGGCAACATTCTATCACCTCACAAAGGTACTGGAGAAAACACCCATACATACAGACACGGCGACTGTTGTTCTCTCGGTGGGCTTGAACAACAAGGATCACGACCCATTCCAAACATCACTAAAACAGTTGTCAGTTATGCACAAGGAGGCAAAGAAAACATTCCCAAACGCAACAATATACATCCCGGTCATCAGCCATTCACCTCTTCTTACTCCACAGCAGAAGAGAAACCTTAAGATCATCAACGGTTACATCACCACTAACTTTCCAACCCTATTAGAGATTCCACAAGACACATTTCACACAACAACAGATCTCATACACTGGACATCCACCACAGCGGAGCTCATCTTTCAACACTGGTGCAGACAGCTAAATTTACACTAACCACAAGCCACAGTCTGGATAGAAATGGCCTTTCTCTCAATTTCCTTCCTTCCCTAGTAGCCGTGCAGATCCTCCACCAAGGGGAGCAGCGGACCAGTCAACATCGAACATCATGAACCTTTCCAAATCCTTCATCCCCACAGCAGCACAAACACAGCTCCTGGAGAGAGGGTTGACATTCATCCCTCGCCCAAACAAATTTGACTGGGAGGAACTTCAAAGGGACACTCACAAATATCATAGACGACTCAAATTGTTGGACTACTTTGACTACAACGCAGACGACAACCACCAACCATTTATTTTACCATCTACCTGGGAACCTAAAACCTCCCAGATAGATGGTAGAATCAGGAGACTAATTAGAACAGACAAGAACACACTTCACAACCATCAGATTCACACGGACAGGGAGGATAACCTCACACAGGTAGAAAGACAGGCAATACAACAACTTAAAAATAACCCACACATAATCATCAAACCAGCAGACAAAGGGTCAAAAATAGTCATATTAGATACACATCAATACATGTATGAAGCCAATAGACAGTTATCAAACACCAAACATTACAAACCAATAGAAAACAGTATACAACCACAGACACAGACACAGTTAAGGACAATAATAAAAGACTCTATGACCTACACTACATCACAGCAAAACAACGGGACTTTCTACGGTACAGACACCCCACGACTCCAGACTATTTTACTTACTGTTAAAAGTACACAAGGAACCGGCGACATGGACAATTCCCTTTGAAGTTCCTCCTGGCAGACCGATTGTATCCGACTGCAATAGTGAATCTTATAACATCTCTCAATATATAGATCATCATATTAACCCTCTCTCCACCAGGCACCCCAGCTTTCTAAGGGACACGTACTCACTTTATGGAGAGGATTGGACCCATAGTTGTTCCCTCCCACACCCACATATTCACAATAGATATTGATAGCCTATATACGAATATAAATACAGCAACAGGAATTCAAGCAATTAGAAATATCTTTAAGAGATACCCAGACAACACTAGACCGGACAAAGAAATATTACAACTATTAGAAATCAGCCTGACTAGCAATGACTTTTTATTCAACGACCACTATTACCTTCAGGTGGAGGGAACAGCTATGGGTAAAAAATTTGCACCTGCTTATGCCAATATATACATGGCTGAATGGGAGAGAGAGGCACTGGCCAAGTGTCCATATCAACCCACCTTTTATTACCGTTTCTTAGATGACATAATAGGAGCCTGGCCTCATGACATTCAATTATTCACAGACTTTATAAACATTCTCAACAGCCATCATTCATCCATCAAGATTAAATACACAATTCATCCGCAAGAAGTCAACTTCCTAGACACAACAGTTTTTTTCAGTAATAACAACCAACCACAGAAAACACTACAAACCAGAGTCTACTTCAAACCAACAGACACACACGCTTTACTCCATAAACACAGCTACCACCCTAAACATACATTTAAGGGAATAATAAAATCACAACTCATACGGTTCTACAGGATATCATCTTGCAAACAAGACCTGGAATATGCAATAAATACACTATTCCACGCACTTAGGAAAAGAGGATATTCAAAACGATTTTTAAGAACCATCAAAAATAACACATTGGCCGCCTCCTCCCATTCCCCCAACATGCACAGACCACATCAAATCATCCACCTCTCCTAACCTTAACCTCTCCCCAAACCCTACTCCTAACCTTAACCTCTCCCCAAACCCTACCCCTAACCTTAACCTCTCCCCAAACCCTACTCCTAACCTTAACCTCTCCCCAAACCCTACTCCTAACCTTAACCTCTCCCCAAACCCCACTCCTAACCTTAACCTCTCCCCAAACCCCACTCCTAACCTTAACCTCTCCCCAAACCCTACTCCTAACCTTAACCTCTCCCCAAACCCTACTCCTAACCTTAACCTCTCCCCAAACCCCACTCCTAACCTTAACCTCTCCCCAAACCCCACTCCTAACCTTAACCTCTCCCCAAACCCTACTCCTAACCTTAACCTCTCCCCAAACCCCACTCCTAACCTTAACCTCTCCCCAAACCCTACTCCTAACCTTAACCTCTCCCCAAACCCCACTCCTAACCTTAACCTCTCCCCAAACCCCACTCCTAACCTTAACCTCTCCCCAAACTTCACTCCTAACCTTAACCTTCACCATTACCCTAACCAGGGTTCTCATCCTAACCTAACCCCTATCTCCCTCCTTGACCCTAATCCTGACTCCGATGGGTAGTGATCTGCACCAATCACCAAACCGTAACACTTCCTCAATACTCAATCAGCAGACAATCATCATCCCCTAGTAACCACATTTTCACATAGAATCAGACCCTACATCAATCAATCAAACACAACTTCGCTACAGTTCAGCACACTTACATACCACTCAAACCATACAGAATAATTTCAGCCTTCAGAAAAACAAAAACTTAAAGGACCTCCTCACCAAAGCAAGATTTAGTAGTAAGCCACCACAAGACCCCCAAATCTCACAATTCTCATTTTCGACAGATAAAGTTTATTACAAACACACACAGCCACACATCAGCACCAGTACAAGAATCATACTCATTGAACACACACAACGCCATTTATATCATTACATGCACACTCTGCAATAAACAATACATCGGAGAAACCAAACACACCATAGAAACCAGACTCAAACAACACCTGTATAATATCAAAAGGGCACACCTACAAACGGCACTGATAACCCATTTCCAGGAGCACCCCATCACTCATCTCACAATATCAGGCTACAGGCACACTTGGGCTGGACCTGTGGGCAGCGGAGGAGGGTAGAGCGGAGTGGATCCAGCGCCTGAGGACTATAACACCAAGTGGCCTGAACGAGAAGTTTTAGAAAATGGGTTTTAACAGACAGGAAAATGGATGGAGCAGAACATGGTTTTATTTAAACTCTATATATTGATGTTTTATTTGTTTTAGTCTGGAATTTCCTGTTTTTAGGCTTTTCCTTCTTTTTACAGAATAAAACCAAACCAGCTGAATGCACAATGTTGCTTTTATGTTCATATTTAACAGCACTATGGTTGAATACATCGCTCACCACAATAGATCCTTCACTGTCACCCAGAAAAGCAATCATTTTAGAACTCACTTCAGTTTATTTAAGATCTTAGGAGGACACCTACGGGCCTTTTAAAGCACTACATGCAACACAATACATCATTAAGAGGGGGGATAAACAGGAGATAGGCCTGTGCAACGAAAAACAAATGAGTTGATATAAAACACAATGATATTCAAAACCTAACCCTAGCCCGTGCCATCCCTGTGTTGTCCCTCTACAAGTGTGGTGCTGCCCTCGGGTGCTGGTTTCTGCTCCTTGTGTGGTGTGTTGCTCTTCCGCTGTCCACAGGTCATCCACGTCCGACCCGCCGAGAGAGCAATAGCGCTGTGAATTACAGCAATATATAACATTGGATCAACCTTCTTTTTTTCCCCCAACACGGTTATTTATTTTTATTTCTTTGATTTGTCTCATTGTGCCAGAGGGATTGCATAGTGCCCAGATACAGAACCACACACAACAACTAAGGGATACAAATGTACAGAATAATAGAAAATGTAGTAGAACTGAACAGAATAACAATATAGGGATGGAGTAGGGAGGGAAAGACAGGGAAATAAAGTATCAGAGAGGGAAATACTGAGACAAAGGAGGGACTATGATGACAAAGATGCAATTTAATGGATATAAGGTATGGGTGGGGATATTGCCAGGTTCATTTATAACAAAGCCTTGAAACTGAACTGAAAAGCAAACAGAAGAAAGAGGAGCTAACATACAAGCCCTTAAAATGCAATAATTTTCCGCCTTTGGAGTAGCTCCCACTGGTAAATCGGACCAATAGGGTAACAGGAAGTTAGAAACGCCCACTTTGGGAGCAGTGGTTGGGTTTCTCCTCCTAATTGCTCCCATTTTAAAAGGGCACGGGTGTTCTCGGTCGAGGAAAAGACCCTCTGAAGAAGCAGAAAACTCTGCGAAACGTCAGGGTTTGGAAACAGGACTTCACAGTGGATTTTAAACATTGTTTGGCTTTTAATCACTTTTTGATTTTAACCAATAGCATTAAAAAGTTAAGTTTTAGATTCAAGATGTGGAGGGATAAGGGGAGCTCATTGCCTAAAGTGCATAGACACTTGAAAAACCATCTGGATTTTAACCTCTGGAACCAGATCTTTTAACAGGATTGGACTCTAACAAAGAACAACGGATCACAGCCCCAGCCCTGGAACTGGGGAACACCAAGAAACAACTGGTAGCCTCATCTCCACCTCCATATCTCAATAACCCGGCATACAAAGAACAAGGCGGTAAGGACTGGCCCTGAGCAGCACCAAAAGTCTCGTGGCAGTTCAGGCCTTCACATCTTTTATTCTAAATATAGTATTGCCTTGCTTTTTTGAATTACACTGTCCAGTCCTCTCGACTGAGAACACCCTGGTTGTATTGTTTTAACTAGGAAGTACAGGACTTAGGTATTTTAGCCTCATGGTTTAGTAACCATGCAGTCATTGAGGAATTTGACAACCACATCACATGGCAGGATATCACAACCCCAACCCTATGCATACAGACAGCCTGGCCTATACAAACCCCCAGATGAGGAGACAAGGCAGACGGCCAAACTGTATTTTAAATTAATACAGGCAACCCACCACATGGAAGTGGTGGAGAAGGCACTTAAAAATTGTGCATTCCCTACTGGTATGATGAGACAGGTGCATCGGGTCACCAACTTTATCAAACCATCCTCACCCACAGACTACACCACAACAAAACTATCACAGAACACACACCAGTGGATGCAAAACAACATGCACATACTCCAGACTCATTACCAGTCAATCACCCACACCATTACACAACAAATAAACACACCCAATACTCTGGCACTGACCATAGCAATGGGCTGGGCACATAAGAGGTATAAGCATAAACTGACACCCACCACCATCATTAGAGTAGAAACCACCTTCAAATGCCCTCAGGTCACCCCCTCTTCTCAACAAACAACCATACGGACGAACACAATACAAGATCAACCACATACACCGGAAGCTATAGAAAACACCCCACCACAAACTCCCCGGCCAACGCTACCAACTCCAACCCCAGTGCCACCTCTCTCCTCAGCAGAGGAATTTCCACCTTTGTCAAAACCTCATCCCCTGCCAAAAGACAACCATCGTGACATACGGACACTATCACTGGGAAAACAACCGACCCTGAGTGAAACCTATAGCCTCGCAGACACAGACTCTCTCCAAAACACATCTCCACTCTCCACCCTCAACATCCACTTTAACGGCTTCTCCTCCAATCAAAAAAAAGAGAGGCAACAATAGAACCCCTACAACTGAGGAGAGGAAATGGACAAGTCCAGTGGGTCCTCCTACTCCACAAGCAGCCCATCCTATCAGAGCCCAGGTTCATCACACAGCTAACAGTCAAACAGAAACTCGCACACCCATAGCTACACCCATCAAACAAAACACTGGCCACAAAAGAGTAAAGGGTAATGTATCAATAATATTAAAAGACATAATTACATCCGCCTCTTTCACCCACAGGAGGCGCCAGGCCAGGGGTACAGACAAGGACAGGGCAACTCAAGGGGCAGATGATGATGAATAAAGGGCAAGAAAATGGGCAACACCCCAAAGCTCCCAAATCCGAACCCCCACAAAACAAAATATCATGGTGCCTCTGCCTGTCCAGGACCCTGTACAACTGGCGCCTCAAATTACCCACCATCATCCCCACCACAACCACAATCCCAGCCTCAACCCCAACCACAGCCCACACTCACACACACTTCACAAAAACCCTTCTATCACAGGGCCAGGCCGAACTATAAGGTGGCAGATTGGAACATTGAGGGACACACACCAACACTCATCATAGGAGATTCAAACCTCAACCGGATCCCACCATTCAATAACCCCAACATCCAAGTCGACAGTTACCCAGGGGCAACATTCTATCACCTCACAAAGGTACTGGAGAAAACACCCATACATACAGACACGGCGACTGTTGTTCTCTCGGTGGGCTTGAACAACAAGGATCACGACCCATTCCAAACATCACTAAAACAGTTGTCAGTTATGCACAAGGAGGCAAAGAAAACATTCCCAAACGCAACAATATACATCCCGGTCATCAGCCATTCACCTCTTCTTACTCCACAGCAGAAGAGAAACCTTAAGATCATCAACGGTTACATCACCACTAACTTTCCAACCCTATTAGAGATTCCACAAGACACATTTCACACAACAACAGATCTCATACACTGGACATCCACCACAGCGGAGCTCATCTTTCAACACTGGTGCAGACAGCTAAATTTACACTAACCACAAGCCACAGTCTGGATAGAAATGGCCTTTCTCTCAATTTCCTTCCTTCCCTAGTAGCCGGTGCAGATCCTCCACCAAGGGGAGCAGCGGACCAGTCAACATCGAACATCATGAACCTTTCCAAATCCTTCATCCCCACAGCAGCACAAACACAGCTCCTGGAGAGAGGGTTGACATTCATCCCTCGCCCAAACAAATTTGACTGGGAGGAACTTCAAAGGACACTCACAAATATCATAGACGACTCAAATTGTTGGACTACTTTGACTACAACGCAGACGACAACCACCAACCATTTACTTTACCATCTACCTGGGAACCTAAAACCTCCCAGATAGATGGTAGAATCAGGAGACTAATTAGAACAGACAAGAACACACTTCACAACCATCAGATTCACACGGACAGGGAGGATAACCTCACACAGGTAGAAAGACAGGCAATACAACAACTTAAAAATAACCCACACATAATCATCAAACCAGCAGACAAAGGGTCAAAAATAGTCATATTAGATACACATCAATACATGTATGAAGCCAATAGACAGTTATCAAACACCAAACATTACAAACCAATAGAAAACAGTATACAACCACAGACACAGACACAGTTAAGGACAATAATAAAAAGACTCTATGACCTACACTACATCACAGCAAAACAACGGGACTTTCTCTACGGTACAGACACCCCACGACTCCAGACTATTTTACTTACTGTTAAAAGTACACAAGGAACCGGCGACATGGACAATTCCCTTTGAAGTTCCTCCTGGCAGACCGATTGTATCCGACTGCAATAGTGAATCTTATAACATCTCTCAATATATAGATCATCATATTAACCCTCTCTCCACCAGGCACCCCAGCTTTCTAAGGGACACGTACTCACTTTATGGAGAGGATTGGACCCATAGTTGTTCCCTCCCACACCCACATATTCACAATAGATATTGATAGCCTATATACGAATATAAATACAGCAACAGGAATACAAGCAATTAGAAATATCTTTAAGAGATACCCAGACAACACTAGACCGGACAAAGAAATATTACAACTATTAGAAATCAGCCTGACTAGCAATGACTTTTATTCAACGACCACTATTACCTTCAGGTGGAGGGAACAGCTATGGGTAAAAAATTTGCACCTGCTTATGCCAATATATACATGGCTGAATGGGAGAGAGAGGCACTGGCCAAGTGTCCATATCAACCCACCTTTTATTACCGCTTTCTTAGATGACATAATAGGAGCCTGGCCTCATGACATTCAATTATTCACAGACTTTATAAACATTCTCAACAGCCATCATTCATCCATCAAGATTAAATACACAATTCATCCGCAAGAAGTCAACTTCCTAGACACAACAGTTTTTTCAGTAATAACAACCAACCACAGAAAACACTACAAACCAGAGTCTACTTCAAACCAACAGACACACACGCTTTACTCCATAAACACAGCTACCACCCTAAACATACATTTAAGGGAATAATAAAATCACAACTCATACGGTTCTACAGGATATCATCTTGTAAACAAGACCTGGAATATGCAATAAATACACTATTCCACGCACTTAGGAAAAGAGGATATTCAAAACGATTTTTAAGAACCATCAAAAATAACACATTGGCCGCCTCCCTCCCATTCCCCCAACATGCACAGACCACATCAAATCATCCACCTCTCCTAACCTTAACCTCTCCCCAAACCCTACTCCTAACCTTAACCTCTCCCCAAACCCTACTCCTAACCTTAACCTCTCCCCAAACCCTACTCCTAACCTTAACCTCTCCCCTAACCTTAACCTCTCCCCAAACCCTACTCCTAACCTTAACCTCTCCCCAAACCCTACTCCTAACCTTAACCTCTCCCCAAACCCTACTCCTAACCTTAACCTCTCCCCAAACCCCACTCCTAACCTTAACCTCTCCCCAAACCCCACTCCTAACCTTAACCTCTCCCCAAACCCTACTCCTAACCTTAACCTCTCCCCAAACCCTACTCCTAACCTTAACCTCTCCCCAAACCCTACTCCTAACCTTAACCTCTCCCCAAACCCCACTCCTAACCTTAACCTCTCCCCAAACCCCACTCCTAACCTTAACCTCTCCCCAAACTTCACTCCTAACCTTAACCTTCACCATTACCCTAACCAGGGTTCTCATCCTAACCTAACCCCTATCTCCCTCCTTGACCCTAATCCTGACTCCCGATGGGTAGTGATCTGCACCAATCACCAAACCGTAACACTTCCTCAATACTCAATCAGCAGACAATCATCATCCCCTAGTAACCACATTTTCACATAGAATCAGACCCCTACATCAATCAATCAAACACAACTTCGCTACAGTTCAGCACACTTACATACCACTCAAACCATACAGAATAATTTCAGCCTTCAGAAAAACAAAACTTAAAGGACCTCCTCACCAAAGCAAGATTTAGTAGTAAGCCACCACAAGACCCCAAATCTCACAATTCTCATTTTCGACAGATAAAGTTTATTACAAACACACACAGCCACACATCAGCACCAGTACAAGAATCATACTCATTGAACACACACAACGCCATTTATATCATTACATGCACACTCTGCAATAAACAATACATCGGAGAAACCAAACACACCATAGAAACCAGACTCAAACAACACCTGTATAATATCAAAAGGGCACACCTACAAACGGCACTGATAACCCATTTCCAGGAGCACCCCATCACTCATCTCACAATATCAGGGCTACAGGCACACTTGGGCTGGACCTGTGGGCAGCGGAGGAGGGTAGAGCGGGAGTGGATCCAGCGCCTGAGGACTATAACACCAAGTGGCCTGAACGAGAAGTTTTAGAAAATGGGTTTTAACAGACAGGAAAATGGATGGAGCAGAACATGGTTTTATTTAAACTCTATATATTGATGTCTTATTTGTTTTAGTCTGGAATTTCCTGTTTTTAGGCTTTTCCCTTCTTTTTACAGAATAAAACCAAACCAGCTGAATGCACAATGTTGCTTTTATGTTCATATTTAACAGCACTATGGTTGAATACATCGCTCACCACAATAGATCCTTCACTGTCACCCAGAAAAGCAATCATTTTAGAACTCACTTCAGTTTATTTAAGATCTTAGGAGGACACCTACGGGCCTTTTTAAAGCACTACATGCAACACAATACATCATTAAGAGGGGGGATAAACAGGAGATAGGCCTGTGCAACGAAAAACAAATGAGTTGATATAAAACACAATGATATTCAAAACCTAACCCTAGCCCGTGCCATCCCTGTGTTGTCCCTCTACAAGTGTGGTGCTGCCCTCGGGTGCTGGTTTCTGCTCCTTGTGTGGTGTGTTGCTCTTCCGCTGTCCACAGGTCATCCACGTCCGGACCCGCCGAGAGAGCAATAGCGCCGGTGAATTACAGCAATATATAACATTGGATCAACCTTCTTTTTTTCCCCCAACACGGTTATTTATTTTTATTTCTTTGATTTGTCTCATTGTGCCAGAGGGATTGCATAGTGCCCAGATACAGAACCACACACAACAACTAAGGGATACAAATGTACAGAATAATAGAAAATGTAGTAGAACTGAACAGAATAACAATATAGGGATGGAGTAGGGAGGGAAAGACAGGGAAATAAAGTATCAGAGAGGGAAATACTGAGACAAAGGAGGGACTATGATGACAAAGATGCAATTTAATGGATATAAGGTATGGGTGGGGATATTGCCAGGTTCATTTATAACAAAGCCTTGAAACTGAACTGAAAAGCAAACAGAAGAAAGAGGAGTAACATACAAGCCCTTAAAATGCAATAATTTTCCCGCCTTTGAGTAGCTCCCACTGGTAAATCGGACCAATAGGGTAACAGGAAGTTAGAAACGCCCACTTTGGGAGCAGTGGTTGGGTTTCTCCTCCTAATTGCTCCCATTTTAAAAGGGCACGGGTGTTCTCGGTCGAGGAAAAGACCCTCTGAAGAAGCAGAAAACTCTGCAAACGTCAGGGTTTGGAAACAGGACTTCACAGTGGATTTTAAACATTGTTTGGCTTTTAATCACTTTTTGATTTTAACCAATAGCATTAAAAGTTAAGTTTTAGATTCAAGATGTGGAGGGATAAGGGGAGCTCATTGCCTAAAGTGCATAGACACTTGAAAACCATCTGGATTTTAACCTCTGGAACCAGATCTTTTAACAGGATTGGACTCTAACAAAGAACAACGGATCACAGCCCCAGCCCTGGAACTGGGGAACACCAAGAAACAACTGGTAGCCTCATCTCCACCTCCATATCTCAATAACCCGGCATACAAAGAACAAGGCGGTAAGGACTGGCCCTGAGCAGCACCAAAAGTCTCGTGCAGTTCAGGCCTTCACATCTTTTATTCTAAATATAGTATTGCCTTGCTTTTTGAATTACACTGTCCAGTCCTCCTCGACTGAGAACACCCTGGTTGTATTGTTTTAACTAGGAAGTACAGGACTTAGGTATTTTAGCCTCATGGTTTAGTAACCATGCAGTCATTGAGGAATTTGACAACCACATCACATGGCAGGATATCACAACCCCAACCCTATGCATACAGACAGCCTGGCCTATACAAACCCCCAGATGAGGAGACAAGGCAGACGGCCAAACTGTATTTTAAATTAATACAGGCAACCCACCACATGGAAGTGGTGGAGAAGGCACTTAAAAATTGTGCATTCCCTACTGGTATGATGAGACAGGTGCATCGGGTCACCAACTTTATCAAACCATCCTCACCCACAGACTACACCACAACAAAACTATCACAGAACACACACCAGTGGATGCAAAACAACATGCACATACTCCAGACTCATTACCAGTCAATCACCCACACCATTACACAACAAATAAACACACCCAATACTCTGGCACTGACCATAGCAATGGGCTGGGCACATAAGAGGTATAAGCATAAACTGACACCCACCACCATCATTAGAGTAGAAACCACCTTCAAATGCCCTCAGGTCACCCTCTTCTCAACAAACAACCATACGGACGAACACAATACAAGATCAACCACATACACCGGAAGCTATAGAAAACACCCCACCACAAACTCCCCGGCCAACGCTACCAACTCCAACCCCAGTGCCACCTCTCTCCTCAGCAGAGGAATTTCCACCTTGTCAAAACCTCATCCCCTGCCAAAAAGACAACCATCGTGACATACGGACACTATCACTGGGAAAACAACCGACCCTGAGTGAAACCTATAGCCCTCGCACACAGACTCTCTCCAAAACACATCTCCACTCTCCACCCTCAACATCCACTTTAACGGCTTCTCCCCTCCAATCAAAAAGAGAGGCAACAATAGAACCCCTACAACTGAGGAGAGGAAATGGACAAGTCCAGTGGGTCCTCCTACTCCACAAGCAGCCCATCCTATCAGAGCCCAGGTTCATCACACAGCTAACAGTCAAACAGAAACTCGCACACCCATAGCTACACCCATCAAACAAAACACTGGCCACAAAAGAGTAAAGGGTAATGTATCAATAATATTAAAAGACATAATTACATCCGCTCCTCTTTCACTCCACAGGAGGCGCCAGGCCAGGGGTACAGACAAGGACAGGGCAACTCAAGGGGCAGATGATGATGAATAAAGGGCAAGAAAATGGGCAACACCCCAAAGCTCCCAACCAACCCCCACAAAAACAAAATATCATGGTGCCTCTGCCTGTCCAGGACCCTGTACAACTGGCGCCTCAAATTACCCACCATCATCCCCACCACAACCACAATCCCAGCCTCAACCCCAACCACAGCCCACACTCACACACACTTCACAAAAACCCTTCTATCACAGGGCCAGGCCGAACTATAAGGTGGCAGATTGGAACATTGAGGGACACACACCAACACTCATCATAGGAGATTCAAACCTCAACCGGATCCCACCATTCAATAACCCCAACATCCAAGTCGACAGTTACCCAGGGCAACATTCTATCACCTCACAAAGGTACTGGAGAAAACACCCATACATACAGACACGGCGACTGTTGTTCTCTCGGTGGGCTTGAACAACAAGGATCACGACCCATTCCAAACATCACTAAAACAGTTGTCAGTTATGCACAAGGAGGCAAAGAAAACATTCCCAAACGCAACAATATACATCCCGGTCATCAGCCATTCACCTCTTCTTACTCCACAGCAGAAGAGAAACCTTAAGATCATCAACGGTTACATCACCACTAACTTTCCAACCCTATTAGAGATTCCACAAGACACATTTCACACAACAACAGATCTCATACACTGGACATCCACCACAGCGGAGCTCATCTTTCAACACTGGTGCAGACAGCTAAATTTACACTAACCACAAGCCACAGTCTGGATAGAAATGGCCTTTCTCTCAATTTCCTTCCTTCCCTAGTAGCCGTGCAGATCCTCCACCAAGGGGAGCAGCGGACCAGTCAACATCGAACATCATGAACCTTTCCAAATCCTTCATCCCCACAGCAGCACAAACACAGCTCCTGGAGAGAGGGTTGACATTCATCCCTCGCCCAAACAAATTTGACTGGGAGGAACTTCAAAGGGACACTCACAAATATCATAGACGACTCAAATTGTTGGACTACTTTGACTACAACGCAGACGACAACCACCAACCATTTACTTTACCATCTACCTGGGAACCTAAAACCTCCCAGATAGATGGTAGAATCAGGAGACTAATTAGAACAGACAAGAACACACTTCACAACCATCAGATTCACACGGACAGGGAGGATAACCTCACACAGGTAGAAAGACAGGCAATACAACAACTTAAAAATAACCCACACATAATCATCAAACCAGCAGACAAAGGGTCAAAAATAGTCATATTAGATACACATCAATACATGTATGAAGCCAATAGACAGTTATCAAACACCAAACATTACAAACCAATAGAAAACAGTATACAACCACAGACACAGACACAGTTAAGGACAATAATAAAAGACTCTATGACCTACACTACATCACAGCAAAACAACGGGACTTTCTCTACGGTACAGACACCCCACGACCCAGACTATTTTACTTACTGTTAAAAGTACACAAGGAACCGGCGACATGGACAATTCCCTTTGAAGTTCCTCCTGGCAGACCGATTGTATCCGACTGCAATAGTGAATCTTATAACATCTCTCAATATATAGATCATCATATTAACCCTCTCTCCACCAGGCACCCCAGCTTTCTAAGGGACACGTACCACTTTATGGAGAGGATTGGACCCATAGTTGTTCCCTCCCACACCCACATATTCACAATAGATATTGATAGCCTATATACGAATATAAATACAGCAACAGGAATACAAGCAATTAGAAATATCTTTAAGAGATACCCAGACAACACTAGACCGGACAAAGAAATATTACAACTATTAGAAATCAGCCTGACTAGCAATGACTTTTTATTCAACGACCACTATTACCTTCAGGTGGAGGGAACAGCTATGGGTAAAAATTTGCACCTGCTTATGCCAATATATACATGGCTGAATGGGAGAGAGAGGCACTGGCCAAGTGTCCATATCAACCCACCTTTATTACCGTTTCTTAGATGACATAATAGGAGCCTGGCCTCATGACATTCAATTATTCACAGACTTTATAAACATTCTCAACAGCCATCATTCATCCATCAAGATTAAATACACAATTCATCCGCAAGAAGTCAACTTCCTAGACACAACAGTTTTTTTCAGTAATAACAACCAACCACAGAAAACACTACAAACCAGAGTCTACTTCAAACCAACAGACACACACGCTTTACTCCATAAACACAGCTACCACCCTAAACATACATTTAAGGGAATAATAAAATCACAACTCATACGGTTCTACAGGATATCATCTTGCAAACAAGACCTGGAATATGCAATAAATACACTATTCCACGCACTTAGGAAAAGAGGATATTCAAAACGATTTTTAAGAACCATCAAAAATAACACATTGGCCGGCCTCCCTCCCATTCCCCCAACATGCACAGACCACATCAAATCATCCACCTCTCCTAACCTTAACCTCTCCCCAAACCCTACTCCTAACCTTAACCTCTCCCCAAACCCTACTCCTAACCTTAACCTCTCCCCAAACCCTACTCCTAACCTTAACCTCTCCCCAAACCCTACTCCTAACCTTAACCTCTCCCCAAACCCCACTCCTAACCTTAACCTCTCCCCAAACCCCACTCCTAACCTTAACCTCTCCCCAAACCCTACTCCTAACCTTAACCTCTCCCCAAACCCTACTCCTAACCTTAACCTCTCCCCAAACCCCACTCCTAACCTTAACCTCTCCCCAAACCCCACTCCTAACCTTAACCTCTCCCCAAACCCTACTCCTAACCTTAACCTCTCCCCAAACCCCACTCCTAACCTTAACCTCTCCCCAAACCCCACTCCTAACCTTAACCTCTCCCCAAACCCCACTCCTAACCTTAACCTCTCCCCAAACCCCACTCCTAACCTTAACCTCTCCCCAAACTTCACTCCTAACCTTAACCTTCACCATTACCCTAACCAGGGTTCTCATCCTAACCTAACCCCTATCTCCCTCCTTGACCCTAATCCTGACTCCCGATGGGTAGTGATCTGCACCAATCACCAAACCGTAACACTTCCTCAATACTCAATCAGCAGACAATCATCATCCCCTAGTAACCACATTTTCACATAGAATCAGACCCCTACATCAATCAATCAAACACAACTTCGCTACAGTTCAGCACACTTACATACCACTCAAACCATACAGAATAATTTCAGCCTTCAGAAAAACAAAAACTTAAAGGACCTCCTCACCAAAGCAAGATTTAGTAGTAAGCCACCACAAGACCCCAAATCTCACAATTCTCATTTTCGACAGATAAAGTTTATTACAAACACACACAGCCACACATCAGCACCAGTACAAGAATCATACTCATTGAACACACACAACGTCATTTATATCATTACATGCACACTCTGCAATAAACAATACATCGGAGAAACCAAACACACCATAGAAACCAGACTCAAACAACACCTGTATAATATCAAAAGGGCACACCTACAAACGGCACTGATAACCCATTTCCAGGAGCACCCCATCACTCATCTCACAATATCAGGCTACAGGCACACTTGGGCTGGACCTGTGGGCAGCGGAGGAGGGTAGAGCGGAGTGGATCCAGCGCCTGAGGACTATAACACCAAGTGGCCTGAACGAGAAGTTTTAGAAAATGGGTTTTAACAGACAGGAAAATGGATGGAGCAGAACATGGTTTTATTTAAACTCTATATATTGATGTCTTATTTGTTTTAGTCTGGAATTTCCTGTTTTTAGGCTTTTCCTTCTTTTTACAGAATAAAACCAAACCAGCTGAATGCACAATGTTGCTTTTATGTTCATATTTAACAGCACTATGGTTGAATACATCGCTCACCACAATAGATCCTTCACTGTCACCCAGAAAAGCAATCATTTTAGAACTCACTTCAGTTTATTTAAGATCTTAGGAGGACACCTACGGGCCTTTTTAAAGCACTACATGCAACACAATACATCATTAAGAGGGGGGATAAACAGGAGATAGGCCTGTGCAACGAAAAACAAATGAGTTGATATAAAACACAATGATATTCAAAACCTAACCCTAGCCCGTGCCATCCCTGTGTTGTCCCTCTACAAGTGTGGTGCTGCCCTCGGGTGCTGGTTTCTGCTCCTTGTGTGGTGTGTTGCTCTTCCGCTGTCCACAGGTCATCCACGTCGGACCCGCCGAGAGAGCAATAGCGCTGGTGAATTACAGCAATATATAACATTGGATCAACCTTCTTTTTCCCCCAACACGGTTATTTATTTTTATTTCTTTGATTTGTCTCATTGTGCCAGAGGGATTGCATAGTGCCCAGATACAGAACCACACACAACAACTAAGGGATACAAATGTACAGAATAATAGAAAATGTAGTAGAACTGAACAGAATAACAATATAGGGATGGAGTAGGGAGGGAAAGACAGGGAAATAAAGTATCAGAGAGGGAAATACTGAGACAAAGGAGGGACTATGATGACAAAGATGCAATTTAATGGATATAAGGTATGGGTGGGGATATTGCCAGGTTCATTTATAACAAAGCCTTGAAACTGAACTGAAAAGCAAACAGAAGAAAGAGGAGTAACATACAAGCCCTTAAAATGCAATAATTTTCCCGCCTTTGAGTAGCTCCCACTGGTAAATCGGACCAATAGGGTAACAGGAAGTTAGAAACGCCCACTTTGGGAGCAGTGGTTGGGTTTCTCCCTCCTAATTGCTCCCATTTTAAAAGGGCACGGGGTGTTCTCGGTCGAGGAAAAGACCCCTCTGAAGAAGCAGAAAACTCTGCGAAACGTCAGGGTTTGGAAACAGGACTTCACAGTGGATTTTAAACATTGTTTGGCTTTTAATCACTTTTTGATTTTAACCAATAGCATTAAAAGTTAAGTTTTAGATTCAAGATGTGGAGGGATAAGGGGGAGCTCATTGCCTAAAGTGCATAGACACTTGAAAAACCATCTGGATTTTAACCTCTGGAACCAGATCTTTTAACAGGATTGGACTCTAACAAAGAACAACGGATCACAGCCCCAGCCCTGGAACTGGGGAACACCAAGAAACAACTGGTAGCCTCATCTCCACCTCCATATCTCAATAACCCGGCATACAAAGAACAAGGCGTAAGGACTGGCCCTGAGCAGCACCAAAAGTCTCGTGCAGTTCAGGCCTTCACATCTTTTATTCTAAATATAGTATTGCCTTGCTTTTTGAATTACACTGTCCAGTCCTCCTCGACTGAGAACACCCTGGTTGTATTGTTTTAACTAGGAAGTACAGGACTTAGGTATTTTAGCCTCATGGTTTAGTAACCATGCAGTCATTGAGGAATTTGACAACCACATCACATGGCAGGATATCACAACCCCAACCCTATGCATACAGACAGCCTGGCCTATACAAACCCCCAGATGAGGAGACAAGGCAGACGGCCAAACTGTATTTTAAATTAATACAGGCAACCCACCACATGGAAGTGGTGGAGAAGGCACTTAAAAATTGTGCATTCCCTACTGGTATGATGAGACAGGTGCATCGGGTCACCAACTTTATCAAACCATCCTCACCCACAGACTACACCACAACAAAACTATCACAGAACACACACCAGTGGATGCAAAACAACATGCACATACTCCAGACTCATTACCAGTCAATCACCCACACCATTACACAACAAATAAACACACCCAATACTCTGGCACTGACCATAGCAATGGGCTGGGCACATAAGAGGTATAAGCATAAACTGACACCCACCACCATCATTAGAGTAGAAACCACCTTCAAATGCCCTCAGGTCACCCCCTCTTCTCAACAAACAACCATACGGACGAACACAATACAAGATCAACCACATACACCGGAAGCTATAGAAAACACCCCACCACAAACTCCCCGGCCAACGCTACCAACTCCAACCCCAGTGCCACCTCTCTCCTCAGCAGAGGAATTTCCACCTTTGTCAAAACCTCATCCCCTGCCAAAAGACAACCATCGTACATACGGACACTATCACTGGGAAAACAACCGACCCTGAGTGAAACCTATAGCCCTCGCACACAGACTCTCTCCAAAACACATCTCCACTCTCCACCCTCAACATCCACTTTAACGGCTTCTCCTCCAATCAAAAAGAGAGGCAACAATAGAACCCCTACAACTGAGGAGAGGAAATGGACAAGTCCAGTGGGTCCTCCTACTCCACAAGCAGCCCATCCTATCAGAGCCCAGGTTCATCACACAGCTAACAGTCAAACAGAAACTCGCACACCCATAGCTACACCCATCAAACAAAACACTGGCCACAAAAGAGTAAAGGGTAATGTATCAATAATATTAAAAGACATAATTACATCCGCTCCTCTTTCACCCACAGGAGGCGCCAGGCCAGGGTACAGACAAGGACAGGGCAACTCAAGGGGCAGATGATGATGAATAAAGGGCAAGAAAATGGGCAACACCCCAAAGCTCCCAACCGAACCCCACAAAAACAAAATATCATGGTGCCTCTGCCTGTCCAGGACCCCTGTACAACTGGCGCCTCAAATTACCCACCATCATCCCCACCACAACCACAATCCCAGCCTCAACCCCAACCACAGCCCACACTTACACACACTTCACAAAAACCCTTCTATCACAGGGCCAGGCCGAACTATAAGGTGGCAGATTGGAACATTGAGGGACACACACCAACACTCATCATAGGAGATTCAAACCTCAACCGGATCCCACCATTCAATAACCCCAACATCCAAGTCGACAGTTACCCAGGGGCAACATTCTATCACCTCACAAAGGTACTGGAGAAAACACCCATACATACAGACACGGCGACTGTTGTTCTCTCGGTGGGCTTGAACAACAAGGATCACGACCCATTCCAAACATCACTAAAACAGTTGTCAGTTATGCACAAGGAGGCAAAGAAAACATTCCCAAACGCAACAATATACATCCCGGTCATCAGCCATTCACCTCTTCTTACTCCACAGCAGAAGAGAAACCTTAAGATCATCAACGGTTACATCACCACTAACTTTCCAACCCTATTAGAGATTCCACAAGACACATTTCACACAACAACAGATCTCATACACTGGACATCCACCACAGCGGAGCTCATCTTTCAACACTGGTGCAGACAGCTAAATTTACACTAACCACAAGCCACAGTCTGGATAGAAATGGCCTTTCTCTCAATTTCCTTCCTTCCCTAGTAGCCGGTGCAGATCCTCCACCAAGGGGAGCAGCGGACCAGTCAACATCGAACATCATGAACCTTTCCAAATCCTTCATCCCCACAGCAGCACAAACACAGCTCCTGGAGAGAGGGTTGACATTCATCCCTCGCCCAAACAAATTTGACTGGGAGGAACTTCAAAGGGACACTCACAAATATCATAGACGACTCAAATTGTTGGACTACTTTGACTACAACGCAGACGACAACCACCAACCATTTACTTTACCATCTACCTGGGAACCTAAAACCTCCCAGATAGATGGTAGAATCAGGAGACTAATTAGAACAGACAAGAACACACTTCACAACCATCAGATTCACACGGACAGGGAGGATAACCTCACACAGGTAGAAAGACAGGCAATACAACAACTTAAAAATAACCCACACATAATCATCAAACCAGCAGACAAAGGGTCAAAAATAGTCATATTAGATACACATCAATACATGTATGAAGCCAATAGACAGTTATCAAACACCAAACATTACAAACCAATAGAAAACAGTATACAACCACAGACACAGACACAGTTAAGGACAATAATAAAAAGACTCTATGACCTACACTACATCACAGCAAAACAACGGGACTTTCTCTACGGTACAGACACCCCACGACCCAGACTATTTTACTTACTGTTAAAAGTACACAAGGAACCGGCGACATGGACAATTCCCTTTGAAGTTCCTCCTGGCAGACCGATTGTATCCGACTGCAATAGTGAATCTTATAACATCTCTCAATATATAGATCATCATATTAACCCTCTCTCCACCAGGCACCCCAGCTTTCTAAGGGACACGTACCACTTTATGGAGAGGATTGGACCCATAGTTGTTCCCTCCCACACCCACATATTCACAATAGATATTGATAGCCTATATACGAATATAAATACAGCAACAGGAATACAAGCAATTAGAAATATCTTTAAGAGATACCCAGACAACACTAGACCGGACAAAGAAATATTACAACTATTAGAAATCAGCCTGACTAGCAATGACTTTTTATTCAACGACCACTATTACCTTCAGGTGGAGGGAACAGCTATGGGTAAAAATTTGCACCTGCTTATGCCAATATATACATGGCTGAATGGGAGAGAGAGGCACTGGCCAAGTGTCCATATCAACCCACCTTTTATTACCGCTTTCTTAGATGACATAATAGGAGCCTGGCCTCATGACATTCAATTATTCACAGACTTTATAAACATTCTCAACAGCCATCATTCATCCATCAAGATTAAATACACAATTCATCCGCAAGAAGTCAACTTCCTAGACACAACAGTTTTTTTCAGTAATAACAACCAACCACAGAAAACACTACAAACCAGAGTCTACTTCAAACCAACAGACACACACGCTTTACTCCATAAACACAGCTACCACCCTAAACATACATTTAAGGGAATAATAAAATCACAACTCATACGGTTCTACAGGATATCATCTTGCAAACAAGACCTGGAATATGCAATAAATACACTATTCCACGCACTTAGGAAAAGAGGATATTCAAAACGATTTTTAAGAACCATCAAAAATAACACATTGGCCGCCCTCCCTCCCATTCCCCCAACATGCACAGACCACATCAAATCATCCACCTCTCCTAACCTTAACCTCTCCCCAAACCCTACTCCTAACCTTAACCTCTCCCCAAACCCTAACCTTAACCTCTCCCCAAACCCTACTCCTAACCTTAACCTCTCCCCAAACCCTACTCCTAACCTTAACCTCTCCCCAAACCCTATTCCTAACCTTAACCTCTCCCAAACCCCACTCCTAACCTTAACCTCTCCCAAACCCCACTCCTAACCTTAACCTCTCCCCAAACCCTACTCCTAACCTTAACCTCTCCCCAAACCCTACTCCTAACCTTAACCTCTCCCCCAAACCCCACTCCTAACCTTAACCTCTCCCCAAACCCCACTCCTAACCTTAACCTCTCCCCAAACCCTACTCCTAACCTTAACCTCTCCCCAAACCCTACTCCTAACCTTAACCTCTCCCCAAACCCTACTCCTAACCTTAACCTCTCCCCAAACCCCACTCCTAACCTTAACCTCTCCCCAAACCCCACTCCTAACCTTAACCTCTCCCCAAACTTCACTCCTAACCTTAACCTTCACCATTACCCTAACCAGGGTTCTCATCCTAACCTAACCCCTATCTCCCTCCTTGACCCTAATCCTGACTCCCCGATGGGTAGTGATCTGCACCAATCACCAAACCGTAACACTTCCTCAATACTCAATCAGCAGACAATCATCATCCCCTAGTAACCACATTTTCACATAGAATCAGACCCCTACATCAATCAATCAAACACAACTTCGCTACAGTTCAGCACACTTACATACCACTCAAACCATACAGAATAATTTCAGCCTTCAGAAAAAACAAAAACTTAAAGGACCTCCTCACCAAAGCAAGATTTAGTAGTAAGCCACCACAAGACCCCAAATCTCACAATTCTCATTTTCGACAGATAAAGTTTATTACAAACACACACAGCCACACATCAGCACCAGTACAAGAATCATACTCATTGAACACACACAACGTCATTTATATCATTACATGCACACTCTGCAATAAACAATACATCGGAGAAACCAAACACACCATAGAAACCAGACTCAAACAACACCTGTATAATATCAAAAGGGCACACCTACAAACGGCACTGATAACCCATTTCCAGGAGCACCCCATCACTCATCTCACAATATCAGGGCTACAGGCACACTTGGGCTGGACCTGTGGGCAGCGGAGGAGGGTAGAGCGGGAGTGGATCCAGCGCCTGAGGACTATAACACCAAGTGGCCTGAACGAGAAGTTTTAGAAAATGGGTTTTAACAGACAGGAAAATGGATGGAGCAGAACATGGTTTTATTTAAACTCTATATATTGATGTCTTATTTGTTTTAGTCTGGAATTTCCTGTTTTTAGGCTTTTCCTTCTTTTTACAGAATAAACCAAACCAGCTGAATGCACAATGTTGCTTTTATGTTCATATTTAACAGCACTATGGTTGAATACATCGCCACCACAATAGATCCTTCACTGTCACCCAGAAAAGCAATCATTTTAGAACTCACTTCAGTTTATTTAAGATCTTAGGAGGACACCTACGGGCCTTTTTAAAGCACTACATGCAACACAATACATCATTAAGAGGGGGATAAACAGGAGATAGGCCTCAGCAACGAAAAACAAATGAGTTGATATAAAACACAATGATATTCAAACCTAACCCTAACCCTAACCCTAACCCTAACCCTAACCTAACCCTAACCCTAACTCCTAACCCTAACCCTAACCCTAACCCCAACCCTAACCCTAACCCTAACCCTAACCCTAACCCTAACCCTAACCCTAACCCTAACCCTAACCCTAACTTTATATTTAATGACAGGCATTACTTACAGGTGGAGGAACAGCTATGGGCAAGAAATTTGCCCGGCATATGCAAACATCTACATGGCTAATGGGAAGGCATTGGCCTAAGTGCCCTAACCCACATTCTACTACAGATTTTAAGTAATTTTAAGCCTGGCCTTAATTTTAACTATTTAATTTTAATTTTAACAGTTTTAATTTTAATTAAATAATTTTAGATTTTGAAGTACACTTTGGATACTACAGTCTTCTTTTTAATCACATAAATCAGTCTAAAAACAATTCTTAAAGTTTACTTTAAACTACACTTTTACTCACAAACACAGTTATCACCCCAAACATACATTTAGATTTTAACTAAATTAATTTTAGGATATCCTCCTGCAAACAGGATCTGGTAAAAGCAATTCAAACATTATTTGCACTCAGACAGAGAGTTACTCCAAACGATACCTAGATTTTACCATAACAGCACCCCCTCTCTCCCATTCAGCCCACACACTCTTTTAATTTACAAGTCTTTACTTTATCTGACCCTAACCTTCATCACTAGAGGTTCCAGAGACATTTAAATCCCCTTCCTGACCTCAACCCTGATCTAACCCTAACCTTAACCTTACTAATCCTTTCCTCTAACCCTAACCTTAACCCCACCACTAACCCTAACCTTAATCCCACCCCTAACCCTAACCCTAACCCCACCACTAACCCTAACCTTAATCCCACCCCTAACCCTAACCCTAACCCCACCACTAACCCTAACCTTAATCCCACCCCTAACTCTAACCTTAACCCCACCACTAACCCTAACCTTAACCCCACCCCTAACCCTAACCTTAACCCCACCCTAATCCTAACCCCACCCCTAACCCTAACCCCACCCCCCAACTCTAACCTTAACCCTACCACCAACCTTACCCTCCTAGAGTAACAGATTTGGAAATGGACCCTCTCGGAACCACAATCTAATTTCCTCCTTTTTATTCTCCTTCCGAGCAAGAGACAATCCTCATCCCCTTAGTTACTACATTCTCACATAGGATTAGACCGTTACATCAGGCATTCAAACACAATTTTTCCAACACCCAACAGGCACACTCACCCTCCAGCAGTATAGAATCATATCAGCATTTAGGAGGAATAAGAGTCTCAAAGACATCCTCATCCAAGCTAAATACAGCACTAAGCCCCCACAACCACCCAAACCCTACACGGCCCACTTCAGACCAAGAAAATTCATTTCAAACTCCTATAGCAAGACCTCCGCTCCAGTTTTAGATTCAATTTCCCTCTCCACTCAAAATGTAATATATATAATCACTTGCACATTTTGTGGAAAGCACTACATTGGGGAAACCCAGTATACAGTAGAAATTAGACTCAAACAACATCTATACAATATCAAACGGGCCCATCTACACACAGAACTAGTTACTCATTTCCAGGATCACCCCATCACTTACCTCAATATATCAGGATTGCAGTCGTGTTCTGGGTGGACCAGTGGGCGGCGAAAGGCAGTGGAACGTAGGTGGATAAGAGACCTACAAACAATTACACCTAGCGGTCTGAATGAGCGTTTTTAACCGGGCAGATAGGATCCATGGAAAGGGACAGCACTTGTTTACAGGGTTCTCAAGGAGTTGGAAGAAGGATGCACCATAAAACAAAAACACAATAAATAAAGTTTGTGTGGTTTTTATTATATTTAACATCTGCATGATGATTTGTAATAGTTTTATTCCTTTGGGTTTTATGTATTTGAATTTGTTTTAACAACGTAGCACTTGACCTTTTAGCACTTTTATAGATATATAGGTTTATAACTGTGTGTATATGTATTAATAAAGCATCCATCCCTTGACCCCTTGTACATTTTAATATCTTAGTCCCTTCATGATCCTAGATAACCATTCAGACAATCATTTTAGAAGCACTATTAACCAACTTACTTTTGGTAAGGTTCTTAGGAGGCAATCTAGTGGGTTTTAACAGTGGAATTTATTTAGATTGGAGGGGTACACAACAATAGGCCTGCGCACAACAAGATAAATTAATCTCTTTTTAACCCTACTCGAACTCAAAACCTAACCCTAGCCCGTGCCATTGTTGTGGTACCCCTCCACCATTGTCAATGGTTTTTACATTGGATTTTCGCTGCCCACTGGGGGCCCAGGTTTGTGCCCACCGAGAGAATAACAATATTTTCACTGTGACTAACAACTCTTCCCACAACAGAACCACACCAAAGGAGTTGAACATCACAACAATAGGGGACCCCAATCACAAGCCCCAGTTCCTTGGTCAGACATTTTTATTAGGTTTTTTTTTCTTTGATTTGGTCTCATTGTGCCACAGGAACCTCACAGAGGTCAAGTAAATGAAATACACAGAGTAACAGACACATGAATTGAGAGCAATAGTAGAAAGCATAGAGAGTAGGGCCAGAATAAGGACAGAATAGCAAGAAAAACAGAACAGGGCCACAATAAGGAGAGATAGGCTTAACGTCTAGCATTGCAGTCTTCGGCTGGATACTGGTTAGGAGGAACTGGCACTTTATGCAGGCATCCAGTGGGGATTGAACCCACAACCATAGGGGCCAAGGGAGCTGTGGTCTGACAACTGAGCCACAGAGGACCATAAGGGTGAACAGACATGTTAATGGTTTCCTTCCCTCTTGGATAAAAAGGTAAAAGATCCTCACATCAGGAAAAAAACTAATATTTATTCATTATATACTATATACTATATACTATATATTATATCAAAATAATTTTAGAAGATCTTAACCAAAACCCCCCAACCCCCTTTTCTCTCCTATTTAGGAACTCCGCCAGAGTTTCCTTTCTCAGTTTTCACCAATTAGCAGTCTTATAGATTTACATTCAGATTCAAAATGGGCCAATAGAACAGACACAATTAGGAACTAGCCTATACGAAAGAGACTCAGAACACAGTAGAATGAGTGACAATAGATTCGACCAATGAAAATCAAGATACAGATATGGGAATTCTTGGAGCAGTGGGAAGGCTTTCCCCTCTCCAACTGACCCCCCCTTTTTAAGCACTAGGGTGTGTTCCACTAGAAAAAAATCCCCTCTGAAGAAGCAGGAATACTGCGAAACGTCAGGGATTTCTAACGGGACAACACAGCGGGCATCACATTGGAAACGGGTTTTAGAATATTATTTGAGTTGTTTTTTTAATTATATAATAATAAAAGTTACGTTTTAATTGAAGATGTGGAGGGTTTTGGAAGTAACTGGGAGAGAAACACTCCAGCTGGAGAATCTCTAATCAAACTGCAACCCAGAACTTTTTAATCTGCACATCTGAGCCCACAGAACTGAACAACATCTACCCCAGGAGCTACAGAAAGACCCAGACTCAACCACCATCTCTAACTCCAGCCTCAACAACAAGGAGAATTGGACAACATCTACTCAGGAGTTACAGAAAGACGTCTAGGGTCTGGCTACAACATCGACAGCATTAACCTCCATCTTCAACACCCAGACTCAACCTCTATTTCTAACCCCAGCCTCAAAAACAAGGCGGTAAGAACCCACACTGAGCAGCACACCGCCTCGTGCTGCTCGGAAATTCACATCTTGCAATTAAAACACACACCCATCTGGTGGTTGCACGCTGTCCTGCCTCTACTAGGAACGACACCCACCCCAACAAGTGTAGGCAACCATGCAGTCCCTTATGAGTATAGTAACACAGCAACGCAGTAGTAGAGCCCAACAACCCTTACCACTAGAGCCTTACAACAACCCCCCACTAATAGAGTCCCACACCCCCTCCCAGCAGACAGCCACGCCTAAACCAACCCCTGATGAGGCAACCAGGCAAGCCTCAAAACTGTACTTCAAGTTGATACAGGCCATCCATCATAAGGAAATCATTGATAAAGCCATCTCAGGCCGGAGGTTCCCTAGTGGCATGATGAGACAGGTGAAGAGACTCACCAATTTTATCAAGCCATCCTCACCCACAGATCACACTGCAGCCCAAGTACTACAGAACACACAGCAATGGATGAACAATAACATGAACATATTACAGATACACTACCAGACAATTATCCAATCACTCACACAACCACCCAATACATTCAACACTCTTGCACTCCACATAGCTGTGGGCTGGGCTCATAAGAGATACACACACAAACTGACAGACACTACCATCACTACAGTTGAAACAATTTTGAATAATTCCTCAGAAACTCACTACAGACAACTCTCTAGGGTTACCCTTTCTATCCCCACCACAGAGCTCCACTTCCATTCAGCCTCTGCTTCCCCCCAGCCAATAACTACAGTGGCTCCCGGTCCACTGGAACAACATCTGAACCCCTGGCATACAGCCTCAGCTCAAATCAAGGCCCCACCACAGTTGACTTCTCTGCCCACCACCTCAGCACCAGCTCCTTTCTCATCCTCGTTGGAGGATTTCCCTCCTCTACCCAAGTTCTTTCCTCTAGCCAAGCCTCAGGCCTCTCACAAACAATCATCCCCATTGGGGCCACGCCCTGCCCCAGCACAGTGCTCTTCAAACCAGAAGCTAACTCATCAGCATCATCCTCTTCCTCAGACACAATCTTCCACTGAGATAGGGATCCGTACTTCAACACCCTCTTCCCCTATTGCCCCTTCGCAGACACAGATAGATGTTAGCAATATTGCTCCAAACAATTCCCCACCTCCTTCTAAGAACATGGCACCCACTCCCTCCCTTTCTCCCAAGTCAAAAGGAAAGGAGATTATGAGAACCCCTACCTCCACTTCCCCGCATGACCCACAGAGATTAAACAACCCATCGACCCTCCAGGAGCACAGTATTCCAAGTATCATTGGTCCCCATCGCCCACAATAGATTCCAATCCTGAATTGATAACCATGAACTCCCCTAATTTAATCCAGGCCCCAGTTGAGTTCCACCATAGGGCCTGCAGCCAGCCAGAAACACTCAATGTTACAGCAACACTCCCCAATCCCCTGGTTAACACTCCTACCACCAAGGGGTATAAACACAGCAATGTTTCAGTTAAAACCTTGGATAGGATTTCACCTCTATTGCTCTCACCAACAGGAGGCGCCAGATCAGGGGGTGACACTAGGACTGGGCAGCTCCAGGGGCAAATGACGATTGATGGGAAAAACAATGGGCAACACCCCAACAACAACCAATCTGAGCCCTCCCAAAAAGACACCATGTCACTGTCAGTCCGAAACCCCTGTACAACTGGCGCCTCAACATACCCACCCCAGTCCGAATCCCAACCCGAGCCTCAGCCTCCGCCACAACCCCAACATCAACACCCAACCCCAGTAACCCTCCAGAAACCATCGTACCATAAAGCCAGACCAAAAGGCAAGGTGGCAGATTGGAGCTTCCAGGGAAATAAAGCAATTCTGGTGTTGGGAGACTCAAATGTCAACAGAATCCCTCCATTTCATAACCCAAACATACAAGTTGACAGTTACCCCGGAGCAACTTTCTACCATTTCACAAAGGTCCTGGAGAAAACAGAGGTTCACGTAGACACCAGCATAGTGGTTCTCTCGGTGGGTATAAACAATATGGATAATGACCCATACAAAACTTCAATCAAACAGATTGCATCAATGCACAAGGAAGCAAGAGTCACTTTCCCTAATGCAATTATTTACATCCCCATTATTAACCACTGCACCTCCTTTCAGCAGAACAAAAACGAAACCTTAAAGTCATTAATGGTTACATCACCACACACAGCCCATTTCTCTTGGAGATACCCCATGATGAATTCCACACAACAACAGATCTGATACACTGGACAACAACCACAGCAGGCCTCATTTTTAAGAATTGGTGTGAGCAGCTAAATTTAGAATAGGTTCTACCCACAATTTGGACCAACCTAGCTGCAACACACCTATCTGTCCCCCAACCCCTTCACTCTCCCCTCCCTTTCTCCCCAGTCCCTTCCGTAGATCACCCAGCAGAAGGGGTAGTTCGCCCCTCATTATCCAACATCATGAATTTGTCCAAGTCTTTTCAACCCACAGCAGCACAGACCCAACTCTTGGAGAGGGTTGTCCTTCATTCCCCGTCCTGGTAAATTTGACTGGGAGGAACTTCACAGGGACACACATAAATACCACAGACGACTTAAACTTTTAGACTACTTTGACTATCAGACAAATGACAACCATTTACCATTCACCCTTCCTTCAATCTGGGAACCTAAACTGTCCCAGATAGATAGGAGGGTCAAGAATCTAATCAGAACCGACCAAGACACCCTTCACAACTATCACACCCAGGCAGACAGACAGGACAACATCACCCGCATAGAAAGAGAAGCTATAAAAGAACTTAAAAACAACCCTCACATAATATTGAAACCGGCAGATAAGGGATCTAAAACAGTGATCCTAGACAAACATCAATACATATATGAGGCAAATAGACAGTTGTCTAATACCAAGTACTATGTACCAATAGAAAACAGCCTACAACCACAGACTCAGACTAAACTACGGAGAATCATACAAACACTTTATGATAAACGGCACATTACTTAAAAACAACGAGATTTTCTATTTGGACCAGACACGCCACGACCAAGACTATTCTACCTGCTTTGTAAAATTCACAAAGAACCAGACACTTGGACAATTCCCCATGAAGTTCCTCCTGGTAGACCAATCGTATCAGACTGTAATAGTGAATCATACAACATAGCTCAATATATTGATCATTATATCAACCCTCTCTCCACTAGACACCCCAGCTACCTCAGAGACACGTATCACTTTCTGGAGAGGATCAAACCCATAGTTGTTCCCTCCAAAACATATATATTCACTATAGATATTGATAGCTTATACACTAACATAAATACAGCAACAGGAGTACAGACGGTCAGAAACCTTTTTCATGCTCACCCAGATAGAAATAGACCAGATAATGAATTACTACAACTATTAGAAATCAGCCTCACACACAACGACTTTATATTTAATGATAGGCATTACTTACAGGTGGAGGGAACAGCTATGGGCAAGAAATTTGCCCCGGCATATGCAAACATCTACATGGCTGAATGGGAGAGAGAGGCATTGGCCAAGTGCCCACATCAACCCACATTCTACTACAGATTTCTAGACGACATTATAGGAGCCTGGCCTCATGATATCGAACTATTCACTGAATTCATTAGCATTCTCAACAGTCACCACCCGTCCATTAAGGTTAAATACATAATAGATCCATGTGAAGTACACTTCTTGGATACTACAGTCTTCTTTAATCACATAAATCAGTCTCAAAAAACAATACTCACTAAAGTTTACTTTAAACCCACAGATACACATGCTTTACTCCACAAACACAGTTATCACCCCAAACATACATTTAGAGGCATCGTTAAATCTCAAATTATACGGTTTCATAGGATATCCTCCTGCAAACAGGATCTGGTAAAAGCAATTCAAACATTATTCCATGCACTCAGACAGAGAGGTTACTCCAAACGATACCTCAGAACCATAAAAAACAGCACCTTGGGGGCCCTCTCTCCCATTCAGCCCACACACTCACATAATACAAGTCTGTCCATCACTTTATCTGACCCCAACCTTCATCACAGAGGTTCCAGAGACATTTCCAAATCCCCCCCTTCCCCTGACCTTAACCCTGATCGTAACCCTAACCTTAACCCTTACCTTAATTCGGGTTCGTATCCTGTTCCTGCCCCTAATCCTAACCCTAACCCCACCCCTAACCCCACCGCTAACCCTAACCCTAACCCCACCACTAACCCTAACCCCACCCCTAACCCTAACCTTAACCCCACCCCTAACCCTAACCCCACCCCTAACCCTAACCTTAACCCCACCCCTAACCCTAACCCTAACCCCACCCCTAACCCTAACCTTAACCCCACCCCTAACCCTAACCTTAACCCCACCCCTAACCCTAACCTTAACCCCACCACTAACCCTAACCTTAATCCCACCCCTAACCCTAACCCCACCACTAACCCTAACCTTAATCCCACCCCTAACCCTAACCCTAACCCCACCACTAACCCTAACCTTAATCCCACCCCTAACTCTAACCTTAACCCCACCACTAACCTAACCTTAACCCCACCCCTAACCCTAACCTTAACCCCACCCCTAATCCTAACCCCACCCCTAACCCTAACCCCACCCCCAACTCTAACCTTAACCCTACCACCAACCTTACCCCTCCTAGAGTAACAGATTTGGAAATGGACCCCTCTCGGAACCACAATCTAATTTCCTCCTTTTATTCTCCTTCCGAGCAAGAGACAATCCTCATCCCTTAGTTACTACATTCTCACATAGGATTAGACCGTTACATCAGGCATTCAAACACAATTTTTCCAACACCCAACAGGCACACTCACCCTCCAGCAGTATAGAATCATATCAGCATTTAGGAGGAATAAGAGTCTCAAAGACATCCTCATCCAAGCTAAATACAGCACTAAGCCCCCACAACCACCCAAACCCTACACGGCCCACTTCAGACCAAGAAAATTCATTTCAAACTCCTATAGCAAGACCTCCGCTCCAGTTTTAGATTCAATTTCCCTCTCCACTCAAAATGTAATATATATAATCACTTGCACATTTTGTGGAAAGCACTACATTGGGGAAACCCAGTATACAGTAGAAATTAGACTCAAACAACATCTATACAATATCAAACGGGCCCATCTACACACAGAACTAGTTACTCATTTCCAGGATCACCCCCATCACTTACCTCAATATATCAGGATTGCAGTCGTGTTCTGGGTGGACCAGTGGGCGGCGAAAGGCAGTGGAACGTAGGTGGATAAAGAGACCTACAAACAATTACACCTAGCGGTCTGAATGAGCGTTTTTAACCGGGCAGATAGGATCCATGGAAAGGGACAGCACTTGTTTACAGGGTTCTCAAGGAGTTGGAAGAAGGATGCACCATAAAACAAAAACACAATAAATAAAGTTTGTGTGGTTTTTATTATATTTAACATCTGCATGATGATTTGTAATAGTTTTATTCCTTTGGGTTTTATGTATTTGAATTTGTTTTAACAACGTAGCACTTGACCTTTTAGCACTTTTATAGATATATAGGTTTATAACTGTGTGTATATGTATTAATAAAGCATCCATCCCTTGACCCCTTGTACATTTTAATATCTTAGTCCCTTCATGGTCCTAGATAACCATTCAGACAATCATTTTAGAAGCACTATTAACCAACTTACTTTTTGGTAAGGTTCTTAGGAGAGCAATCTAGTGGGTTTTAACAGTGGAATTTACTTAGATTGGAGGGTACACAACAATAGGCTCATGCACAACAAGATAAATTAATCTCTTTTAACCCTACTGAGACTCAAAACCTAACCCTAACCCTAACCCTAACCCTAACCCTAACCCTAACTCCCTAACCCTAACCCTAACCCTAACCCTAACCCTAACCGCTAACCCTAACCCCACCACTAACCCTAACCCTAACCCCACCCCCAACCCTAACCCCACCCCCTAACCCTAACCTTAACTCCCACCCCTAACCCTAACCCCACCCCTAACCCTAACCTTAACCCCACCCCTAACCCTAACCTTAACCCCACCACTAACCCTAACCTTAACCCCACCCCTAACCCTAACCTTAACCCCACCACTAACCCTAACCTTAATCCCACCCCTAACCCTAACCCTAACCCCACGACTAACCCTAACCTTAATCCCACCCCTAACCCTAACCCTAACCCCACCACTAACCCTAACCTTAATCCC
>CM059818.1:56939989-57097489 GCA_030435695.1 Brachymystax lenok tsinlingensis | reverse complement strand
ACCCTACTCGAACTCAAAACCTAACCCTAGCCCGTGCCATTGTTGTGGTACCCTCCACCATTGTCAATGGTTTTACATTGGATTTTCGCTGCCCACTGGGGGCCCAGGTTTGTGCCCACCGAGAGAATAACAATATTTTCACTGTGACTAACAACTCTTCCCACAACAGAACCACACCAAAGGAGTTGAACATCACAACAATAGGGGACCCCAATCACAAGCCCCAGTTCCTTGGTCAGACATTTTTATTAGGTTTTTTTTCTTTGATTTGGTCTCATTGTGCCACAGGGAACCTCACAGAGGTCAAGTAAATGAAATACACAGAGTAACAGACACATGAATTGAGAGCAATAGTAGAAAGCATAGAGAGTAGGGCCAGAATAAGGACAGAATAGCAAGAAAAACAGAACAGGGCCACAATAAGGAGAGATAGGCTTAACGTCCTAGCATTGCAGTCTTCGGCTGGATACTGGTTAGGAGGAACTGGCACTTTTATGCAGGCATCCAGTGGGGATTGAACCCACAACCATAGGGCCAAGGGAGCTGTGGTCTGACAACTGAGCCACAGAGGACCATAAGGGTGAACAGACATGTTAATGGTTTCCCCCTTCCCCTCTTGGATAAAAAGGTAAAAGATCCTCACATCAGGAAAAAAACTAATATTTATTCATTATATACTATATACTATATATTATATCAAAATAATTTTAGAAGATCTTAACCAAAACCCCCCCAACCCCCTTTTCTCTCCTATTTAGGAACTCCGCCAGAGTTTCCTTTCTCAGTTTTCACCAATTAGCAGTCTTATAGATTTACATTCAGATTCAAAATGGGCCAATAGAACAGACACAATTAGGAACTAGCCTATACAGAGAAAGAGACTCAGAACACAGTAGAATGAGTGACAATAGATTCGACCAATGAAAATCAAGATACAGATATGGGAATTCTTGGAGCAGTGGGAAGGCTTTCCCCTCTCCAACTGACCCCCCCTTTTTAAGCACTAGGGTGTGTTCCACTAGAAAAAATTCCCCTCTGAAGAAGCAGGAATACTGCGAAACGTCAGGGATTTCTAACGGGACAACACAGCGGGCATCACATTGGAAACGGGTTTTAGAATATTATTTGAGTTGTTTTTTTAATTATATAATAATAAAAGTTACGTTTTAATTGAAGATGTGGAGGGTTTTGGAAGTAACTGGGAGAGAAACACTCCAGCTGGAGAATCTCTAATCAAACTGCAACCCAGAACTTTTTAATCTGCACATCTGAGCCCACAGAACTGAACAACATCTACCCCAGGAGCTACAGAAAGACCCAGACTCAACCACCATCTCTAACTCCAGCCTCAACAACAAGGAGAATTGGACAACATCTACTCAGGGAGTTACAGAAAGACGTCTAGGGTCTGGCTACAACATCGACAGCATTAACCTCCATCTTCAACACCCAGACTCAACCTCTATTTCTAACCCCAGCCTCAAAAACAAGGCGGTAAGAACCCACACTGAGCAGCACACCGTCTCGTGCTGCTCGGAAATTCACATCTTGCAATTAAAACACACACCCATCTGGTGGTTGCACGCTGTCCTGCCTCTACTAGGGAACGACACCCACCCCAACAAGTGTAGGCAACCATGCAGTCCCTTATGAGTATAGTAACACAGCAACGCAGTAGTAGAGCCCAACAACCCCTTACCAATAGAGCCTTACAACAACCCCCCACTAATAGAGTCCCACACCCCCCTCCCAGCAGACAGCCACGCCTAAACCAACCCCCTGATGAGGCAACCAGGCAAGCCTCAAAACTGTACTTCAAGTTGATACAGGCCATCCATCATAAGGAAATCATTGATAAAGCCATCTCAGGCCGGAGGTTCCCTAGTGGCATGATGAGACAGGTGAAGAGACTCACCAATTTTATCAAGCCATCCTCACCCACAGATCACACTGCAGCCCAAGTACTACAGAACACACAGCAATGGATGAACAATAACATGAACATATTACAGATACACTACCAGACAATTATCCAATCACTCACACAACCACCCAATACATTCAACACTCTTGCACTCCACATAGCTGTGGGCTGGGCTCATAAGAGATACACACACAAACTGACAGACACTACCATCACTACAGTTGAAACAATTTTGAATAATTCCTCAGAAACTCACTACAGACAACTCTCTAGGGTTACCCTTTCTATCCCCACCACAGAGCTCCACTTCCATTCAGCCTCTGCTTCCCCCCAGCCAATAACTACAGTGGCTCCCGGTCCACTGGAACAACATCTGAACCCCTGGCATACAGCCTCAGCTCAAATCAAGGCCCCACCACAGTTGACTTCTCTGCCCACCACCTCAGCACCAGCTCCTTTCTCATCCTCGTTGGAGGATTTCCCTCCTCTACCCAAGTTCTTTCCTCTAGCCAAGCCTCAGGCCTCTCACAAACAATCATCCCCATTGGGGCCACGCCCTGCCCCAGCACAGTGCTCTTCAAACCAGAAGCTAACTCATCAGCATCATCCTCTTCCTCAGACACAATCTTCCACTGAGATAGGGATCCGTACTTCAACACCCTCTTCCCTATTGCCCCTTCGCAGACACAGATAGATGTTAGCAATATTGTTCCAAACAATTCCCCACCTCCTTCTAAGAACATGGCACCCACTCCTCCCTTTCTCCCAAGTCAAAAGGAAAGGAGATTATGAGAACCCCTACCTCCACTTCCCGCATGACCCACAGAGATTAAACAACCCATCGACCCTCCAGGAGCACAGTATTCCAAGTATCATTGGTCCCCCATCGCCCACAATAGATTCCAATCCTGAATTGATAACCATGAACTCCCCTAATTTAATCCAGGCCCCAGTTGAGTTCCACCATAGGGCCTGCAGCCAGCCAGAAACACTCAATGTTACAGCAACACTCCCCAATCCTGGTTAACACTCCTACCACCAAGGGGTATAAACACAGCAATGTTTCAGTTAAAACCTTGGATAGGATTTCACCTCTATTGCTCTCACCAACAGGAGGCGCCAGATCAGGGGTGACACTAGGACTGGGCAGCTCCAGGGGCAAATGACGATTGATGGGAAAAACAATGGGCAACACCCCAACAACAACCAATCTGAGCCCTCCCAAAGACACCATGTCACTGTCAGTCCGAAACCCCTGTACAACTGGCGCCTCAACATACCCACCCCAGTCCGAATCCCAACCCGAGCCTCAGCCTCCGCCACAACCCCAACATCAACACCCAACCCCAGTAACCCTCCAGAAACCATCGTACCATAAAGCCAGACCAAAAGGCAAGGTGGCAGATTGGAGCTTCCAGGGAAATAAAGCAATTCTGGTGTTGGGAGACTCAAATGTCAACAGAATCCCTCCATTTCATAACCCAAACATACAAGTTGACAGTTACCCCGGAGCAACTTTCTACCATTTCACAAAGGTCCTGGAGAAAACAGAGGTTCACGTAGACACCAGCATAGTGGTTCTCTCGGTGGGTATAAACAATATGGATAATGACCCATACAAAACTTCAATCAAACAGATTGCATCAATGCACAAGGAAGCAAGAGTCACTTTCCCTAATGCAATTATTTACATCCCCATTATTAACCACTCGCACCTCCTTTCAGCAGAACAAAAACGAAACCTTAAAGTCATTAATGGTTACATCACCACACACAGCCCATTTCTCTTGGAGATACCCCATGATGAATTCCACACAACAACAGATCTGATACACTGGACAACAACCACAGCAGGCCTCATTTTTAAGAATTGGTGTGAGCAGCTAAATTTAGAATAGGTTCTACCCACAATTTGGACCAACCTAGCTGCAACACACCTATCTGTCCCCCAACCCCCTTCACTCTCCCCTCCCTTTCTCCCCCAGTCCCTTCCGTAGATCACCCAGCAGAAGGGGTAGTTCGCCCTCATTATCCAACATCATGAATTTGTCCAAGTCTTTTCAACCCACAGCAGCACAGACCCAACTCTTGGAGAGGGGTTGTCCTTCATTCCCGTCCTGGTAAATTTGACTGGGAGGAACTTCACAGGGACACACATAAATACCACAGACGACTTAAACTTTTAGACTACTTTGACTATCAGACAAATGACAACCATTTACCATTCACCCTTCCTTCAATCTGGGAACCTAAACTGTCCCAGATAGATAGGAGGAGTCAAGAATCTAATCAGAACCGACCAAGACACCCTTCACAACTATTACACCCAGGCAGACAGACAGGACAACATCACCCGCATAGAAAGAGAAGCTATAAAAGAACTTAAAAACAACCCTCACATAATATTGAAACCGGCAGATAAGGGATCTAAAACAGTGATCCTAGACAAACATCAATACATATATGAGGCAAATAGACAGTTGTCTAATACCAAGTACTATGTACCAATAGAAAACAGCCTACAACCACAGACTCCAGACTAAACTACGGAGAATCATACAAACACTTTATGATAAACGGCACATTACGAAAAAACAACGAGATTTTCTATTTGGACCAGACACGCCCACGACCAAGACTATTCTACCTGCTTTGTAAAATTCACAAAGAACCAGACACTTGGACAATTCCCCATGAAGTTCCTCCTGGTAGACCAATCGTATCAGACTGTAATAGTGAATCATACAACATAGCTCAATATATTGATCATTATATCAACCCTCTCTCCACTAGACACCCCAGCTACCTCAGAGACACGATATCACTTTCTGGAGAAGATCAAACCCATAGTTGTTCCCTCCAAAACATATATATTCACTATAGATATTGATAGCTTATACACTAACATAAATACAGCAACAGGAGTACAGACGGTCAGAAACCTTTTCATGCTCACCCAGATAGAAATAGACCAGATAATGAATTACTACAACTATTAGAAATCAGCCTCACACACAACGACTTTATATTTAATGATAGGCATTACTTACAGGTGGAGGGAACAGCTATGGGCAAGAAATTTGCCCGGCATATGCAAACATCTACATGGCTGAATGGGAGAGAGAGGCATTGGCCAAGTGCCCACATCAACCCACATTCTACTACAGATTTCTAGACGACATTATAGGAGCCTGGCCTCATGATATCGAACTATTCACTGAATTCATTAGCATTCTCAACAGTCACCACCCGTCCATTAAGGTTAAATACATAATAGATCCATGTGAAGTACACTTCTTGGATACTACAGTCTTCTTTAATCACATAAATCAGTCTCAAAAACAATACTCACTAAAGTTTACTTTAAACCCACAGATACACATGCTTTACTCCACAAACACAGTTATCACCCCAAACATACATTTAGAGGCATCGTTAAATCTCAAATTATACGGTTTCATAGGATATCCTCCTGCAAACAGGATCTGGTAAAAGCAATTCAAACATTATTCCATGCACTCAGACAGAGAGGTTACTCCAAACGATACCTCAGAACCATAAAAACAGCACCTTGGGGCCCTCTCTCCCATTCAGCCCACACACTCACATAATACAAGTCTGTCCATCACTTTATCTGACCCCAACCTTCATCACAGAGGTTCCAGAGACATTTCCAAATCCCCCCCTTCCCCTGACCTCAACCCTGATCGTAACCCTAACCTTAACCCTTACCTTAATTCGGGTTCGTATCCTGTTCCTGCCCCTAATCCTAAACCTAACCCCACCCCTAACCCCACCGCTAACCCTAACCCTAACCCCACCACTAACCCTAACCCCACCCCTAACCCTAACCTTAACCCCACCCCTAACCCTAACCCCACCCCTAACCCTAACCTTAACCCCACCCCTAACCCTAACCCTAACCCCACCCCTAACCCTAACCTTAACCCCACCCCTAACCCTAACCTTAACCCCACCCCTAACCTAACCTTAACCCCACCACTAACCCTAACCTTAATCCCACCCCTAACCCTAACCCTAACCCCACCACTAACCCTAACCTTAATCCCACCCCTAACCCTAACCCTAACCCCACCACTAACCCTAACCTTAATCCCACCCCTAACTCTAACCTTAACCCCACCACTAACCCTAACCTTAACCCCACCCCTAACCCTAACCTTAACCCCACCCCTAATCCTAACCCCACCCCTAACCCTAACCCCACCCCCAACTCTAACCTTAACCCTACCACCAACCTTACCCCTCCTAGAGTAACAGATTTGGAAATGGACCCCTCTCGGAACCACAATCTAATTTCCTCCTTTTATTCTCCTTCCGAGCAAGAGACAATCCTCATCCCCTTAGTTACTACATTCTCACATAGGATTAGACCGTTACATCAGGCATTCAAACACAATTTTTCCAACACCCAACAGGCACACTCACCCCTCCAGCAGTATAGAATCATATCAGCATTTAGGAGGAATAAGAGTCTCAAAGACATCCTCATCCAAGCTAAATACAGCACTAAGCCCCCACAACCACCCAAACCCTACACGGCCCACTTCAGACCAAGAAAATTCATTTCAAACTCCTATAGCAAGACCTCCGCTCCAGTTTTAGATTCAATTTCCCTCTCCACTCAAAATGTAATATATATAATCACTTGCACATTTTGTGGAAAGCACTACATTGGGGAAACCCAGTATACAGTAGAAATTAGACTCAAACAACATCTATACAATATCAAACGGGCCCATCTACACACAGAACTAGTTACTCATTTCCAGGATCACCCCATCACTTACCTCAATATATCAGGATTGCAGTCGTGTTCTGGGTGGACCAGTGGGCAAGTAAAGGCAGTGGAACGTAGGTGGATAAGAGACCTACAAACAATTACACCTAGCGGTCTGAATGAGCGTTTTTAACCGGGCAGATAGGATCCATGGAAAGGGACAGCACTTGTTTACAGGGTTCTCAAGGAGTTGGAAGAAGGATGCACCATAAAACAAAAACACAATAAATAAAGTTTGTGTGGTTTTTATTATATTTAACATCTGCATGATGATTTGTAATAGTTTTATTCCTTTGGGTTTTATGTATTTGAATTTGTTTTTAACAACGTAGCACTTGACCTTTAGCACTTTTATAGATATATAGGTTTATAACTGTGTGTATATGTATTAATAAAGCATCCATCCCTTGACCCCTTGTACATTTTAATATCTTAGTCCCTTCATGGTCCTAGATAACCATTCAGACAATCATTTTAGAAGCACTATTAACCAACTTACTTTTGGTAAGGTTCTTAGGAGAGCAATCTAGTGGGTTTTAACAGTGGAATTTACTTAGATTGGAGGGTACACAACAATAGGCCTGCACAACAAGATAAATTAATCTCTTTTAACCCTACTCGAACTCAAAACCTAACCCTAGCCCGTGCCATTGTTGTGGTACCCCTCCACCATTGTCAATGGTTTTTACATTGGATTTTCGCTGCCCACTGGGGCCCAGGTTTGTGCCCACCGAGAGAATAACAATATTTTCACTGTGACTAACAACTCTTCCCACAACAGAACCACACCAAAGGAGTTGAACATCACAACAATAGGGGACCCCAATCACAAGCCCCAGTTCCTTGGTCAGACATTTTTATTAGGTTTTTTCTTTGATTTGGTCTCATTGTGCCACAGGGAACCTCACAGAGGTCAAGTAAATGAAATACACAGAGTAACAGACACATGAATTGAGAGCAATAGTAGAAAGCATAGAGAGTAGGGCCAGAATAAGGACAGAATAGCAAGAAAAACAGAACAGGGCCACAATAAGGAGAGATAGGCTTAACGTCTAGCATTGCAGTCTTCGGCTGGATACTGGTTAGGAGGAACTGGCACTTTTATGCAGGCATCCAGTGGGGATTGAACCCACAACCATAGGGCCAAGGGAGCTGTGGTCTGACAACTGAGCCACAGAGGACCATAAGGGTGAACAGACATGTTAATGGTTTCCCCTTCCCCTCTTGGATAAAAAGGTAAAAGATCCTCACATCAGGAAAAAAACTAATATTTATTCATTATATACTATATACTATATATTATATCAAAATAATTTTAGAAGATCTTAACCAAAACCCCCAACCCCTTTTCTCTCCTATTTAGGAACTCCGCCAGAGTTTCCTTTCTCAGTTTTCACCAATTAGCAGTCTTATAGATTTACATTCAGATTCAAAATGGGCCAATAGAACAGACACAATTAGGAACTAGCCTATACGAAAGAGACTCAGAACACAGTAGAATGAGTGACAATAGATTCGACCAATGAAAATCAAGATACAGATATGGGAATTCTTGGAGCAGTGGGAAGGCTTTCCCTCTCCAACTGACCCCCTTTAAGCACTAGGGTGTGTTCCACTAGAAAAAAATCCCCTCTGAAGAAGCAGGAATACTGCGAAACGTCAGGGATTTCTAACGGGACAACACAGCGGGCATCACATTGGAAACGGGTTTTAGAATATTATTTGAGTTGTTTTTAATTATATAATAATAAAAGTTACGTTTTAATTGAAGATGTGGAGGGTTTTGGAAGTAACTGGGAGAGAAACACTCCAGCTGGAGAATCTCTAATCAAACTGCAACCCAGAACTTTTTAATCTGCACATCTGAGCCCACAGAACTGAACAACATCTACCCCAGGAGCTACAGAAAGACCCAGACTCAACCACCATCTCTAACTCCAGCCTCAACAACAAGGAGAATTGGACAACATCTACTCAGGGAGTTACAGAAAGACGTCTAGGGTCTGGCTACAACATCGACAGCATTAACCTCCATCTTCAACACCCAGACTCAACCTCTATTTCTAACCCCAGCCTCAAAAACAAGGCGGTAAGAACCCACACTGAGCAGCACACCGTCTCGTGCTGCTCGGAAATTCACATCTTGCAATTAAAACACACACCCATCTGGTGGTTGCACGCTGTCCTGCCTCTACTAGGGAACGACACCCACCCCAACAAGTGTAGGCAACCATGCAGTCCCTTATGAGTATAGTAACACAGCAACGCATGATAGTAGAGCCCAACAACCCCTTACCAATAGAGCCTTACAACAACCCCCACTAATAGAGTCCCACACCCCCTCCCAGCAGACAGCCACGCCTAAACCAACCCCTGATGAGGCAACCAGGCAAGCCTCAAAACTGTACTTCAAGTTGATACAGGCCATCCATCATAAGGAAATCATTGATAAAGCCATCTCAGGCCGGAGGTTCCCTAGTGGCATGATGAGACAGGTGAAGAGACTCACCAATTTTATCAAGCCATCCTCACCCACAGATCACACTGCAGCCCAAGTACTACAGAACACACAGCAATGGATGAACAATAACATGAACATATTACAGATACACTACCAGACAATTATCCAATCACTCACACAACCACCCAATACATTCAACACTCTTGCACTCCACATAGCTGTGGGCTGGGCTCATAAGAGATACACACACAAACTGACAGACACTACCATCACTACAGTTGAAACAATTTTGAATAATTCCTCAGAAACTCACTACAGACAACTCTCTAGGGTTACCCTTTCTATCCCCACCACAGAGCTCCACTTCCATTCAGCCTCTGCTTCCCCCCAGCCAATAACTACAGTGGCTCCCGGTCCACTGGAACAACATCTGAACCCCTGGCATACAGCCTCAGCTCAAATCAAGGCCCCACCACAGTTGACTTCTCTGCCCACCACCTCAGCACCAGCTCCTTTCTCATCCTCGTTGGAGGATTTCCCTCCTCTACCCAAGTTCTTTCCTCTAGCCAAGCCTCAGGCCTCTCACAAACAATCATCCCCATTGGGGCCACGCCCTGCCCCAGCACAGTGCTCTTCAAACCAGAAGCTAACTCATCAGCATCATCCTCTTCCTCAGACACAATCTTCCACTGAGATAGGGATCCGTACTTCAACACCCTCTTCCCCTATTGCCCCTTCGCAGACACAGATAGATGTTAGCAATATTGTTCCAAACAATTCCCCACCTCCTTCTAAGAACATGGCACCCACTCCCTCCCTTTCTCCCAAGTCAAAAGGAAAGGAGATTATGAGAACCCCTACCTCCACTTCCCCGCATGACCCACAGAGATTAAACAACCCATCGACCCTCCAGGAGCACAGTATTCCAAGTATCATTGGTCCCCCATCGCCCACAATAGATTCCAATCCTGAATTGATAACCATGAACTCCCCTAATTTAATCCAGGCCCCAGTTGAGTTCCACCATAGGGCCTGCAGCCAGCCAGAAACACTCAATGTTACAGCAACACTCCCCAATCCCCTGGTTAACACTCCTACCACCAAGGGGTATAAACACAGCAATGTTTCAGTTAAAACCTTGGATAGGATTTCACCTCTATTGCTCTCACCAACAGGAGGCGCCAGATCAGGGGGTGACACTAGGACTGGGCAGCTCCAGGGGCAAATGACGATTGATGGGAAAAACAATGGGCAACACCCCAACAACAACCAATCTGAGCCCTCCCAAAAAGACACCATGTCACTGTCAGTCCGAAACCCCTGTACAACTGGCGCCTCAACATACCCACCCCAGTCCGAATCCCAACCGAGCCTCAGCCTCCGCCACAACCCCAACATCAACACCCAACCCCAGTAACCCTCCAGAAACCATCGTACCATAAAGCCAGACCAAAAGGCAAGGTGGCAGATTGGAGCTTCCAGGAAATAAAGCAATTCTGGTGTTGGGAGACTCAAATGTCAACAGAATCCCTCCATTTCATAACCCAAACATACAAGTTGACAGTTACCCCGGAGCAACTTTCTACCATTTCACAAAGGTCCTGGAGAAAACAGAGGTTCACGTAGACACCAGCATAGTGGTTCTCTCGGTGGGTATAAACAATATGGATAATGACCCATACAAAACTTCAATCAAACAGATTGCATCAATGCACAAGGAAGCAAGAGTCACTTTCCCTAATGCAATTATTTACATCCCCATTATTAACCACTCGCACCTCCTTTCAGCAGAACAAAAACGAAACCTTAAAGTCATTAATGGTTACATCACCACACACAGCCCATTTCTCTTGGAGATACCCCATGATGAATTCCACACAACAACAGATCTGATACACTGGACAACAACCACAGCAGGCCTCATTTTTAAGAATTGGTGTGAGCAGCTAAATTTAGAATAGGTTCTACCCACAATTTGGACCAACCTAGCTGCAACACACCTATCTGTCCCCCCCCCAACCCCCTTCACTCTCCCCCCCTCCCTTTCTCCCCCAGTCCCTTCCGTAGATCACCCAGCAGAAGGGGTAGTTCGCCCCTCATTATCCAACATCATGAATTTGTCCAAGTCTTTTCAACCCACAGCAGCACAGACCCAACTCTTGGAGAGGGGGTTGTCCTTCATTCCCCGTCCTGGTAAATTTGACTGGGAGGAACTTCACAGGGACACACATAAATACCACAGACGACTTAAACTTTTAGACTACTTTGACTATCAGACAAATGACAACCATTTACCATTCACCCTTCCTTCAATCTGGGAACCTAAACTGTCCCAGATAGATAGGAGGGTCAAGAATCTAATCAGAACCGACCAAGACACCCTTCACAACTATTACACCCAGGCAGACAGACAGGACAACATCACCCGCATAGAAAGAGAAGCTATAAAAGAACTTAAAAACAACCCTCACATAATATTGAAACCGGCAGATAAGGGATCTAAAACAGTGATCCTAGACAAACATCAATACATATATGAGGCAAATAGACAGTTGTCTAATACCAAGTACTATGTACCAATAGAAAACAGCCTACAACCACAGACTCAGACTAAACTACGGAGAATCATACAAACACTTTATGATAAACGGCACATTACGAAAAAACAACGAGATTTTCTATTTGGACCAGACACGCCACGACCAAGACTATTCTACCTGCTTTGTAAAATTCACAAAGAACCAGACACTTGGACAATTCCCCATGAAGTTCCTCCTGGTAGACCAATCGTATCAGACTGTAATAGTGAATCATACAACATAGCTCAATATATTGATCATTATATCAACCCTCTCTCCACTAGACACCCCAGCTACCTCAGAGACACGTATCACTTTCTGGAGAAGATCAAACCCATAGTTGTTCCCTCCAAAACATATATATTCACTATAGATATTGATAGCTTATACACTAACATAAATACAGCAACAGGAGTACAGACGGTCAGAAACCTTTTTCATGCTCACCCAGATAGAAATAGACCAGATAATGAATTACTACAACTATTAGAAATCAGCCTCACACACAACGACTTTATATTTAATGATAGGCATTACTTACAGGTGGAGGGAACAGCTATGGGCAAGAAATTTGCCCGGCATATGCAAACATCTACATGGCTGAATGGGAGAGAGAGGCATTGGCCAAGTGCCCACATCAACCCACATTCTACTACAGATTTCTAGACGACATTATAGGAGCCTGGCCTCATGATATCGAACTATTCACTGAATTCATTAGCATTCTCAACAGTCACCACCCGTCCATTAAGGTTAAATACATAATAGATCCATGTGAAGTACACTTCTTGGATACTACAGTCTTCTTTAATCACATAAATCAGTCTCAAAAAACAATACTCACTAAAGTTTACTTTAAACCCACAGATACACATGCTTTACTCCACAAACACAGTTATCACCCCAAACATACATTTAGAGGCATCGTTAAATCTCAAATTATACGGTTTCATAGGATATCCTCCTGCAAACAGGATCTGGTAAAAGCAATTCAAACATTATTCCATGCACTCAGACAGAGAGGTTACTCCAAACGATACCTCAGAACCATAAAAAACAGCACCTTGGGGGCCCTCTCTCCCATTCAGCCCACACACTCACATAATACAAGTCTGTCCATCACTTTATCTGACCCCAACCTTCATCACAGAGGTTCCAGAGACATTTCCAAATCCCCCTTCCCTGACCTCAACCCTGATCGTAACCCTAACCTTAACCCTTACCTTAATTCGGGTTCAGATCCTGTTCCTGCCCTAATCCTAACCCTAACCCCACCCCTAACCCCACCGCTAACCCTAACCCTAACCCCACCACTAACCCTAACCCCACCTAACCCTAACCTTAACCCCACCTAACCCTAACCCCACCCCTAACCCTAACCTTAACCCCACCCCTAACCCTAACCCCACCCCTAACCCTAACCTTAACCCCACCCCTAACCCTAACCTTAACCCCACCCCTAACCTTAACCCCACCACTAACCCTAACCTTAATCCCACCCCTAACCCTAACCCTAACCCCACCACTAACCCTAACCTTAATCCCACCCCTAACCTAACCCTAACCCCACCACTAACCCTAACCTTAATCCCACCCCTAACTCTAACCTTAACCCCACCACTAACCCTAACCTTAACCCCACCCCTAACCCTAACCTTAACCCCACCCCTAATCCTAATCCTAACCCTACCCCTAACCCTAACCCCACCCCCAACTCTAACCTTAACCCTACCACCAACCTTACCCCTCCTAGAGTAACAGATTTGGAAATGGACCCTCTCGGAACCACAATCTAATTTCCTCCTTTTATTCTCCTTCCGAGCAAGAGACAATCCTCATCCCCTTAGTTACTACATTCTCACATAGGATTAGACCGTTACATCAGGCATTCAAACACAATTTTTCCAACACCCAACAGGCACACTCACCCCTCCAGCAGTATAGAATCATATCAGCATTTAGGAGGAATAAGAGTCTCAAAGACATCCTCATCCAAGCTAAATACAGCACTAAGCCCCCACAACCACCCAAACCCTACACGGCCCACTTCAGACCAAGAAAATTCATTTCAAACTCCTATAGCAAGACCTCCGCTCCAGTTTTAGATTCAATTTCCCTCTCCACTCAAAATGTAATATATATAATCACTTGCACATTTTGTGGAAAGCACTACATTGGGGAAACCCAGTATACAGTAGAAATTAGACTCAAACAACATCTATACAATATCAAACGGGCCCATCTACACACAGAACTAGTTACTCATTTCCAGGATCACCCCATCACTTACCTCAATATATCAGGATTGCAGTCGTGTTCTGGGTGGACCAGTGGGCGAAAGGCAGTGGAACGAGGGTGGATAAAGAGACCTACAAACAATTACACCTAGCGGTCTGAATGAGCGTTTTTAACCGGGCAGATAGGATCCATGGAAAGGGACAGCACTTGTTTACAGGGTTCTCAAGGAGTTGGAAGAAGGATGCACCATAAAACAAAAACACAATAAATAAAGTTTGTGTGGTTTTATTATATTTAACATCTGCATGATGATTTGTAATAGTTTTATTCCTTTGGGTTTTATGTATTTGAATTTGTTTTAACAACGTAGCACTTGACCTTTTAGCACTTTTATAGATATATAGGTTTATAACTGTGTGTATATGTATTAATAAAGCATCCATCCCTTGACCCCTTGTACATTTTAATATCTTAGTCCCTTCATGGTCCTAGATAACCATTCAGACAATCATTTTAGAAGCACTATTAACCAACTTACTTTTGGTAAGGTTCTTAGGAGGCAATCTAGTGGGTTTTAACAGTGGAATTTACTTAGATTGGAGGGGTACACAACAATAGGCCTGCGCACAACAAGATAAATTAATCTCTTTTTAACCCTACTCGAACTCAAAACCTAACCCTAACCCTAACCCTAACCCTAACCCTAACCCTAACCTTAACCCCACCCCTAACCCTAACCTTAACCCCACCCTAACCCTAACCCCACCCCTAACCCCACCCCTAACCCTAACCCCACCCCCAACTCTAACCTTAACCCTACCACCAACCTTACCCCTCCTAGAGTAACAGATTTGGAAATGGACCCCTCTCGGAACCACAATCTAATTTCCACCTTTTATTCTCCTTCCGAGCAAGAGACAATCCTCATCCCCTTAGTTACTACATTCTCACATAGGATTAGACCGTTACATCAGGCATTCAAACACAATTTTTCCAACACCCAACAGGCACACTCACCCCTCCAGCAGTATAGAATCATCTCAGCATTTAGGAGGAATAAGAGTCTCAAAGACATCCTCATCCAAGCTAAATACAGCACTAAGCCCCCACAACCACCCAAACCCTACACGGCCCACTTCAGACCAAGAAAATTCATTTCAAACTCCTATAGCAAGACCTCCGCTCCAGTTTTAGATTCAATTTCCCTCTCCACTCAAAATGTAATATATATAATCACTTGCACATTTTGTGGAAAGCACTACATTGGAGAAACCCAGTATACAGTAGAAATTAGACTCAAACAACATCTTTACAATATCAAACGGGCCCATCTACACACAGAACTAGTTACTCATTTCCAGGATCACCCCATCACTTACCTCAATATATCAGGATTGCAGTCGTGTTCTGGGTGGACCAGTGGGCGGCGAAAGGCAGTGGAACGTAGGTGGATAAGAGACCTACAAACAATTACACCTAGCGGTCTGAATGAGCGTTTTTAACCGGGCAGATAGGATCCATGGAAAGGGACAGCACTTGTTTAAAGGGTTCTCAAGGAGTTGGAAGAAGGATGCACCATAAAACAAAAACACAATAAATAAAGTTTGTGTGGTTTTATTATATTTAACATCTGCATGATGATTTGTAATAGTTTTATTCCTTTGGGTTTTATGTATTTGAATTTGTTTTAACAACGTAGCACTTGACCTTTTAGCACTTTTATAGATATATGGGTTTATAACTGTGTATATGTATTAATAAAGCATCCATCCCTTGACCCCTTGTACATTTTAATATCTTAGTCCCTTCATGATCCTAGATAACCATTCAGACAATCATTTTAGAAGCACTATTAACCAACTTACTTTTGGTAAGGTTCTTAGGAGGCAATCTAGTGGGTTTTAACAGTGGAATTTATTTAGATTGGAGGGGTACACAACAATAGGCCTGCGCACAACAAGATAAATTAATCTCATTTTAACCCTACTCGAACTCAAAACCTAACCCTAACCCTAACCCTAACCCTACACAACAATAGGCCTGCGCACAACAAGATAAATTAATCTCTTTTTAACCCTACTCGAACTCAAAACCTAACCCTAACCCTAACCCTAACCCCTAACCCTAACCCTAACCCTAACCCTAACTTCAAAGGTAAGTATGAACCACTTTAACACCTCCAAACAGGACCCCCTTACAGGAGCACCTACCTAGGAAGGTGGACATCTGCCCTAAACACCCTTTGGACCCTGGGAAGACCTACACTCAATATCGAAATGAACCTACTACAACCAGAGCTAACCGCTCCCAACACCCCATACAAGTCAATGGAAGAGAGAAAAGACAGCTAACTACTCATCTTCATTCGCCTGCCATGACCACAAAACAGCTCTAAAAGATCTCTACAGGGGCTGGCTCCAACCTCCCAAGTGTACAGCCTTGCTTCTGACCCCTCCTGGACCTGCCACCCTCAGAAAATGAATATGGCACTTAAAACCAGAGAGGATGAGCCTACCGCCCCTTGATGCTAACACACAGGTCTATGGCAGAACCAACGTCAAGACTACCATCTTTGGAGGACCAGTTGAGGGACTTCTACACCACCTAGGAACCTCATCAAGGACTCTTTCTAATCCCACAGACTTCTACTCTTACCTCCAACACCTCCTGGATCCAACACCCAGCCACAGCGGAAACAGCACCCCAAAAGAGAAAGGTCACTGAGCCAAATTCAATTCTCCATTGTAATCAATGGAGCCAACTCTCTACCCCAGACCACTTGACCTCTAGATGATCTGGACATCCCATGCAGGCCACTACAGGTACAGCGATCTGATTGGATGAAACAGCCATACCCCTCACATGCACAATGCATGCTCTCATCATGCTCCAATGAGAATCAAATCAAATCAAATTTATTTATAAAGCCCCCCTTACATCAGCTGATGTCACAGAGTGCTGTACAGAAATCCAGCCTAAAACCCCAAACAGCAAGCAATGCAGGTGTAAAAGCACGGTGGCTAGGAAAAACTCCCTAGAAGGCCAAAACCTAGGAAGAAACCTAGAGAGGAACCAGGCTGTGAGGGGTGGCCAGTCCTCTTCTGGCTGTGCCGGGTGCAGATTATAACAGAACATGGACAAGATTTTAAAATGTTCATAAAACAGGCAGAACAGTTGAAACTGGAGAAGCAGCACGGCCAGGTGGACTCGGGACATCAAGGAGTCATCAGGCCAGGTAGGCCTTGAGGAATGGTCCTAATGCTTAGGTCCTCCGAGAGAGAGAGAGAGAGAGAGAGAGAGAGAGAGAGAGAGAGAGAGAGAGAGAGAGAGAGAGAGAGAGAGAGAGAGAGAGAGAGAGAGAGAGAGAGAGAGAGAGAGAGAGAGAGAGAGAGAGAGAGAGAGAGAGAGAGAGAGAGAGAGAGAGAGAGAGAGAGAGAGAGAGAGAGAGAGAGAGAGAGAAGAAGAAAAAAGAAAGAGAGAGAGAATTAGAGAGAGCATACTTAAATTCGCACAGGACACCAGATAAGAGAAGAAATACTCCAGATATAACAGACGGACCCTAGGCCCCCGACACATAAACTACTGCAGCATAAATACTGGGGGCTGAGACAGGAGGGGTCGGGAGACACTGTGGCCCTGTCCGACGAAACCCGGACAGGGCCAAACAGGCAGGATATAACCCCACCCACTCTGCCGAAGCACAGCCCCCACACCACTAGAGGGATATCTTCAACCACCAACTTACCATCCTGAGACAAGGCCGAGTATAGCCCACAAGATCTCCGCCACGGCACCAGAAGCCAGTGACTCAACCCCTGTAATAGGGTTAGAGGCAGAGAATCCCAGTGGAGGGGAACCGGCCAGGCAAAGACAGCAAGGGTGGTTCGTTGCTCCAGTGCCTTTCCGTTCACCTTCACACTCCTGGGCCAGACTACACTCAGTCATAGGACCTACTGAAGAGATGAGTCTTCAATAAAGACTTAAAGGTTGAGACCCGAGTCTGCGTCTCTCACATGGATAGGCAGACTATTCCATAAAAATGGAGCTCTATAGGAAAAAGCCCTGCCTCCAGCTGTTTGCTTAGAAATTCTAGGGACAGTAAGGAGGCCTGCGTCTTGTGACCGTAGCGTACGTGTAGGTATGTACGGCAGGACCAAATCAGAAAGATAGGTAGGAGCAAGCCCTTGTAATGCTTTGTAGGTTAGCAGTAAAACCTTGAAATCAGCCCTTGCCTTAACAGGAAGCCAGTGTAGAGAGGCTAGCACTGGAGTAATATGATCAAATTTTGGGGTTCTAGTCAAGATTCTAGCAGCCGTGTTTAGCACTAACTGAAGTTTATTTAGTGCTTTATCCGGATAGCCGGAAAATAAAGCATTGCAGTAGTCTAACCTAGAAGTTACAAACGCATTGATTAACTTTTCTGCATAATTTTTGGACAGAAAGTTTCTGATTTTTACAATGTTACGTAAATGGAAAAAAGCTGTCCTTGAAACAGTCTTGATATGTTCGTCAAAAGAGAGATCAGGGTCCAGAGTAACGCCGAGGTCCTTCACAGTTTTATTTGAGACGACTGTACAGCCATCAAGACTAATTGTCAGATTCAACAGAAGATCTCTTTGTTTCTTGGGACCTAGAACTAGCATCTCTGTTTTGTCAGAGTTTAAAAGTAGAAAGTTTTCCGCCATCCACTTCCGTATGTCTGAAACACAGGCTTCCAGGAAGGGCAATTTTGGAGCTTCACCATGTTTCATCGAAATGTACAGCTGTGTGTCATCCGCATAGCAGTGAAAGTTAACATTATGTTTCCGAATGACATCACCAAGTGGTAAAATATATAGTGAAAACAATAGTGGTCCCAAAACAGAGCCTTGAGGAACACCGAAATTTACAGTTGATTTGTCAGAGGACAAACCATCCACAGAGACAAACTGATATCTTTCCGACAGATAAGATCTAAACCAGGCCAGAACTTGTCCATGTAGACCAATTTGGGTTTCCAATCTCTCCAAAAGAATGTGGTGATCGATGGTATCAAAAGCAGCACTAAGGTCTAGGAGCACGAGTACAGTTGCAGAGCCTCGGTCTGACGCCATTAAAAGGTCATTTACCACCTTCACAAGTGCAGTCTCAGTGCTATGATGGGGTCTAAAACCAGACTGAAGCGTTTTGTATACATTGTTTGTCTTCAGGAAGGCAGTGAGTTGCTGCGCAACAGCTTTTTCTAAAATCTTTGAGAGGAATGGAAGATTCGATATAGGCCGATAGTTTTTTTATATTTTCTGGGTCAAGGTTTGGCTTTTTAAGAGAGGCTTTATTACTGCCACTTTTAGTGAGTTTGGTACACATCCGGTAGATAGAGAGCTGTTTATTATGTTCAACATAGGAGGGCCAAGCACAGGAAGCAGCTCTTTCAGTAGTTTAGTTGGAATAGGGTCCAGTATGCAGCTTGAAGGTTTAGAGGCCATGATTATTTTCATCAATGTGTCAAGAGATATGGTACTAAAAACTTGAGTGTCTCTCTTGATTTTATGTCCTGGCAAAGTTGTGTGGACTCAGGACAACTGAGCTTTGGAGGAATACGCAGATTTAAAGAGGAGTCCGTAATTTGCTTTCTAATGATCATGATCTTTTCCTCAAAGAAGTTCATGAATGAATCACTGCTAAAGTGAAAGCCATCCTCTCTTGGGGAATTCTGCTTTTTAGTTAGCTTTGTGACAGTATCAAAAAGAAACTTTGGATTATTCTTATTTTCCTCAATTAACTTGGAAAAATAGGATGATCGAGCAGCAGTGAGGGCTCTTCGATACTGCACGGTACTGTCTTTCCAAACTAGTCGGAAGACTTCCAGTTTGGTGTGGCGCCATTTCCGTTCCAATTTTCTGGAAGCTTGCTTCAGAGCTCGGGTATTTTCTGTATACCAGGGAGCTAGTTTTTTATGGCAAATGTTTTTTGTTTTTAGGGGTGCAACTGCATCTAGGGTATTGCGCAAGGTTACATTGAGTTCCTCAGTTAGGTGGTTAACTGATTTTTGTACTCTGACGTCCTTGGGTAGGTGGAAGGATTCTGGAAGGGCATCTAGGAATCTTTGGGATGTCTGAGAATTTATAGCACCTGGGAGATCTGAGAATTTATAGCACGAATCCTCGACACCTGCTGGACCACACCCCTTTTCTCTATAAAAGAAGGGCATCATCTCACACTCAGCACCATTTGGTGGAAGCACTTCAAGGAGACAACTTCATCCAGATACCAGCAAAGAGCAAGAGACCCACTGAAGAAGATTCACCACACTACTGCTAGATCACCCAGACCTCCACTCCCAACGATCTGAGCTACTAGACCCTCGCCTTCACCTACTAGATCTACCAGACCTCCACTCCCAACGATCTGAGCTACTAGACCCTCGCCTTCACCTACTAGATCTCCCAGACCTCCACCCCCAATGATCTGAGCTACTAGACCCTCGCCTTCACCTACTAGATCTCCCAGACCTCCACTCCCAACGATCTGAGCTACTAGACCCTCGCCTTCACCTACTAGATCTCCCAGACCTCCACCCCCAACGATCTGAGCTACTAGACCCCTGCCTTCACCTACTAGATCTCCCAGACCTCCACTCCCAACGATCTGAGCTACTAGACCCTCGCCTTCACCTACTAGATCTACCAGACCTCCACTCCCAACGATCTGAGCTACTAGACCCTCGCCTTCACCTACTAGATCTCCCAGACCTCCACCCCCAACGATCTGAGCTACTAGACCCTCGCCTTCACCTACTAGATCTCCCAGACCTCCACCCCCAACGATCTGAGCTACTAGATCCCTGCCTTCACCGACTAGATCTCCCAGACCTCCACTCCCAACGATCTGAGCTACTAGACCCTCGCCTTCACCTACTAGATCTCCCAGACCTCCACCCCCAACGATCTGAGCTACTAGACCCTCGCCTTCACCGACTAGATCTCCCAGACCTCCACCCCCAACGATCTGAGCTACTAGACCCTCGCCTTCACCGACTAGATTTCCCAGACCTCCACTCCCAACGATCTGAGCTACTAGACCCTCGCCTTCACCGACTAGATCTCCCAGACCTCCACCCCCAACGATCTGAGCTACTAGACCCTGCCTTCACCGACTAGATCTCCCAGATCTCCACTCCCAACGATCTGAGCTACTAGACCCTCGCCTTCACCGACTAGATCTCCCAGACCTCCACCCCAACGATCTGAGCTACTAGACCCTCGCCTTCACCGACTAGATTTCCCAGACCTCCACTCCCAACGATCTGAGCTACTAGACCCTCGCCTTCACCGACTAGATCTCCCAGACCTCCACCCCCAACGATCTGAGCTACTAGACCCCTGCCTTCACCGACTAGATCTCCCAGATCTCCACTCCCAACGATCTGAGCTACTAGACCCTCGTCTTCACCGACTAGATCTCCCAGACCTCCACCCCCAACGATCTGAGCTACTAGACCCTCGCCTTCACCTACTAGATCTCCCAGACCTCCACCCCCAACGATCTGAGCTACTAGACCCTCGCCTTCACCTACTAGATCTCCCAGACCTCCACCCCCAACGATCTGAGCTACTAGACCCTCGCCTTCACCTACTAGATCTCCCAGACCTCCACCCCCAACGATCTGAGCTACTAGACCCTCGCCTTCACCTACTAGATCTACCAGACCTCCACTCCCAACGATCTGAGCTACTAGACCCCTGCCTTCACCGACTAGATCTCCCAGATCTCCACTCCCAACGATCTGAGCTACTAGACCCTCGCCTTCACCGACTAGATCTCCCAGACCTCCACCCCCAACGATCTGAGCTACTAGACCCTCGCCTTCACCGACTAGATTTCCCAGACCTCCACTCCCAACGATCTGAGCTACTAGACCCTCGCCTTCACCGACTAGATCTCCCAGACCTCCACCCCCAACGATCTGAGCTACTAGACCCCTGCCTTCACCGACTAGATCTCCCAGATCTCCACTCCCAACGATCTGAGCTACTAGACCCTCGCCTTCACCGACTAGATCTCCCAGACCTCCACCCCCAACGATCTGAGCTACTAGACCCTCGCCTTCACCTACTAGATCTCCCAGACCTCCACCCCCAACGATCTGAGCTACTAGACCCTCGCCTTCACCTACTAGATCTCCCAGACCTCCACCCCCAACGATCTGAGCTACTAGACCCTCGCCTTCACCTACTAGATCTCCCAGACCTCCACCCCCAACGATCTGAGCTACTAGACCCTCGCCTTCACCTACTAGATCTACCAGACCTCCACTCCCAACGATCTGAGCTACTAGACCCTCGCCTTCACTTACTAGATCTCCCAGACCTCCACCCCCAACGATCTGAGCTACTAGACCCTCGCCTTCACCTACTAGATCTCCCAGACCTCCACCCCCAACGATCTGAGCTACTAGACCCTCGCCTTCACCTACTAGATCTCCCAGACCTCCACCCCCACTAACACTACACCTGCATCACACACCTTTTTCCAGTCCGGAACGGGCAGCTCCCAGGTACCGACTGGGTGCACCTTTTTCCAGTCCGGAACGGGCAGCTCCCAGGTACCGACTAGGTGCACCTTTTTGCACACTTTTTACTTCCTTTTTCTCCCTGCCACCTGAAGAAGCCCAGCAGGCAGAAACGCGTCGTGGCTGGGACCCTCCTAGATCCGTTGTGCAGCTGTAAGGAAGGCAGGATCCACAACGGACTTCGGGAGGGCCTCTTTTTGGCTACTTTTTTCTTAATTTGAACTTTATTCTCTCCTTAATTTGACTTTTACACAGCTCCTCCCCACACACTACACAAGAAAGCGATGGACGAGACCCAAAGGAGAAAGACATCCAGCAACCCAGCAACCTCCACCCCCAACATGAAGAACACAGACACCCCCACACCTACAGTCATGGCCAAAAGTTTTGAGAATGACACAAATATTAATTTCCACAAAGTTTGCTGCTTCAGTGTCTTTAGATATTTTTGTCAGATGTTACTATGGAATACTGAAGTATAATTACAAACATTTCATAAGTGTCAAAAGCTTTTATTGACAATTACATAAATTACACGGAGTGACACTTGGCCAACCAGCAGTGAAGGATGGTTCCGTGGGCGATTTCGTCCCAGATCCCCTACCTGGACTTAAAACGGACGAAAGATGAAGACACCTAAAACCAATGCACCCCAAAACCAACTCTACTAAAGTGGGTAACTATAGGGTTCTACAACCTGGGAGGATCTGTGCCCGGACCCCTCGATTCCCCCATTCGGAAAGAGAAGTGCAACCCTCCCCCCGGTCTCTGCATTGGCTTGGAGGCATCAGATCGACCTTGTGGATTCCTTAACCTCTACAGGCACCGGGGAAGTATTCGGAAGTTTGGAGTCTGGCGTGCCCAAAGTAAAATGCCTGCCACTGAGGCCCAGAAACTAGGATATGCAAATAATTAGTACTATTGTATAGGAAACACACTGAAGTTTCTAAAACTTAAAATAACGTCTGTGAGTATAACAGAACTGATATGGCAGGTGAAAACCCTAGGAATTTCTGTCCGGACTTTTTATTTTGTTACATGCCCTCACTTTCAATGGCTGTCTGGGATTCTCAGTAAAATAGGACCCAGATTGCAGTACCTATGGCTTCCACTAGATGTCAACAGTCTTTAGACAAGGTTTCATGCCTTTATCATGGAAGACAACCGAACAGAAGAAGAATTTGTAAGTGGATAGAGGAAGTCACTTTAGTTTTTGTGGGCAAGACCTTTGCGCGTTCCTCTGTATTTTCCTTTTCTATCGTTTAGGATATTATCCGTGTGAATTATAATCGTTAATATACATAAAAGTGTACCTAAGGATACATTATAAATGATGTTTGATTTGTTTGGGCAAAGTTGATAGGTATAATTTAAACACTTTCTCTTCCCCTGTACAATGGGCGAGTCGACGGGGGATTTTCTGAACATAACGTGCAAAACAGAGATTTATGGATATAAACAATGACCTTTTCTAACAAAAGAAACATGAATTGTCTTGCTTGGACACTTCGGATTGACCTCAGCAGAAGATCATCAAAAGGTAAGCGATTTATTTTAGCTCTTTTATGTATTTTGTGAGACCCGCGCTGGTTATGATTTTATGCTAATGTAGAAAATATGTGAGGTGCTATCCTCAAACAATCAAATGTGCTTTCGCCGTAAAGCCTTTTTGAAATCTGACAAAGCTGTGATATTGCCAAGAGTCTAAGCTTTTGATGACTATGCAACACTTGTATATTGATGAATGTTTTATAATTCAACTTTTGGAATTTGAATTTGGCGCCTTACATTTCCCCGGGTAGTGTCGGGAATGGGGCGCTAGCGCCCCAATGATTCGTAAGAGGTTAACAAACTAAACCCTAACCCTTAACCTTAACCCTAACCCTACCCATATTCAAAACCCTAACACTAACCTGGAGCAAGACACTTAACCCTGATTGCTTTTAGTTAGTTCTGGATAGGAGTGTTTGTATAATGAAGAAAAATAGGTGAATGTATATTTACTAGTGTGGTGCTTGCTAAATTAATAAATACAAAATATTTTGGGTGTCTGGGTTCCTTTTTAAAAAAACAGACCCCCATTCCCTCTTTGTCTTTTTTACTTCACATTTATATTCTTTGTTCTTTTGAGTTCATTGAAATGTGGGTTTGATGGATTGATGACCTGTGCCTACTCAACATGTTTGGTAGTCGCCTAACCTAACCCTAACACAATGTTAGTCCTCAACCAATGACCCTGACCCTAACCCAACCCTAACACAATGTTAGTCCTCAAACCATGCTTTGACAGATTTCTGTTTCTTCATAAACCATGTATCAGAATTGTCACTGATGTATGATGGGATAAATCTTCATTACCGATGATATAGACAGGGTTTTGTGTTTCCTCATTACCCATGTTATAGACAGGGTTTTGTGTTTCCTCATTACCCATGTTATAGACAGGGTTTTGTGTATGATCTCAGGTCTGTCTTCACCAGCCATATTTTAAACATGTATATCCTTTTGTCTAGAAATTCGACACTGGTAGGCTGAATGTTTAGGTCTTTGAACATATCTAGTAGATGTTTCTGTAAGAATGGAGTAAAGTTCAGACTAACATGCCTCCAGTCTTTGTAATTCCGTTCTGCTTATTCCCCTTCTATCTTGCATCCCTCCTGTCAAAGGTATCTCATGTAATGTGTCATTTCTTTCTTTTTTTCCCCAGTATGAGTTGATATGCAATTATGAATCAAATATTTCAAAATATGAATACAATCCATTTCTTTCCGAAAGATTGTCTGATGAGTATATTCTTTGAGTATATACGTCTAATGCTTCCTATTTCTCATTTGAGCAAATATTAATTACATCTCTACTTATATGTACTCATATACACAATGTAATTATAAACCACCATTGGCTTCAGCTCCCAAGTGGTGCAGCGGTCTAAGGCACTGCATCTCAGTGCGAGAGGCATCACTATAGACACCTTGGTTTGAGTCCAGGCTGTATCACAACTGTCTGTGATTGGGAGTCCCATAGGGTGGCGCACAATTGGCCCAGCGTCGTCCGGGTTTAGCCGGTGTAGGCTGTCATTGTAAATAAGAATTTGTTCTTAACTGACTTGCCAAGTTATATAAAGGTTACACATACTCAGCCTTGTCTCAGGGTAGTCAGTTGGTGGTGTGTTGATATCCCTCTAGTGGTGTGGGGGCTATACTCAGCCTTGTCTCAGGGTAGTAAGTTGGTGGTCTGTTGATATCCCTCTAGTGGTGTGGGGGCTATGCTTTGGCAAAGTGAGTGGGGTTAAATCCTGCCTGGTTGGCCCTATCCGGGGGTATCATCGGACCGGACCACAGTGTCTCCCGACCCCTCCTGTCTCAGCCTCCAGTATTTATGCTGCAATAGTTTATGTGTCGAGGGGCTAGGATCAGTCTGTTATATCTGGAGTATTTCTCCTCTCTTATCCGGTGTCCTGTGAATTTAAGTATGCTCTCTCTAATTCTCTCTCTCCCCTTCCCATCCCAGAGGATCTGAGCCCTGGGACCATGCCTCAGGACTACCTGGCCTGATGACTCCTTGCTGTCCCCAGTCCACCTGGTTGTGCTGCTGCTTCAGTTTCAACTGTTCTGCCTGCGGCTATGGAACCCTGACCTGTTCACCGGACGTGCTACCTGTCCCAGACCTGCTGTTTTCGACTCTGAATGCTCAGCTATGGAAAGCCAACTGAGATATATTCCTGAGGTGCTGACCTGTTGCGCCCTCGACAACCACTGTGATAATTATTATTTGACCCTGCTGGGCATCTATGAATGTTTGAACATCTTGGCAATGTACTGTTATAATCTCCACCCGGCACAGCCAGAAGAGGACTGGCCACCCCTCAGAGCCTGGTTCCTCTCTAGGTTTCTTCCTAGGTTCCAGCCTGTCTAGGGAGTTTTTCCTAGCCACCGTGCTTTTACACCTGCATTGCTTGCTGTTTGGGGTTTTAGGCTGGATTTCTGTACAGCACTCTGTGACATCAGCTGATGTAAAAAGGGCTTGATAAATACATTCATATCAATCAATCAAATGTATGTCTTTATAAACCATGTCCTTATAAACCATATGTCTTTATAAACCATATGTCCTTATAAACCATATGTCCTTATAAACCACCATAGGAATGTTTGCAAAGACTGCATTCACGGTAAATGCTGCATGTGTCGACTCATGTGGAAATGACCTTCACATTTCACTGCGCAGATCTTCAGCGCTACAGATTGAATGGAGGCCTATTACTGTATTTGACTGTTAGGGCTTGTGCTCTGCTCCCAAACCCCTGACAACCCCCTGACAACACACATACAAACAAAACATCCCAGACCAAAAATGAGATGAAGTATTTTATTTACACCACACACTATGGGGAAAGAAACAGAAAAAATCAAACCAGGTTTGGGAGAGGAAGGAAGAGGGTCAGGAGACGAGGGAGGGACAGGGAGAAGGATGAAAGGAGAGAGTTGTAGGAAGGAGAGATATGTAGGAAGGAGAGATATGTAGGAAGGAGAGAGAGAGATGTAGGAAGGAGAGAGAGATGTAGGTAGAGAGAGATGTAGGAAGAAGAGAGAGATGTAGGAAGTCATCCCCCCTCCATTTTCTCTCATTTTTGACCCCTATCGGGGACTTAATCGTAATGTCTTGTCTGCCGTTTTTCCCTCACCCCTCCAAATCCCCTTTTTATTCTTTATCTCATTCAAATATACTGGAGGATATGTATAGCCCCTGTTCCTGTGCACACTTGATATCTATTCGGTATCAAGAATTTGTCCCCAACCTAACCCTAACCCCTAACCCTAACCCTAGTGGAAGCCATAGGTAACCTGGGTGCTGGACTAAAGCATGCCCTATACCAACACATTGTAAAATGAGCAAGCCCACAAAATGACATTTTCTTGGATAGATTTTCCTCGGGTTTTCACCTGCCATATCAGTTCTGTTATACTCACAGACATTATTTTAACAGTTTTAGAAACTTCGGAGAATTATGTGCATGTCCTAGCTTCTGGGCCTGAGTAACAAGCAGTTTATTTTGGGCACGTCCAACAGGCGGAAATTCAGGAAACTAGACCCTTGCGCTAAGAGGTTAATGTTTGGATACTCATTTCAATTTTTCACCATGGATCCTTGATTTAACCACCACATACTTCACATTTAATCTTTCAATTTTAATCTTTCACTTTTAAACTTTCAAATTTTTATCTTCCCACCTGGGACATAACCACCACGCGATTCGAACTTCACCTTAAACCAATACCTTAAAGCTAAGTTAAAAATAATAATACTAAAAATAATTATAATAAACTACACTTACACCACTACACCATACATAACCAAACAAATTACCCAGGAACACTCTTTGTATATAGATTTGTTTTTCTACTGTATTATTGACTGTATGCTTGTTTCACTCCATGTGTAACTCTGTCTTGTTGTATGTGTCGAACTGCTTTGCTTTATCTTGGCCAGGTCGCAGTTGTAAATGAGAACTTGTTCTCAACTTGCCTACCTGGCTAAATAAAGGTTAAATAAATAAAATAAAATAAAAGTCCTTTAAGAGGAGACGCATAGAGGGGCCAGCTGAAAAAGGTTTAGACCGGCAACCGAGTCTCACCGCGGATACGTCATCTCCGTTACATACAGAGGCACATTTTCAGGCTCCAAACGCACCAAGAAACTCATCCCACACCGGGTGAATTTTACCCCTACCGGGACCAATATTTTTACCGACCTACAGAGACTCATGAGGCTCGGCAATCCGATTAAAACACCCCTACATCATCTAATATCGGATGGAGTAAAAAAAAAAAAACACTGGATGACCTCCCCAGTTGGCCACGGGACCCCACAGCAACTCTCACAACATGAGACTCCAGGACCTTCCAGACACCTAGCTCTTCGCAAGGCCAGGTCTCAAACCTGCCGTACACGTTCACTCTTCTAACGGAATTTCACCACCGCTAACCACTCCATAGGAGGGACAGAGATGACGTCGGCCTTCCAGACCACAATCCTTCCCATTGGGATAGGAAATAACACTACCGGCCCACTTTTCATGGGCAAATCAAGGAGTACCCTTAACTTCACGGACTCTTAAAACTTCATCACTGCCACCCGGGACTCCACAACTTTATGATCATCGGCATAGGAACCTCCCAACGAAGTCACCCACTTTGGGACCCCGACTCCGTCGCACATCGACCTCCAGACACTCCACGGGCTGGATCAATCCACCACACTCTGTCGAGCAGCCCACCCAGCGAAGAGCGGAACCCTTACAGGTCCGGTACCGCAGGAGTGATGCCTCCAGAGGTGGGACAATCCCAAAGAAGAAGAGAAGCCCAATGGAACATCCAGACACTCCACAACAATTCCGACCACGCCGGACAACCACCTGGTGTCACCAAGACCAAACGGAACCGATGAACTTCACCATGGAGCAGGCTATTCCCACTAGCCTCAACGCTACAGCCAGGATACTCTCCAAGGTCATCAGAGCCAGAAATAATTTGGAGGAAATTAGCCACTAACCCTTGGGGAGTAACTTACCTACGGGCTACATGCACAGAGCAAGAATTTTTATCCCAAACTTCAACAACAAGGCACTCCTGGAAACATACTACACATACACAACCCAAACCCCACAAACCATTTAGAAAGGGGGTAATTAGGACCGTAAAAATAGATCTTTAATAACATTTCAGAGTTACCGTGACCACAGACTCTTAAAATTCTACTATAAATTTATCCTGAATTCTCTTCTCTTGGGGTTACCATGACCATGGACCCTTGGAGGATAATAATATATTCACCAAAAAATATATTTTCACCAACCCACCATATTCCAAAAAGAAAACAACTTGTTCTATATATACCCACCTGCACCCCCAACGGATGATAAATATTTTGTCTCCAACTACTCTGGGGACCCCGACCCAGGGGACTCCCCCGCAGCGATTGCCTCCTAAGCAACGTAGGCCCTTCCATGCCCTGATTGTGACGGCCAGTTAAGAAAGACCGGTCTCCTTCGGGAGCTCTCCGGGTCCCTTTGTGCAGACCAATCAGCCAACATCTCTGCCCGTCCAATGAAGACTCACGTACCGCGCTGGATGACTACCTACCCCAGTTTAGAATTGGATTGGTAGTATGTCCAGTAGCGCGTGTTTTCTCTGAGTGTGGTGCGAGTTTTTAATAAAGTAAAAAGGTGCTTTTGGAGGTAGGCGGTGCCGCTGGAATTATCCCCGGGCCGGGAGATCCCTGGGGTGCTCAGATGATGTCGGGAGGAGCATTGGATCCCACGGAGCAACTTTTCACTGGGGGGACACCTCGCCCCGCAGTACTCAGCCTGGACAACCAAACCACTTTTTGACCTTTTGACTATGAAAAAAATCAACTGTCTAGGGATGACATACAGTGGGGCAAAAAAGTATTTAGTCAGCCACCAATTGTGCAAGTTCTCTCACTTAAAAAGATGAGAGAGGCCTGTGATTTTCATCATAGGTACACTTCAACTATGACAGACCAAATGAGGAAAAAAAATCCAGAAGATCACATTGTAGGATTTTTTTATGAATTTATTTGCAAATTATGGTGGAAAATAAGTATTTGGTCACATAGATTTCTGGCTCTCACAGACCTGTAACTTCTTCTTTAAGAGGCTCCTCTGTCCTCCACTCATTACCTGTATTAATGGCACCTGTTTGAACTTGTTATCAGTATAAAAGACACCTGTCCACAACCTCAAACAGTCACACTCCAAACTCCACTATGGCCAAGACCAAAGAGCTGTCAAAGGACACCAGAAACAAAATTGTAGACCTGCACCAGGTTGGGAAGACTGAATCTGCAATAGGTAAGCAGCTTGGTTTGAAGAAATCAACTGTGGGAGCAATTATTAGGAAATGGAAGACATACAAGACCACTGATAATCTTCCTTGATCTGGGGCTCCACGCAAGATCTCACCCCGTGGGTTCAAAATGATCACAAGAACGGTGAGCAGAAATGCCAGAACCACACGGGGGGACCTAGTGAATGACCTGCAGAGAGCTGGGACCAAAGTAACAAAGCCTACCATCAGTAACACACTACGCCGCCAGGGACTCAAATCCTGCAGTGCCAGACGTGTCCCCCTGCTTAAGCCAGTACATGTTCAGGCCCGTCTAAAGTTTGCTAGAGAGCATTTGGATGATCCAGATGAGGATTGGGAGAATGTCAGATGAAACCAAAATATAACTTTTTGGTAAAAACTCAACTCGTCGTGTTTGGAGGACAAAGAATGCTGAGTTCCATCCAAAGAACACCATACCTACTGTGAAGCATGGGGGTGGAAACATCATGCTTTGGGGCTGTTTTTCTGCAAAGGGACCAGGACGACTGATCCGTGTAAAGGAAAGAATAAGTGGGGCCATGTATCGTGAGATTTTGAGTGAAAACCTCCTTCCATCAGCAAGGGCATTGAAGATGAAACGTGGCTGGGTCTTTCAGCATGACAATGATCCCAAACACACCGCCCGGCAACGAAGGAGTGGCTTCAGAAGAAGCATTTCAAGGTCCTGGAGTGGCCTAGCCAGTCTCCAGATCTCAACCCCATAGAAAATCTTTGAAAGTCCGTGTTGCCCAGCGACAGCCCCAAAACATCACTGCTCTAGAGGAGATCTGCATGGAGGAATGGGCCAAAATACCAGCAACAGTGTGTGAAAACCTTGTGAAGACTTACAGAAAACGTTTGACCTCTGTCATTGCCAACAAAGGGTATATAACAAAGTATTGAGATAAACTTTTGTTATTGACCAAATACTTATTTTCCACCATAATTTGCAAATAAATTCATAAAAAATCCTACAATGTGATTTTCTGGATTTTTTTTCCTCATTTTGTCTGTCATAGTTGAAGTGTACCTATGATGAAAATTACAAGCCTCTCTCATCTTTTTAAGTGAGAGAACTTGCACAATTGGTGGCTGACTAAATACTTTTTTTCCCCACTGTACCACGCTACGGTCCTGGAAGGGAGTAGCCCCATGGGTCACTGCCACCCGAACCACTGGATTACCTAGGACTACACTTGGGGTGGAAGCATGACAGCCGTATAGGAGGTCTCCTCCTGGGGGTTTTGATCTGCCGAAACTCGCAAGTGTGACAGACTGACATGGCTGGTATGGACACATGGCAATCAACTGAGACACCGGACCCTCATACGGTACGCAACTCGTTTACCCAAACAGATTCTACACCAAGTTTACCCAAACAGACCAGCTGGATTTGACTAGACATGGGATAATTGAGATTTAGGATCCTGGAAGGGAATAACTCTTAAATTTGACTTATGATTGAAAACATCCAGGACACGGAAGTAAAGACATAGACAACGTGGAAATAAAAATAAGGATCCGATGGGGAGTAACTCCTAGGTTGAACTATGCTTTCCACTTCCGTTGACAAACAGACCTACGAAAGACCTACCTAACCCCCTAACCTAACCCTAACCTTAACCATCTCTAACCCTAACCATCTCTAACCTTAAACACTAAACCTTAACTCTAACCTTAACCCTAACCTCAACCATTCCTAACCCTACGGACGGACTGGTTTAAAGCCCAACCAAGGGCATTTCTACAAGTGGGCAACCATGGGGTCTACAACTTTGTCCGGGGGTGCGCCCGGACCCCCTGGCCGGGTATTTAATTAAGGTGTTGATCTCTATAAAATATCTATTATGAGGGTCTTTAATTAAGCTGTTGATCTGTATAAAACATATAGTATGAGGGTCTTTAATTAACGTGTTGATCTGTATAAAACATCTATTATGAGGGTCTTGTAACAGTGGTGGCGGCTTCCCTAACTTAAATTCTTTTTTTTTTAATGGCGCCAGACAGTTTTCTAAAACTGACAAAAAAAATCAAACAACCCCGGATAGCAAACAAACAGTAATTTGAGGTGTGTCGCTATGGAATCGCCAGACTCCACGTCGCATCAGACGGCGTGCGCTCGGGAAGCCTCAGTCCAAACAACTCCGTCTTCCACTCCACATGGTAACCTTGTACTTCGCTCTCCTTCTCACGAGTCAAAACATACCCCGGTGATGTCCTCTTTCCACCTGGTTAAATAGGCCTCGCCTCCATTTCCCTTTCCCCATTACTTACTTACTCCCCCCTTTCCGTTAAAGGTGAAAGTAAACGTAAACATGGCCTATAGTTTACTGCACTGTCACAGTCTTTAATTAAGGTGTTGATCTGTATAAAACATATAGTATGAGGGTCTTTAATTAAGGTGTTGATCTGTATAAAACATCTATTATGAGGGTCTTTAATTAAGGTGTTGATCTGTATAAAACATCTATTATGAGGGTCTTTAATTAAGGTGTTGATCTGTATAAAACATCTATTATGAGGGTATTTAATTAAGCTGTTGATCTGTATAAAACATATAGTATGAGGGTCTTTAATTAAGGTGTTGATCTCTATAAAACATCTAGTATGAGGGTCTTTAATTAAGGTGTTGATCTCTATAAAACATATAGTATGAGGGTCTTTAATTAAGGTGTTGATCTGTATAAAACATCTATTATGAGGGTATTTAATTAAGCTGTTGATCTGTATAAAACATATAGTATGAGGGTCTTTAATTAAGGTGTTGATCTCTATAAAACATCTAGTATGAGGGTCTTTAATTAAGGTGTTGATCTCTATAAAACATCTATTATGAGGGTATTTAATTAAGCTGTTGATCTCTATAAAACATATAGTATGAGGGTCTTTAATTAAGGTGTTGATCTGTATAAAACATCTATTATGAGGGTCTTGTAACAGTGGTGGCGGCTTCCCTAACTTAAATTCTTTTTTTTTTAATGAAAATTTCGGGCGCCAGACAGTTTTCTAAAACTGACAAAAAAAATCAAACAACCCCGGATAGCAAACAAAAAAACACTGGTTACACACAAAAACAAATATTTCAAAACGGGCTTCAATTTAACTGGAATTTATTACGTAGTGTCCATAGCCATTATATAAAAAAAAGGTACTTATTTCGAAAAAGCAAAAACCAAACAAACAGTAATTAAATGTGTATATATATATATATATATATAGTCCCCAATGTGACAGTTACATTTCACAGTTCAAAATCAGTGTTCACACAATCACATAAATGCTATAAACGAAATCCCAGATCAGACTGGTCACATTCTAGCTGGGCGTCCACACTGGCAGATTCGTGTCCATATTCACGCCAAACTTTTCATATAACAAAAGAGAAAGAAAAAAAACATTGGATTCACATTTCGCGGGTAGAAAATCAAACAAAATGCAAAACTTCAGAGATCAACGATAATGCATTCAACTTAAACAATCAAAATCACGGATAAGCAATAACCAAATGTGCGGATGTGAATGGAATGCGTGTGTATCTGATAGCGTGTGAATGAGTGTAGTGTGCGATTGCGCGTCGGGTACACTAACCAATTTTGGCGGATGGAATCGCAAACTGGAGAGTGTAGATGGACCCCGCCTGGCTCCAGGAAGGAAGTTTAACGGCCTTGGACTCGTTGAGAGTGAACCGCTCACCAACAACAACCGGTCTTTGAGGTGCGTCGCTATGGAATCGCCAGACTCCACGTCGCATCAGACGGCGTGCGCGGGAAGCCTCAGTCCAAACAACTCTGTCTTCCACTCCACATGGTAACCTTGTACTTCGCTCTCCTTCTCACGAGTCAAAACATACCCCGGCGACGTCCTCTTTCCACCTGGTTAAATAGGCCTCGCCTCCATTTCCCTTTCCCCATTACTTACTTACTCCACCCTTTCCGTTAAAGGTGAAAGTAAACGTAAACATGGCCTATAGTTTACTATCTGTATACAACATTAGGCAAGGGGGATGAATACCTTTGCATGGCGCTGTAGATTTAGGAATGTTGCATTTTGACACGGGGAACACCAAAACAGAAAGAGAAATTCAACACTGTTTTGTCAATCAATCATTGATTATCAAGTTGAAATCAATAGCGAGAGAGGCGGGTTGCATATACTCAAATATCTTAAATTAGGGTGATTGTAAATTATCAAATATTTCTTACTAGAGATTAAAAGAATGCTCCTAAACACAATTGAACCAGGCGCCTTAGACTAGAGCGTCCATAGGGTCTAGCAGCAGGTTGAATGATTGACATCCTTAGTGAGTGCAGAAACATTTGTAATTTTTCAATGGGGACCTCTATGGGAATTGGACCCACAACCCTGGCATTGCACACACAATTCTCTACCAACTGAGTCACACGGGACAGAACAAAGATGCAGACAGACAGAGTGACAGTCATGAAGAAACAAAGACAGACAGACAGAGAGACAAAGACAGAAAGACAGAAAGACAGAGAGAAAGGCAAACGGACAGACAAAGACAGACAGACAGAAATAAAGACAGAGAGCGAGAGAAAGAAAGAAAGACAGACAATGAGAATATCCAAATTGTTTATTTGAGTACATGTTTATCAGGGTACACACACACACACACACTGTCTCTCTCAATTTTAGGTGCAGTGCTGGGCCAGACAGTCACAGGCGGTGACAGACAGAACGTTGTGATGTGTCAGGGTTCCATTAGAACACAGCAGCGGAACACTCAGAGGCTCTGTTGCCACAGAAGCACAACACACACACTCCCTCTCCACAGCGTTAGTCTCCAGGGAATACACACTCTTGCTACGACACTTCCCCTGAGAAAGAGAGAGAGAGAGAAAGAGGTGTTGGGTGAAAATCATTATAAAATCAATGTACACAAAAACAAGTGTTCAGTTAAAATTGTCAATAAACACACAGATTTCTTTCCTCACGGGTGTGGGGTGAGACAGGGATGCAGCTTGAGCCCCACCATCTTCAACATATATATCAATGAATTGGCGAGGGCACTAGAACAGTCTGCAGCACCCGGCCTCACCCTACTAGAATCTGAAGTCAAATGTCAAATGTCTTCTGTTTGGTGATGATTTAGTGCTTCTGTCCGCAACCAAGGAGGGCCTACAGCAGTACCTGGATCTTCTGCACAGTTTCTGCCAGACCTGGGCCCTGACAGTAAATCTCAGTAAAACAAAAATAATAGTGTTCCAAATATGTCCATTAGCCAAGAAAACAAATACAAATTCTATCTAGACACCGTTGCTGTCACACCCTGATCTGTTTCACCTGTCTTTGTGCTTGTCTCCACCACCCTCCAGGTGTCGCCCATCTTCCCCAGTATCCCCAGTGTATTTATACCTGTGGTCTCTGTTTGTCTGATGCCAGTTCGTTTTCTTTCGTCAAGCCTACCAGCGTTTTTTTCTGTGTTCCTGTCTAAGTAAAAATACTTAAATCAGTTATATAACCCATTGCCCTCTATGGTTGTGAAGTCTGTGCCCTCTATGGTTGTGAAGTCTGGGGTCCACTCACCAACCAATAATTCACAACATTGGACAAAGACCCAATTGAGACTGCATGTAGAATACTGCAAAAATAACAGAATTATGAATATACCTGCTAGTTATCAAAATCCAGAAAAAAAGCTGTTAAATTCTACAACCACCTAAAAGGAAGCGATCCCCACACATTCCACCAGAAAGCAAAAAGATAACAATTTGACACACTGGAAAGAATCAACCTAAAAACAGACCTAATGGAATGGTATCTGGCCCTAAACAGAGAGTACACAGTGGCAGAATACCCGATTACTGTAACTGACCAAATTAAGAACATCCTGAGCATAGCCTTGCTATTGAGAGAGGCCGCCATAGGCAGACCTGGCTCTCAAGGGTAGGCAGGCTATGTGCACACTGCCTACAAAATGAGGTGGAAACTGAGCTGCACTTCCTAACCTCCTGCCAAATGTATGACCACCTTAGAGATATTTGCCACAGATCACACAGACCCACAAAGAATTTAAAAAAAACGAACATTGATAAACTCCCGTATCGGTTAGGGTAAATACCACAGTGTTCAGTCACAGCAGCAAGATGTGTGACCTGTTGCCATGATAAAAGGGCAACCAGTGGAACAAAAACAACGTTGTAAACACAACCAATGTTTATTTACCTTCCCCTACTATTTTGTACTATAATATTTTCACATTGCTAAAACCCTTTACAGAGATGATAATATAACACTTGAAATGTATTGATCTTTTTCAAACCTGAGTGCAAAGTTTAGTGTTGTGTCTTCTCACTTTTGTTTATTGTTTATTTCACTTGCTTAGGCAATGTAAACATGTTTCCCATGCCAATAAAGTCCCTTTACATTGAGTGAGGGAGAGAGAGAGTTAGGGAGAGAGAGAGGGAGGGTGAGAGAGATAGAGAGAGAGAGGGTTATAGTATATAGTTGTCTTACCTAAATTAATTGACTCTTCACTAAGTCCCCACCCCTTCATTACTGTTTACAACCTTGGTCAACCAATTTGGAGAAAACCCCTCAAAAGGATCTCAAACTGTGTTTTTACTAGAGAATGAAACGGAACATAGACACCCATTGCTGATCAGGAGCACAGGGTATGTTGTGTTGAACTGTCAGATGAAGTTTGTATTGTGTCTAATCACTGGGTGGCTCTGGATGCACTGTTCATGCAGTCAAAGTCTTACAAATTCTATGTCTATGGTCAAAGCTACTTACCACTTTTGGAGCTGTGACCTGTTTCAAGGAGCTAGATACAGTGGGGCAAAAAAGTATTTAGTCAGCCACCAATTGTGCAAGTTCTCCAAAAGATGAGAGAGGCCTGTAATTTTCATCATAGGTACACTTCAACTACTACTAGAAATCCAGAAAATCTCATTGTAGGATTTTTAATTTATTTATTTGCAAATTATGGTGGAAAATAAGTATTTGGTCAATAACAAAAGTTTCTCAATACTTTGTTATATACCCTTTGTTGGCAATGACAGAGGTCAAACGCTTGACAGAGGTCTTCACAAGGTTTTCACACACTGTTGCTGGTATTTTGGCCCATTCCTCCATGCAGATCTCCTCTAGAGCAGTGATGTTTTGAGTCTGTCGCTGGGCAACACGGACTTTCAACTCCCTCCAAAGATTTTCTATGGGGTTGAGATCTGGAGACTGGCTAGGCCACTCCAGGACCTTGAAATGCTTCTTACGAAGCCACTCCTTCGTTGCCCGGGCGGTGTGTTTGGGATCATTGTCATGCTGAAAGACCCAGCCACGTTTCATCTTCAATGCCCTTGCTGATGGAAGGAGGTTTTCACTCAAAATCTCACGATACATGGCCCCATTCATTCTTTCCTTTACACGGATCAGTCGTCCTGGTCCCTTTGCAGAAAAACAGCCCCAAAGCATGATGTTTCCACCCCCATGCTTCACAGTAGGTATGGTGTTCTTTGGATGCAACTCAGCATTCTTTGTCCTCCAAACACGACGAGTTGAGTTTTTACCAAAAGTTCTATTTTGGTTTCATCTGACCATATGACATTCTCCCAATCCTCATCTGGATCATCCAAATGCTCTCTAGCAAACTTCAGACGGGCCTGAACATGTACTGGCTTAAGCAGGGGGACACGTCTGGCACTGCAGGATTTGAGTCCCTGGCGGCGTAGTGTGTTACTGATGGTAGGCTTTGTTACTTTGGTCCCAGCTCTCTGCAGGTCATTCACTAGGTCCTCCCGTGTGGTTCTGGGATTTTTGCTCACCGTTCTTGTGATCATTTTGACCCCACGGGTGAGATCTTGCGTGGAGCCCCAGATCGAGGAAGATTATCAGTGGTCTTGTATGTCTTCCATTTCCTAATAATTGCTCCCACAGTTGATTTCTTCAAACCAAGCTGCTTACCTATTGCAGATTCAGTCTTCCCAACCTGGTGCAGGTCTACAATTTTGTTTCTGGTGTCCTTTGACAGCTCTTTGGTCTTGGCCATAGTGGAGTTTGGAGTGTGACTGTTTGAGGTTGTGGACAGGTGTCTTTTATACTGATAACAAGTTCAAACAGGTGCCATTAATACAGGTAACGAGTGGAGGACAGAGGAGCCTCTTAAAGAAGAAGTTACAGGTCTGTGAGAGCCAGAAATCTTGCTTGTTTGTATGTGACCAAATTCTTATTTTCCACCATAATTTGCAAATAAATTCATAAAAAATCCTACAATGTGATTTTCTGGATTTTTATTCCTCATTTTGTCTGTCATAGTTGAAGTGTACCTATGATGAAAATTACAGGCCTCTCTCATCTTTTTAAGTGAGAGAACTTGCACAATTGGTGGCTGACTAAATACTTTTTTTGCCCCACTGTATATGTTGCACTTCACAGGAGAAGCATTTGAATTTTTTTGTACATTTATTTGCATCAAAATGCGTTTTTGGGCAGAAATTCCTTCTTGAACATGTGAACTTTCATGTGTGCTAATAACAAACTTGTATGCCATCTGAAAATATAAATATTTTTTTTTTATTAGGAGCCTAGTTGGTTTAGCCACGGAAAAATACAGGAACTTTCCCACTAGCCATGATAGGCTGAGATAATGGATGGGCTGGACATACCGAGAGATGAGTTTGGATTGGTCTGCCATGTAGCTGCTCAGTATGTGTGGACAATCCTTTCTACCGCAGCTTTTTTTTTTAAAGAATTCATGAAGAACTGAAAAAGTTTTGCAACTGCCCTCTACATTGCTGCCCTGAAATTAATAGCGCTACTGACAGAGATTAGTGGGAACAAGTTGTGATGGACAACTGTCTGGAGGACGATCGTGTCTTGCTGACTCTCCCTGAATGAACATACATCAAACAATGAGGAAATCCCTGATTCAATAAAAAAACATTGTAGTGTCTACTGATGACAGTGGTGGCAGGTAGCCTAGAGGGGCGGCAGGTAGCCTAGTGGTTAGAGCGTTGGACTTGTAACCGGAGGGTTGCAAGTGGTGGCAGGTATCCCCGAGCTGACAAGGAAAAAAAATCTGTCGTTCTGCCCCTGAACAAGGCAGTTAACCCACTGTTCCCCGGGCGCCGAAGACGTGGATGTTGATGAAAGGCAGCCCCCTGCACCTCTCTGATTCAGAGGGGTTGGGTTAAATGCGGAAGACACATTTCGGTTGAAGGAATTCGGTTGTACAACTGACTAATAATGGTGACTTTGACTTTGACTTTGGTGGGGATGAAATGTTGTCGCTGTCAAGAAGAAACCCTATCCCCAACCCATTGTAGTGTCTACTGATGACAGTGGTGGGGATGAAACGTTGTCGCTGTCAAGAAGAAACCCTATCCCCAACCCATTGTAGTGTCTACTGATGACAGTGGTGGGGATGAAACGTTGTCGCTGTCAAGAAGAAACCCTAACCCCAACCCATTGTAGTGTCTACTGATGACAGTGGTGGGGATGAAACGTTGTCGCTGTCAAGAAGAAACCCTAACCCTAACCCATTGTAGTGTCTACTGATGACAGTGGTGGGGATGAAACGGTGTCGCTGTCAAGAAGAAACCCTAACCCTAACCCATTGTAGTGTCTACTGATGACAGTGGTGGGGATGAAACGGTGTCGCTGTCAAGAAGAAACCCTAACCCTAACCCATTGTAGTGTCTACTGATGACAGTGGTGGGGATGAAACGTTGTCGCTGTCAAGAAGAAACCCTAACCCTAACCCATTGTAGTGTCTACTGATGACAGTGGTGGGGATGAAACGGTGTCGCTGTCAAGAAGAAACCCTAACCCTAACCCATTGTAGTGTCTACTGATGACAGTGGTGGGGATGAAACGGTGTCGCTGTCAAGAAGAAACCCTAACCCTAACCCATTGTAGTGTCTACTGATGACAGTGGTGGGGATGAAACGTTGTCGCTGTCAAGAAGAAACCCTAACCCCAACCCATTGTAGTGTCTACTGATGACAGTGGTGGGGATGAAACGTTGTCGCTGTCAAGAAGAAACCCTAACCCTAACCCATTGTAGTGTCTACTGATGACAGTGGTGGGGATGAAACGTTGTCGCTGTCAAGAAGAAACCCTAACCCCAACCCATTGTAGTGTCTACTGATGACAGTGGTGGGGATGAAACGTTGTCGCTGTCAAGAAGAAACCCTAACCCCAATCCATTGTAGTGTCTACTGATGACAGTGGTGGGGATGAAACGGTGTCGCTGTCAAGAAGAAACCCTAACCCTAACCCATTGTAGTGTCTACTGATGACAGTGGTGGGGATGAAACGGTGTCGCTGTCAAGAAGAAACCCTAACCCTAACCCATTGTAGTGTCTACTGATGACAGTGGTGGGGATGAAAGCGTTGTCGCTGTCAAGAAGAAACCCTAACCCCAACCCATTGTAGTGTCTACTGATGACAGTGGTGGGGATGAAACGGTGTCGCTGTCAAGAAGAAACCCTAACCCTAACCCATTGTAGTGTCTACTGATGACAGTGGTGGGGATGAAACGTTGTCGCTGTCAAGAAGAAACCCTAACCCTAACCCATTGTAGTGTCTACTGATGACAGTGGTGGGGATGAAACGTTGTCGCTGTCAAGAAGAAACCCTAACCCTAACCCATTGTAGTGTCTACTGATGACAGTGGTGGGGATGAAACGGTGTCGCTGTCAAGAAGAAACCCTAACCCTAACCCATTGTAGTGTCTACTGATGACAGTGGTGGGGATGAAACGGTGTCGCTGTCAAGAAGAAACCCTAACCCATTGTAGTGTCTACTGATGACAGTGGTGGGGATGAAACGTTGTCGCTGTCAAGAAGAAACCCTAACCCCAACCCATTGTAGTGTCTACTGATGACAGTGGTGGGGATGAAACGGTGTCGCTGTCAAGAAGAAACCCTAACCCTAACCCATTGTAGTGTCTACTGATGACAGTGGTGGGGATGAAACGTTGTCGCTGTCAAGAAGAAACCCTATCCCCAACCCATTGTAGTGTCTACTGATGACAGTGGTGGGGATGAAACGTTGTCGCTGTCAAGAAGAAACCCTAACCCCAACCCATTGTAGTGTCTACTGATGACAGTGGTGGGGATGAAACGGTGTCGCTGTCAAGAAGAAACCCTAACCCTAACCCATTGTAGTGTCTACTGATGACAGTGGTGGGGATGAAACGTTGTCGCTGTCAAGAAGAAACCCTATCCCCAACCCATTGTAGTGTCTACTGATGACAGTGGTGGGGATGAAACGGTGTCGCTGTCAAGAAGAAACCCTAACCCCAACCCATTGTAGTGTCTACTGATGACAGTGGTGGGGATGAAACGTTGTCGCTGTCAAGAAGAAACCCTAACCCCAACCCATTGTAGTGTCTACTGATGACAGTGGTGGGGATGAAACGTTGTCGCTGTCAAGAAGAAACCCTATCCCCAACCCATTGTAGTGTCTACTGATGACAGTGGTGGGGATGAAACGCTTGTCGCTGTCAAGAAGAAACCCTAACCCCAACCCATTGTAGTGTCTACTGATGACAGTGGTGGGGATGAAACGGTGTCGCTGTCAAGAAGAAACCCTAACCCTAACCCATTGTAGTGTCTACTGATGACAGTGGTGGGGATGAAACGTTGTCGCTGTCAAGAAGAAACCCTATCCCCAACCCATTGTAGTGTCTACTGATGACAGTGGTGGGGATGAAACGGTGTCGCTGTCAAGAAGAAACCCTAACCCCAACCCATTGTAGTGTCTACTGATGACAGTGGTGGGGATGAAACGTTGTCGCTGTCAAGAAGAAACCCTAACCCCAACCCATTGTAGTGTCTACTGGATGACAGTGGTGGGGATGAAACGGTGTCGCTGTCAAGAAGAAACCCTAACCCTAACCCATTGTAGTGTCTACTGATGACAGTGGTGGGGATGAAACGGTGTCGCTGTCAAGAAGAAACCCTAACCCTAACCCATTGTAGTGTCTACTGATGACAGTGGTGGGGATGAAACGGTGTCGCTGTCAAGAAGAAACCCTAACCCTAACCCATTGTAGTGTCTACTGATGACAGTGGTGGGGATGAAACGTTGTCGCTGTCAAGAAGAAACCCTAACCCCAACCCATTGTAGTGTCTACTGATGACAGTGGTGGGGATGAAACGGTGTCGCTGTCAAGAAGAAACCCTAACCCTAACCCATTGTAGTGTCTACTGATGACAGTGGTGGGGATGAAACGGTGTCGCTGTCAAGAAGAAACCCTAACCCCAACCCATTGTAGTGTCTACTGATGACAGTGGTGGGGATGAAACGGTGTCGCTGTCAAGAAGAAACCCTAACCCCAACCCATTGTAGTGTCTACTGATGACAGTGGTGGGGATGAAACGGTGTCGCTGTCAAGAAGAAACCCTAACCCCAACCCATTGTAGTGTCTACTGATGACAGTGGTGGGGATGAAACGGTGTCGCTGTCAAGAAGAAACCCTAACCCTAACCCATTGTAGTGTCTACTGATGACAGTGGTGGGGATGAAACGTTGTCGCTGTCAAGAAGAAACCCTAACCCTAACCCATTGTAGTGTCTACTGATGACAGTGGTGGGGATGAAACGTTGTCGCTGTCAAGAAGAAACCCTAACCCCAACCCATTGTAGTGTCTACTGATGACAGTGGTGGGGATGAAACGGTGTCGCTGTCAAGAAGAAACCCTAACCCTAACCCATTGTAGTGTCTACTGATGACAGTGGTGGGGATGAAACGGTGTCGCTGTCAAGAAGAAACCCTAACCCTAACCCATTGTAGTGTCTACTGATGACAGTGGTGGGGATGAAACGGTGTCGCTGTCAAGAAGAAACCCTAACCCCAACCCATTGTAGTGTCTACTGATGACAGTGGTGGGGATGAAACGGTGTCGCTGTCAAGAAGAAACCCTAACCCTAACCCATTGTAGTGTCTACTGATGACAGTGGTGGGGATGAAACGGTGTCGCTGTCAAGAAGAAACCCTAACCCCAACCCATTGTAGTGTCTACTGATGACAGTGGTGGGGATGAAACGGTGTCGCTGTCAAGAAGAAACCCTATCCCCAACCCATTGTAGTGTCTACTGATGACAGTGGTGGGGATGAAACGGTGTCGCTGTCAAGTTGAGCTAGTTTTTGAATGCCCAGTGGAAGCAGAGAGATGATGCAGACAGAGTCCAAAAGAGTTTTGTCAGAAAGTCGTTTTCATTTTAAGTTAAAGCTTACTGTTAGCTGGCTGGCTCTCTAGTTATCGTTACGTGTATGATCTGTGTAGTAATATTATTCCTATCGAAGAAAGCCATTTGTATTGCTAGTTATAGCCTTATGTTTGCTAGCTAGCTAACATTGACCATAGTTGGTTAGCTTTAGCTACCTGCAGACTCATGCATGATAGTATTGCCGCATTCAAAACAACTGGGAACTTGGAAAAATGCGAGGTCAAATCATGAAATCAGTAATCTTCAGGTCAGAAAGTCGGAGCTCTAGAAAGAGGCCCGAGTTTGAAATCCAAATTGGATCACCGTTCTAATAAATGAAAAAATCCTGAGTGCCCAGTTGTTTTGAACGCACTTACGTTGGAAGTCAGATATTTACGAGTTCCCAGTTGTTTTGAACGCACTTACGTTGGAAGTCAGATATTTACGAGTTCCCAGTTGTTTTGAACGCACTTACGTTGGAAGTCAGATATTTACGAGTTCCCAGTTGTTTTGAACGCGGCATTATAGTTGGGATTAGGATTCATTGTTTAGCTAGCTAGCTACCCTAATCCTAGCCCTAACCCTAGCCCTAACCCTAACCCCTAACCCCTAACCCTAACCCTAATCCTAATCCTAGCCCTAGCCCTAACCCTAACCCTAACCCTAGCTACATGTATTAACAAAATACTGCACTATGCAAGTACCCATTGAACTGCCTTCTGTGACAAACTTTGATTGTATTTGATATAGTGTGTGTTTACCAAAGACAGTAATGTGAAAAACAATGTGACCTCCTCGAAAGTCAGATTTAGGGACTAGATAAAGTAAATTGTTTTACTTTCTGCTACTACATTCACCACTTATAATTATCTAGCTAACATACATTTGGAAAAATGTGTCATATTAACTATGGCTAGCTAGCATTAGCAATGTTTTCAATGAGAGCTAGCTAACCAGCTAGCTAGCAAACAATGCAACAGCAACATTTTGGATTTGAAAAACACTTCAACATTCTCAATATTTCAGCTGTCAGTTGCAAGTAGATACCCCTGATTCACTTTAACATTTTTAAAACTATTCGTTTCATCGACAGTTGCTATCCATCGAATCATTTTGATTGGTTGCCCAAAACATGTATTGTGTGTTTAAGAGTGAGTGTCTGCTAAATTATTGTGTGTTCTCACCTCACAGTAGTGGAGTTCTATCTGTTGTTGTGACTGACAGTCATCCACTTTGATGTAGTTGAGTGTTCCCACTGTCTTCCTACACTCTGGCTCTGTACCTACAGATACACACACACACTCAGTACCGACACCAACACACACACACACACACACACACACACACACACATACAAACACACACACAGTACAGACACACACACACACACACACACACACAGTTCAGACACACACACACACACACAGTACAGACACACACACACACACACAGACAGTACGGACACACACTCAGTACACACACACACAATAAGGACACACACTGTATAAACACGCACACTTAATAATATAAACACACACACACACATTACAAACAAACAGTACGGACATAAACCCAAGGCACGGGCGCAAACACAAGGTACGGACACGGACACAATGTACGGACACAAGGTATGGACACAAACGCAAGGTACGGACACAAGGTATGGACACAAACACAAGGTACGGACACAAGGTATGGACACAAACGCAAGGTACGGACACAAACACAAGGTGCGGACACAAACACAAGGTACGGACACAAGGTGCGGACACAAACACAAGGTACGGACACGGACACAAGGTACGGACACAAGGTATGGACACAAACGCAAGGTACGGACACAAACACAAGGTACTGACACAAACACCCTGTAGATGATACTCACACATCTCACAGCAACTGGTTCCTATCTGGCTGATCTTCCCCTGAACACAGAGACGGTTACACATATCATATATATCATATAATATAAACACAACAGAGACATTTGATATAGATACACTACATGGTCAGAAGTGTGTGGACACCTGCTCGTCCAACATCTCATTCCAAAATCATGGGCATTAATATGGAGTTGGTCCCCGCTTTGCTTATATAACAGCCTCCACTCTTCTGGGAAGGCTTTCCAATAGATGTTGGAACATTGCAGCGGGGACTTGCTTGCATTCAGCCACAAGAGCATTAGTTAGGTCGGGCACTGATGTTAGGCAATTAGGCCTGGCTCGTTGTCGTTGTTCCAATTCATCCAAAAGGTGTTCGATGGGGTTGAGATCAGGGCTCTGTGCAGGCCAGTCAAACAGGAAAGGGCCTTCCCAAAACTAAGAATTGTCTAGAATGTCATTGTCTGCTGTAGTGTTTAGATTTCCCTTCACTGGAACTAAGGGGCCTGAACCATGAAAGACAGAACCAGACCATTATTCCCCTTCCACCAAACTTTACAGCTGGCACTATGCATTGGGCCAGGTAGCGTTCTCCTGACAATCCGCCAAACCCAGATTTGTCCGTTGGACTGCCAGATGGTGAAGCGTGATTCATTACTCCAGAGAACGCGTTTCCACTGAGTCCAATGGCACCGAGCTTTACACCACTCCAGCCAACACTTGGCATTGCGCATGATGATCTTAGGCTTGTGTGTGGCTGCTCTGTCATGGAAACCCATTTCATGAAGCACCCGACGAACAGTTCTTGTGCTGACGTTACTTCCAGAGTGAGTGTTGCAACTGAGGACAGACAATTTTTCAGCACTTGGCAGTCCCATTCTGTGAGCTGGTGTGGTCTACCACTTCGCGGCTGAGACATTGTTACTCCTAGACATTTCCACTTCACAATAAAAACACTTACATTTTACCGGGGAAGCTTTTAGAAACTGACTTCTTGGAAAGATGGCATCCTATGACGGTGTCACGTTGAAAGTTACTGAGCTCTTCAGTAAGGCCATTCTACTACAAATGTTTGTCTATGGAGAATGCATGGCTGTGTGCTCGATTTTATACACCTGTCAGCAACCGGTGTGGCTGAAATAGCTGAATCCACTAATTTGAAGGGTTGTCCACATACTTTTGGACATGTAGTGTATGTTGTGCTGAAATGTGTAAAATGTGGTAGTGTTGTGATTGGATGTAGGTGGTGTTATGTTGAATTGGCGGTTAGCATTGTGGTTGGATGTGTAGGTGGTGTTGTGTTGTGTTGTGTATTGATATGGTAGTGTTGTGGTTGGATGTTTAGGTGGTGTTGTATTGTGTATTGATATGGTAGTGTTGTGGTTGGATGTGTAGGTGGTGGTGTATTGTGTATTGATATGGTAGTGTTGTGGTTGGATGTTTAGGTGGTGTTGTATTGTGTATTGATATGGTAGTGTTGTGGTTGGATGTGTAGGTGGTGTTGTATTGTGTATTGATATGGTAGTGTTGTGGTTGGATGTGTAGGTGTTGTATTGTGTATTGATATGGTAGTGTTGTGGTTGGATGTGTAGGTGGTGTTGTATTGTGTATTGATATGGTAGTGTTGTGGTTGGATGTTTAGGAGGTGTTGTGTTGTGTATTGATATGGTAGTGTTGTGGTTGGATGTGTAGGTGGTGTATTGTGTATTGATATGGTAGTGTTGTGGTTGGATGTTTAGGAGGTGTTGTGTTGTGTATTGATATGGTAGTGTTGTGGTTGGATGTGTAGGTGGTGTTGTATTGTGTATTGATATGGTAGTGTTGTGGTTGGATGTGTAGGTGGTGTTGTATTGTGTATTGATATGGTAGTGTTGTGGTTGGATGTGTAGGTGGTGTATTGTGTATTGATATGGTAGTGTTGTGGTTGGATGTTTAGGTGGTGTTGTATTGTGTATTGATATGGTAGTGTTGTGGTTGGATGTGTAGGTGGTGTTGTATTGTGTATTGATATGGTAGTGTTGTGGTTGGATGTTTAGGTGGTGTATTGTGTATTGATATGGTAGTGTTGTGGTTGGATGTGTAGGTGGTGGTGTATTGTGTATTGATATGGTAGTGTTGTGGTTGGATGTGTAGGTGGTGTTGTATTGTGTATTGATATGGTAGTGTTGTGGTTGGATGTGTAGGTGGTGTGTATTGTGTATTGATATGGTAGTGTTGTGGTTGGATGTTTAGGTGGTGTTGTATTGTGTATTGATATGGTAGTGTTGTGGTTGGATGTGTAGGTGGTGTTGTATTGTGTATTGATATGGTAGTGTTGTGGTTGGATGTTTAGGTGGTGTATTGTGTATTGATATGGTAGTGTTGTGGTTGGATGTGTAGGTGGTGGTGTATTGTGTATTGATATGGTAGTGTTGTGGTTGGATGTGTAGGTGGTGTTGTATTGTGTATTGATATGGTAGTGTTGTGGTTGGATGTGTAGGTGGTGGTGTATTGTGTATTGATATGGTAGTGTTGTGGTTGGATGTTTAGGTGGTGTTGTATTGTGTATTGATATGGTAGTGTTGTGGTTGGATGTTTAGGTGGTGTATTGTGTATTGATATGGTAGTGTTGTGGTTGGATGTTTAGGTGGTGTATTGTGTATTGATATGGTAGTGTTGTGGTTGGATGTTTAGGTGGTGGTGTATTGTGTATTGATATGGTAGTGTTGTGGTTGGATGTGTAGGTGGTATTGTATTGTGTATTGATATGGTAGTGTTGTGGTTGGATGTGTAGGTGGTGTTGTATTGTGTATTGATATGGTAGTGTTGTGGTTGGATGTGTAGGTGGTATTGTATTGTGTATTGATATGGTAGTGTTGTGGTTGGATGTTTAGGTGGTGGTGTATTGTGTATTGATATGGTAGTGTTGTGGTTGGATGTGTAGGTGGTGTTGTATTGTGTATTGATATGGTAGTGTTGTGGTTGGATGTGTAGGTGGTGTATTGTGTATTGATATGGTAGTGTTGTGGTTGGATGTGTAGGTGGTGTTGTATTGTGTATTGATATGGTAGTGTTGTGTTTGGATGTGTAGGTGGTGTTGTGTTGTGTATTGATATGGTAGTGTTGTGGTTGGATGTGTAGGAGGTGTTGTATTGTGTTGTTAACTGATATGGTAGTGTTGTGGTTGGATGTGTAGGTGGTGTATTGTGTATTGATATGGTAGTGTTGTGGTTGGATGTTTAGGTGGTGTTGTATTGTGTATTGATATGGTAGTGTTGTGGTTGGATGTGTAGGTGGTGTTGTATTGTGTATTGATATGGTAGTGTTGTGGTTGGATGTTTAGGTGGTGTTGTATTGGGTATTGATATGGTAGTGTTGTGGTTGGATGTGTAGGTGGTGTTGTATTGTGTTGTTAACTGATATGGTAGTGTTGTGGTTGGATGTGTAGGTGGTGTATTGTGTATTGATATGGTAGTGTTGTGGTTGGATGTTTAGGTGGTGTTGTATTGTGTATTGATATGGTAGTGTTGTGGTTGGATGTTTAGGTGGTGTATTGTGTATTGATATGGTAGTGTTGTGGTTGGATGTGTAGGTGGTGTTGTGTTGTGTATTGATATGGTAGTGTTGTGGTTGGATGTGTAGGTGGTGTATTGTGTATTGATATGGTAGTGTTGTGGTTGGATGTGTAGGTGGTGTGTATTGTGTTGTTATTGATATGGTAGTGTTGTGGTTGGATGTGTAGGTGGTGTATTGTGTATTGATATGGTAGTGTTGTGGTTGGATGTGTAGGTGGTGTTGTATTGTGTATTGATATGGTAGTGTTGTGGTTGGATGTTTAGGTGGTGTTGTATTGTGTATTGATATGGTAGTGTTGTGGTTGGATGTGTAGGTGGTGTTGTATTGTGTATTGATATGGTAGTGTTGTGGTTGGATGTTTAGGTGGTGTTGTATTGTGTATTGATATGGTAGTGTTGTGGTTGGATGTGTAGGTGGTGTTGTATTGTGTATTGATATGGTAGTGTTGTGGTTGGATGTGTAGGTGGTGTATTGTGTATTGATATGGTAGTGTTGTGGTTGGATGTGTAGGTGGTGTTGTATTGTGTATTGATATGGTAGTGTTGTGGTTGGATGTGTAGGTGGTGTTGTATTGTGTATTGATATGGTAGTGTTGTGGTTGGATGTTTAGGTGGTGTTGTATTGTGTATTGATATGGTAGTGTTGTGGTTGGATGTGTAGGTGGTGTTGTATTGTGTATTGATATGGTAGTGTTGTGGTTGGATGTGTAGGTGGTGTATTGTGTATTGATATGGTAGTGTTGTGGTTGGATGTTTAGGTGGTGTTGTATTGTGTATTGATATGGTAGTGTTGTGGTTGGATGTGTAGGTGGTGTTGTATTGTGTATTGATATGGTAGTGTTGTGGTTGGATGTGTAGGTGGTGTTGTATTGTGTATTGATATGGTAGTGTTGTGGTTGGATGTTTAGGTGGTGTTGTATTGTGTATTGATATGGTAGTGTTGTGGTTGGATGTGTAGGTGGTGTTGTATTGTGTATTGATATGGTAGTGTTGTGGTTGGATGTGTAGGTGGTGTATTGTGTATTGATATGGTAGTGTTGTGGTTGGATGTGTAGGTGGTGTTGTATTGTGTATTGATATGGTAGTGTTGTGGTTGGATGTGTAGGTGGTGTATTGTGTATTGATATGGTAGTGTTGTGGTTGGATGTGTAGGTGGTGGTGTATTGTGTATTGATATGGTAGTGTTGTGGTTGGATGTGTAGGTGGTGTTGTATTGTGTATTGATATGGTAGTGTTGTGGTTGGATGTTTAGGTGGTGTATTGTGTATTGATATGGTAGTGTTGTGGTTGGATGTGTAGGTGGTGTATGGTGTGTGTATTGATATGGTAGTGTTGTGGTTGGATGTGTAGGTGGTGTATTGTGTATTGATATGGTAGTGTTGTGGTTGGATGTGTAGGTGGTGTATTGTGTATTGATATGGTAGTGTTGTGGTTGGATGTGTAGGTGGTGTTGTATTGTGTATTGATATGGTAGTGTTGTGGTTGGATGTTTAGGTGGTGTTGTATTGTGTATTGATATGGTAGTGTTGTGGTTGGATGTGTAGGTGGTGTTGTATTGTGTATTGATATGGTAGTGTTGTGGTTGGATGTTTAGGTGGTGTTGTATTGTGTATTGATATGGTAGTGTTGTGGTTGGATGTGTAGGTGGTGTATTGTGTATTGATATGGTAGTGTTGTGGTTGGATGTGTAGGTGGTGGTGTATTGTGTATTGATATGGTAGTGTTGTGGTTGGATGTGTAGGTGGTGTTGTATTGTGTATTGATATGGTAGTGTTGTGGTTGGATGTGTAGGTGGTGTTGTATTGTGTATTGATATGGTAGTGTTGTGGTTGGATGTGTAGGTGGTGTATTGTGTATTGATATGGTAGTGTTGTGGTTGGATGTGTAGGTGGTGTTGTATTGTGTATTGATATGGTAGTGTTGTGGTTGGATGTGTAGGTGGTGTATTGTGTATTGATATGGTAGTGTTGTGGTTGGATGTGTAGGTGGTGTTGTATTGTGTATTGATATGGTAGTGTTGTGGTTGGATGTGTAGGTGGTGTTGTATTGTGTATTGATATGGTAGTGTTGTGGTTGGATGTGTAGGTGGTGTTGTATTGTGTATTGATATGGTAGTGTTGTGGTTGGATGTGTAGGTGGTGTATTGTGTATTGATATGGTAGTGTTGTGGTTGGATGTGTAGGTGGTGTTGTATTGTGTATTGATATGGTAGTGTTGTGGTTGGATGTGTAGGTGGTGTTGTATTGTGTATTGATATGGTAGTGTTGTGGTTGGATGTGTAGGTGGTGTTGTATTGTGTATTGATATGGTAGTGTTGTGGTTGGATGTGTAGGTGGTGTTGTATTGTGTATTGATATGGTAGTGTTGTGGTTGGATGTTTAGGTGGTGTTGTATTGTGTATTGATATGGTAGTGTTGTGGTTGGATGTGTAGGTGGTGTGTATTGTGTATTGATATGGTAGTGTTGTGGTTGGATGTGTAGGTGGTGTTGTATTGTGTATTGATATGGTAGTGTTGTGGTTGGATGTTTAGGTGGTGTTGTATTGTGTATTGATATGGTAGTGTTGTGGTTGGATGTTTAGGTGGTGTGTATTGTGTATTGATATGGTAGTGTTGTGGTTGGATGTGTAGGTGGTGTTGTATTGTGTATTGATATGGTAGTGTTGTGGTTGGATGTGTAGGTGGTGTTGTATTGTGTATTGATATGGTAGTGTTGTGGTTGGATGTTTAGGTGGTGTTGTATTGTGTATTGATATGGTAGTGTTGTGGTTGGATGTGTAGGTGGTGTTGTATTGTGTATTGATATGGTAGTGTTGTGGTTGGATGTGTAGGTGGTGTTGTATTGTGTATTGATATGGTAGTGTTGTGGTTGGATGTGTAGGTGGTGTTGTATTGTGTATTGATATGGTAGTGTTGTGGTTGGATGTGTAGGTGGTGTATTGTGTATTGATATGGTAGTGTTGTGGTTGGATGTTTAGGTGGTGTTGTATTGTGTATTGATATGGTAGTGTTGTGGTTGGATGTTTAGGTGGTGTTGTATTGTGTATTGATATGGTAGTGTTGTGGTTGGATGTTTAGGTGGTGTATTGTGTATTGATATGGTAGTGTTGTGGTTGGATGTGTAGGTGGTGTATTGTGTATTGATATGGTAGTGTTGTGGTTGGATGTTTAGGTGGTGTTGTATTGTGTATTGATATGGTAGTGTTGTGGTTGGATGTTTAGGTGGTGGTGATTGTGTATTGATATGGTAGTGTTGTGGTTGGATGTTTAGGTGGTGGTGTATTGTGTATTGATATGGTAGTGTTGTGGTTGGATGTTTAGGTGGTGTTGTATTGTGTATTGATATGGTAGTGTTGTGGTTGGATGTTTAGGTGGTGTTGTATTGTGTATTGATATGGTAGTGTTGTGGTTGGATGTGTAGGTGGTGTATTGTGTATTGATATGGTAGTGTTGTGGTTGGATGTGTAGGTGGTGTTGTATTGTGTATTGATATGGTAGTGTTGTGGTTGGATGTGTAGGTGGTGTTGTATTGTGTATTGATATGGTAGTGTTGTGGTTGGATGTGTAGGTGGTGTATTGTGTATTGATATGGTAGTGTTGTGGTTGGATGTTTAGGTGGTGTTGTATTGTGTATTGATATGGTAGTGTTGTGGTTGGATGTGTAGGTGGTGTTGTATTGTGTATTGATATGGTAGTGTTGTGGTTGGATGTGTAGGTGGTGTTGTATTGTGTATTGATATGGTAGTGTTGTGGTTGGATGTTTAGGTGGTGTTGTATTGTGTATTGATATGGTAGTGTTGTGGTTGGATGTGTAGGTGGTGTATTGTGTATTGATATGGTAGTGTTGTGGTTGGATGTGTAGGTGGTGTTGTATTGTGTATTGATATGGTAGTGTTGTGGTTGGATGTGTAGGTGGTGTTGTATTGTGTATTGATATGGTAGTGTTGTGGTTGGATGTGTAGGTGGTGTTGTATTGTGTATTGATATGGTAGTGTTGTGGTTGGATGTTTAGGTGGTGTTGTATTGTGTATTGATATGGTAGTGTTGTGGTTGGATGTGTAGGTGGTGGTGTATTGTGTATTGATATGGTAGTGTTGTGGTTGGATGTGTAGGTGGTGTTGTATTGTGTATTGATATGGTAGTGTTGTGGTTGGATGTGTAGGTGGTGTTGTATTGTGTATTGATATGGTAGTGTTGTGGTTGGATGTGTAGGTGGTGTTGTATTGTGTATTGATATGGTAGTGTTGTGGTTGGATGTGTAGGTGGTGTTGTATTGTGTATTGATATGGTAGTGTTGTGGTTGGATGTGTAGGTGTTGTATTGTGTATTGATATGGTAGTGTTGTGGTTGGATGTGTAGGTGGTGTTGTATTGTGTATTGATATGGTAGTGTTGTGGTTGGATGTTTAGGTGGTGTTGTATTGTGTATTGATATGGTAGTGTTGTGGTTGGATGTGTAGGTGGTGTTGTATTGTGTATTGATATGGTAGTGTTGTGGTTGGATGTGTAGGTGGTGTTGTATTGTGTATTGATATGGTAGTGTTGTGGTTGGATGTGTAGGTGGTGTATTGTGTATTGATATGGTAGTGTTGTGGTTGGATGTGTAGGTGGTGTTGTATTGTGTATTGATATGGTAGTGTTGTGGTTGGATGTGTAGGTGGTGTTGTGTTGTGTATTGATATGGTAGTGTTGTGGTTGGATGTAGGTGGTGGTGTATTGTGTATTGATATGGTAGTGTTGTGGTTGGATGTGTAGGTGGTGTTGTATTGTGTATTGATATGGTAGTGTTGTGGTTGGATGTTTAGGTGGTGTTGTATTGTGTATTGATATGGTAGTGTTGTGGTTGGATGTTTAGGTGGTGTTGTATTGTGTATTGATATGGTAGTGTTGTGGTTGGATGTGTAGGTGGTGTATTGTGTATTGATATGGTAGTGTTGTGGTTGGATGTGTAGGTGGTGTATTGTGTATTGTGTATTGATATGGTAGTGTTGTGGTTGGATGTGTAGGTGTGGTGTGTGTGTGTATTGATATGGTAGTGTTGTGGTTGGATGTGTAGGTGGTGTATTGTGTATTGATATGGTAGTGTTGTGGTTGGATGTGTAGGTGGTGTTGTATTGTGTATTGATATGGTAGTGTTGTGGTTGGATGTGTAGGTGGTGTATTGTGTATTGATATGGTAGTGTTGTGGTTGGATGTGTAGGTGGTGTTGTATTGTGTATTGATATGGTAGTGTTGTGGTTGGATGTTTAGGTGGTGTTGTATTGTGTATTGATATGGTAGTGTTGTGGTTGGATGTGTAGGTGGTGTATTGTGTATTGATATGGTAGTGTTGTGGTTGGATGTGTAGGTGGTGTTGTATTGTGTATTGATATGGTAGTGTTGTGGTTGGATGTGTAGGTGGTGTTGTATTGTGTATTGATATGGTAGTGTTGTGGTTGGATGTGTAGGTGGTGTTGTGTGTATTGATATGGTAGTGTTGTGGTTGGATGTGTAGGTGGTGTATTGTGTATTGATATGGTAGTGTTGTGGTTGGATGTGTAGGTGGTATTGTGTATTGATATGGTAGTGTTGTGGTTGGATGTGTAGGTGGTGTATTGTGTATTGATATGGTAGTGTTGTGGTTGGATGTGTAGGTGGTGTTGTATTGTGTATTGATATGGTAGTGTTGTGGTTGGATGTGTAGGTGGTGGTGTATTGTGTATTGATATGGTAGTGTTGTGGTTGGATGTGTAGGTGGTGTTGTATTGTGTATTGATATGGTAGTGTTGTGGTTGGATGTGTAGGTGGTGTTGTATTGTGTATTGATATGGTAGTGTTGTGGTTGGATGTTTAGGTGGTGTTGTATTGTGTATTGATATGGTAGTGTTGTGGTTGGATGTTTAGGTGGTGTTGTATTGTGTATTGATATGGTAGTGTTGTGGTTGGATGTGTAGGTGGTGTTGTATTGTGTATTGATATGGTAGTGTTGTGGTTGGATGTGTAGGTGGTGTTGTATTGTGTATTGATATGGTAGTGTTGTGGTTGGATGTGTAGGTGGTGTATTGTGTATTGATATGGTAGTGTTGTGGTTGGATGTGTAGGTGGTGTTGTATTGTGTATTGATATGGTAGTGTTGTGGTTGGATGTGTAGGTGGTGTATTGTGTATTGATATGGTAGTGTTGTGGTTGGATGTGTAGGTGGTGTTGTATTGTGTATTGATATGGTAGTGTTGTGGTTGGATGTGTAGGTGGTGTTGTATTGTGTATTGATATGGTAGTGTTGTGGTTGGATGTGTAGGTGGTGTTGTATTGTGTATTGATATGGTAGTGTTGTGGTTGGATGTGTAGGTGGTGTTGTATTGTGTATTGATATGGTAGTGTTGTGGTTGGATGTGTAGGTGGTGTTGTATTGTGTATTGATATGGTAGTGTTGTGGTTGGATGTGTAGGTGGTGTTGTATTGTGTATTGATATGGTAGTGTTGTGGTTGGATGTGGTGGTGTTGTATTGTGTATTGATATGGTAGTGTTGTGGTTGGATGTGATGTGTGTATTGATATGGTAGTGTTGTGGTTGGATGTGTAGGTGGTGTATTGTGTATTGATATGAGTAGTGTTGTGGATGTGTAGGTGGTGTATTGTGTATTGATATGGTAGTGTTGTGGTTGGATGTGTAGGTGGTGTTGTATTGTGTATTGATATGGTAGTGTTGTGGTTGGATGTGTAGGTGGTGTTGTATTGTGTATTGATATGGTAGTGTTGTGGTTGGATGTGTAGGTGGTGTTGTATTGTGTATTGATATGGTAGTGTTGTGGTTGGATGTGTAGGTGGTGTTGTATTGTGTATTGATATGGTAGTGTTGTGGTTGGATGTTTAGGTGGTGTTGTATTGTGTATTGATATGGTAGTGTTGTGGTTGGATGTGTAGGTGGTGTTGTATTGTGTATTGATATGGTAGTGTTGTGGTTGGATGTGTAGGTGGTGTTGTATTGTGTATTGATATGGTAGTGTTGTGGTTGGATGTTTAGGTGGTGTTGTATTGTGTATTGATATGGTAGTGTTGTGGTTGGATGTTTAGGTGGTGTGTATTGTGTATTGATATGGTAGTGTTGTGGTTGGATGTGTAGGTGGTGTTGTATTGTGTATTGATATGGTAGTGTTGTGGTTGGATGTTTAGGTGGTGTTGTATTGTGTATTGATATGGTAGTGTTGTGGTTGGATGTTTAGGTGGTGTTGTATTGTGTATTGATATGGTAGTGTTGTGGTTGGATGTGTAGGTGGTGGTGTATTGTGTATTGATATGGTAGTGTTGTGGTTGGATGTTTAGGTGGTGTTGTATTGTGTATTGATATGGTAGTGTTGTGGTTGGATGTTTAGGTGGTGTGTATTGTGTATTGATATGGTAGTGTTGTGGTTGGATGTGTAGGTGGTGTATTGTGTATTGATATGGTAGTGTTGTGGTTGGATGTGTAGGTGGTTGTGTGTGTATTGATATGGTAGTGTTGTGGTTGGATGTGTAGGTGGTGTATTGTGTATTGATATGGTAGTGTTGTGGTTGGATGTGTAGGTGGTATTGTATTGTGTATTGATATGGTAGTGTTGTGGTTGGATGTGTAGGTGGTGTATTTGTGTATTGATATGGTAGTGTTGTGGTTGGATGTTTAGGTGGTGTATTGTGTATTGATATGGTAGTGTTGTGGCTTGGATGTGTAGGTGGGTGCATTGATATGTGTGGCTGTAGGTGGTGCAGTATTGTGATTGATATGGCAGTGTTGTGGTTGGATGTGTAGGTGTGGTGTATTGTGCATTGATATGCAGTGTTGTGTGGATGTAGGTGGTGTGTGTATTGATATGGTAGTGTTGTGGTTGGATGTGCAGGTGGTGTGCTGTATTGTGTATTGATATGGTAGTGTGTGGTTGATGCAGGTGGTGGTCATTGTATTGATACAGAGTGTTGTGGCTTGGATGCAGGTGGTGCATGTGCATTGATATGGTAGTGTTGTGGTTGGATGTTTAGGTGGTGTATTGTGCATTGATATGGTAGTGTTGTGGTTGATGTTTAGGTGGTGTGTATTGTGTATTGATATGGCAGTGTTGTGGTTGGATGTTTAGGTGGGTGGTGTTGTGTATTGATATGGTAGTGTTGTGGTTGGTTGTGTAGGTGTAGGTGGTGTATTGTGTATTGATATGGTAGTGTTGTGGTTGGATGTTTAGGTGGTGGTGTATTGTGTATTGATATGGTAGTGTTGTGGTTGGATGTGTAGGTGGTGTTGTATTGTGTATTGATATGGTAGTGTTGTGGTTGGATGTGTAGGTGGTGTATTGTGTATTGATATGGTAGTGTTGTGGTTGGATGTGTAGGTGGTGTATTGTGTATTGATATGGTAGTGTTGTGGTTGGATGTGTAGGTGGTGTATTGTGTATTGATATGGTAGTGTTGTGGTTGGATGTGTAGGTGGTGTATTGTGTATTGATATGGTAGTGTTGTGGTTGGATGTTTAGGTGGTGTTGTATTGTGTATTGATATGGTAGTGTTGTGGTTGGATTGTAGTTGTATTGTGTATTGATATGGTAGTGTTGTGGTTGGATGTGTAGGTGGTGGTGTATTGTGTATTGATATGGTAGTGTTGTGGTTGGATGTGTAGGTGGTGTTGTATTGTGTATTGATATGGTAGTGTTGTGGTTGGATGTGTAGGTGGTGTTGTATTGTGTATTGATATGGTAGTGTTGTGGTTGGATGTGTAGGTGGTGTTGTATGTGTATTGATATGGTAGTGTTGTGGTTGGATGTGTAGGTGGTGTATTGTGTATTGATATGGTAGTGTTGTGGTTGGATGTGTAGGTGGTGTTGTATTGTGTATTGATATGGTAGTGTTGTGGTTGGATGTTTAGGAGGTGTTGTGTTGTGTATTGATATGGTAGTGTTGTGGTTGGATGTGTAGGTGGTGTTGTATTGTGTATTGATATGGTAGTGTTGTGGTTGGATGTTTAGGTGGTGTTGTATTGTGTATTGATATGGTAGTGTTGTGGTTGGATGTGTAGGTGGTGTATTGTGTATTGATATGGTAGTGTTGTGGTTGGATGTGTAGGTGGTGTTGTATTGTGTATTGATATGGTAGTGTTGTGGTTGGATGTGTAGGTGGTATTGTGTATTGTGTATTGATATGGTAGTGTTGTGGTTGGATGTGTAGGTGGTGTATTGTGTATTGATATGGTAGTGTTGTGGTTGGATGTGTAGGTGGTGTTGTATTGTGTATTGATATGGTAGTGTTGTGGTTGGATGTTTAGGTGGTGTTGTATTGTGTATTGATATGGTAGTGTTGTGGTTGGATGTGTAGGTGGTGTTGTATTGTGTATTGATATGGTAGTGTTGTGGTTGGATGTTTAGGTGGTGTGTATTGTGTATTGATATGGTAGTGTTGTGGTTGGATGTGTAGGTGGTGTTGTATTGTGTATTGATATGGTAGTGTTGTGGTTGGATGTGTAGGTGGTGTATTGTGTATTGATATGGTAGTGTTGTGGTTGGATGTTTAGGTGGTGTTGTATTGTGTATTGATATGGTAGTGTTGTGGTTGGATGTTTAGGTGGTGTTGTATTGTGTATTGATATGGTAGTGTTGTGGTTGGATGTTTAGGTGGTGTATTGTGTATTGATATGGTAGTGTTGTGGTTGGATGTTTAGGTGGTGTATTGTGTATTGATATGGTAGTGTTGTGGTTGGATGTGTAGGTGGTGTATTGTGTATTGATATGGTAGTGTTGTGGTTGGATGTGTAGGTGGTGTTGTATTGTGTATTGATATGGTAGTGTTGTGGTTGGATGTTTAGGAGGTGTTGTGTTGTGTATTGATATGGTAGTGTTGTGGTTGGATGTGTAGGTGTGGTGTTGTGTGTGTATTGATATATGGTAGTGTTGTGGTTGGATGTGTAGGTGGTGTTGTATTGTGTATTGATATGGTAGTGTTGTGGTTGGATGTGTAGGTGGTGTATTGTGTATTGATATGGTAGTGTTGTGGTTGGATGTGTAGGTGGTGTTGTATTGTGTATTGATATGGTAGTGTTGTGGTTGGATGTGTAGGTGGTGGTGCATTGTGTATTGATATGGTAGTGTTGTGGTTGGATGTGTAGGTGGTGTTGTTGTGTATTGATATGGTAGTGTTGTGGTTGGATGTGTAGGTGGTGTATTGTGTATTGATATGGTAGTGTTGTGGTTGGATGTTTAGGTGGTGTTGTATTGTGTATTGATATGGTAGTGTTGTGGTTGGATGTGTAGGTGGTGTTGTATTGTGTATTGATATGGTAGTGTTGTGGTTGGATGTGTAGGTGGTAGTGTATTGTGTATTGATATGGTAGTGTTGTGGTTGGATGTGTAGGTGGTGTTGTATTGTGTATTGATATGGTAGTGTTGTGGTTGGATGTGTAGGTGTTGTATTGTGTATTGATATGGTAGTGTTGTGGTTGGATGTTTAGGTGGTGTTGTATTGTGTATTGATATGGTAGTGTTGTGGTTGGATGTTTAGGTGGTGTTGTATTGTGTATTGATATGGTAGTGTTGTGGTTGGATGTGTAGGTGGTGTTGTATTGTGTATTGATATGGTAGTGTTGTGGTTGGATGTGTAGGTGGTGTTGTATTGTGTATTGATATGGTAGTGTTGTGGTTGGATGTGTAGGTGGTGTATTGTGTATTGATATGGTAGTGTTGTGGTTGGATGTTTAGGTGGTGTTGTGTTGTGTATTGATATGGTAGTGTTGTGGTTGGATGTGTAGGTGGTGTTGTATTGTGTATTGATATGGTAGTGTTGTGGTTGGATGTTTAGGTGGTGTTGTATTGTGTATTGATATGGTAGTGTTGTGGTTGGATGTGTAGGTGGTGGTGTATTGTGTATTGATATGGTAGTGTTGTGGTTGGATGTGTAGGTGGTGTTGTATTGTGTATTGATATGGTAGTGTTGTGGTTGGATGTGTAGGTGGTGTTGTATTGTGTATTGATATGGTAGTGTTGTGGTTGGATGTGTAGGTGGTGTTGTGTTGTGTATTGATATGGTAGTGTTGTGGTTGGATGTTTAGGTGGTGTTGTATTGTGTATTGATATGGTAGTGTTGTGGTTGGATGTGTAGGTGGTGTTGTATTGTGTATTGATATGGTAGTGTTGTGGTTGGATGTGTAGGTGGTGTTGTATTGTGTATTGATATGGTAGTGTTGTGGTTGGATGTGTAGGTGGTGTTGTATTGTGTATTGATATGGTAGTGTTGTGGTTGGATGTGTAGGTGGTGTTGCATTGTGTATTGATATGGTAGTGTTGTGGTTGGATGTGTAGGTGGTGTTGTATTGTGTATTGATATGGTAGTGTTGTGGTTGGATGTGTAGGTGGTGTATTGATATGGTAGTGTTGTGGTTGGATGTGTAGGTGGTGTTGTATTGTGTATTGATATGGTAGTGTTGTGGTTGGATGTGTAGGTGGTGTATTGTGTATTGATATGGTAGTGTTGTGGTTGGATGTGTAGGTGGTGTTGTATTTTGTATTGATATGGTAGTGTTGTGGTTGGATGTGTAGGTGGTGTATTGTGTATTGATATGGTAGTGTTGTGGTTGGATGTGTAGGTGGTGGTGTATTGTGTATTGATATGGTAGTGTTGTGGTTGGATGTGTAGGTGGTGTATTGTGTATTGATATGGTAGTGTTGTGGTTGGATGTTTAGGTGGTGTTGTATTGTGTATTGATATGGTAGTGTTGTGGTTGGATGTGTAGGTGGTGTATTGTGTATTGATATGGTAGTGTTGTGGTTGGATGTGTAGGTGGTGTTGTATTGTGTATTGATATGGTAGTGTTGTGGTTGGATGTGTAGGTGGTGTTGTATTGTGTATTGATATGGTAGTGTTGTGGTTGGATGTGTAGGTGGTGTATTGTGTATTGATATGGTAGTGTTGTGGTTGGATGTGTAGGTGGTGTTGTATTGTGTATTGATATGGTAGTGTTGTGGTTGGATGTGTAGGTGGTGGTGTATTGTGTATTGATATGGTAGTGTTGTGGTTGGATGTTTAGGTGGTGTTGTATTGTGTATTGATATGGTAGTGTTGTGGTTGGATGTGTAGGTGGTGTTGTATTGTGTATTGATATGGTAGTGTTGTGGTTGGATGTGTAGGTGGTGTATTGTGTATTGATATGGTAGTGTTGTGGTTGGATGTTTAGGTGGTGTTGTATTGTGTATTGATATGGTAGTGTTGTGGTTGGATGTGTAGGTGGTGTTGTATTGTGTATTGATATGGTAGTGTTGTGGTTGGATGTGTAGGTGGTGTTGTGTTGTGTATTGATATGGTAGTGTTGTGGTTGGATGTGTAGGTGGTGTTGTATTGTGTATTGATATGGTAGTGTTGTGGTTGGATGTGTAGGTGGTGTTGTATTGTGTATTGATATGGTAGTGTTGTGGTTGGATGTGTAGGTGGTGTATTGTGTATTGATATGGTAGTGTTGTGGTTGGATGTTTAGGTGGTGTATTGTGTATTGATATGGTAGTGTTGTGGTTGGATGTGTAGGTGGTGTTGTATTGTGTATTGATATGGTAGTGTTGTGGTTGGATGTGTAGGTGGTGGTGTATTGTGTATTGATATGGTAGTGTTGTGGTTGGATGTGTAGGTGGTGTTGTATTGTGTATTGATATGGTAGTGTTGTGGTTGGATGTGTAGGTGGTGGTGTATTGTGTATTGATATGGTAGTGTTGTGGTTGGATGTGTAGGTGGTGGTGTATTGTGTATTGATATGGTAGTGTTGTGGTTGGATGTGTAGGTGGTGTTGTATTGTGTATTGATATGGTAGTGTTGTGGTTGGATGTGTAGGTGGTGTGTTGTGTATTGATATGGTAGTGTTGTGGTTGGATGTGTAGGTGGTGTTGTATTGTGTATTGATATGGTAGTGTTGTGGTTGGATGTGTAGGTGGTGTGTTGTGTATTGATATGGTAGTGTTGTGGTTGGATGTGTAGGTGGTGTTGTATTGTGTATTGATATGGTAGTGTTGTGGTTGGATGTGTAGGTGGTGTTGTATTGTGTATTGATATGGTAGTGTTGTGGTTGGATGTGTAGGTGGTGGTGTATTGTGTATTGATATGGTAGTGTTGTGGTTGGATGTGTAGGTGGTGTTGTATTGTGTATTGATATGGTAGTGTTGTGGTTGGATGTGTAGGTGGTGGTGTATTGTGTATTGATATGGTAGTGTTGTGGTTGGATGTGTAGGTGGTGTTGTATTGTGTATTGATACCATCCCGTGGTGCAATGTGCTCTTAGCTCAGAGTATGGTAGCACGGTAGCACGGTAGCACGGTAGTATGGTAGCACGGTAGCACGGTAGTATGGTAGCACGCATTTAGAGAAATTCCCATAGTGTTGTGTGGTGGTGGTTTTGTGGTTATTGTTCTGTATCGAGGATTGGTGTTGGATGTGTTGTGATGACGATTAATGTTTGTGTTGTATTGTAGTTGTGTTGTGGTTATAGTGTTGTGATGACGGTTAATGGTTGTGTTATATTGTGGTTGTGTTGTGATGACGGTTCATGGTTGTGTTATATTGTGGTTGTGTTATATTGTGGTTGTGTTGTGGTGAAGGTTAATGGTTGTGTTATATTGTGGTTGTGTTATATTGTGGTTGTGTTATATTGTGGTTGTGTTATATTGTGGTTGTGTTGTGGTGAAGGTTAATGGTTGAGTTATTCTGTAGTTGTGTTGTGGTTATAGTGGTGTGCTGATGCCATACCCCCTGGTCCAGACAGAGTTGGCGGTCGAGCGGAGGGCAGGTGGTCACTCTGGTCTGGAGAACCAGATCTCCTTTACTGTTGACACCACAGGAGTACTGACTACAGCCTTCATCTAGACTACTGTTGACCTGTAGGGTTAGAGACAGGGGGTTAGAGTAGAGCTAGTTTACTGTTGACACCACAGGAGTACTGACTACAGCCTTCATCTAGACTACTGTTGACCTGTAGGGTTAGAGACAGGGGGTTAGAGTATAGTAGAGTAGAGTGTTTGCGTGTGTGTGTGTGTTAGTGTTTGTGTCTAACCTGGACAGTGATGAATTTTCCGTCAGGTCGTTGGATGGTGCAGGCAGTGGCAACACAGCGTCCACAACACGACTCTGGCACCTCTTCTAGAGTATAGCCCTGCAGCACAAACGCACACATATCTTAAAGTAATTTTACAAAGGCCATTTTGTTCCAGAATGCTCACCGCAGACAGCTAGAGTGGAGATGTGAGAAACATGATGGTGGTTTCAGCTCTGTCCTAAACGACTCCCCAGTTCAGTTTCAACTCTGTTAGTGGGAGTACTCTACCATCCACCATGGACACATGACAAAACACTTCAGCAGAACACTGTGGATTGTCTTATAAAGACTGTCCATGTGATCAGGATGTCCTCTCCTCACATGACAAAACACTTCAGCAGAACACTGTGGATTGTCTTATAAAGACTGTCCATGTGATCAGGATGTCCTCTCCTCACATGACAAAACACTTCAGCAGAACACTGTGGATTGTCTCATCAACACTGTCCATGTGATCAGGATGTCCTCTCCTCACATGACAAAACACTTCAGCAGAACACTGTGGATTGTCTTATAAAGACTGTCCATGTGATCAGGATGTCCTCTCCTCACATGACAAAACACTTCAGCAGAACACTGTGGATTGTCTCATCAACACTGTCCATGTGATCAGGATGTCCTCTCCTCACATGACAAAACACTTCAGCAGAACACTGTGGATTGTCTTATAAAGACTGTCCATGTGATCAGGATGTCCTCTCCTCACATGACAAAACACTTCAGCAGAACACTGTGGATTGTCTCATCAACACTGTCCATGTGATCAGGATGTTCTCTCTCCAAATGGGTCTCATCCTGTGTGGAGACTCTAATCACGTGCCCATTAATATGCTGACAAACTCCCATCCAGACATGAAACAAGTGGTCAAAGACAAGACCAGAGGGCACTCCATCTTAGATCTGATCATTAACAATCTGGGACTCCATCCTAGATCTGATCATTACCAATCTGGGAATCAATTCTAGATCTGACCATTACCAATCTGAAGAATCACTACAACACCCCCACCTCCTCTCAGATCCAGTGATCATAATGTCTGCTGTTCTCCCCAAACACAACATCAGGAGGGAGAAGCGAGGGGAAGCGGATAATAGGATGTCTGGAAAACCCAGAACAGAAAGGAGGCCTTGGCACTGAGCCCACGTAAAGCGTGTGGGCCTGATGGCATTCCAGCCTGGCTACTAAAAGAGCAGAAGATCTAGCCCGTCATCACACACATTATTAACACCACCTACTGGCAGGGGACTGTTCCTGCTGTCTAAAAGACTGACAATGTGTTCCATACCTAAAGTGTCCAAGCCAACAAGTGGCTGGAGGCCCATTTCTCTAACTTCATGCCTTGGAAAAATCCAGGATAACTTCATCATAAAAAAAGTCATGCCAACAGTTTTATCTGAGTGCACGAATAAGTATGCCGACCTCCCAAAGTCCAGCACTACTACCGCACTTGTGAAAGCAACACACTTCTGGCTGACAGCTACAGACTACTGTAGCTCTGCTGGAGTCATGTTTATAGATAACTTTGACACCTTCTGGAAACAGAAGATACTCTACAGGAATGACAGAGTCCATCCAAATAGTCTTGGCTCCTGGACTCTTGGCTCCTGGCATTTCAAGGCTGCGTTGAGACAATGACTGGTAAATGATCCAAGACCAGCTCAGTTAATCCCTACCATTGTGACAATGAGTCCTCATAATTCTGCATCAAATGTACATGATCTTAGGGGCGTTGGCAAACACAATGGAAGTCATTTAATTTATGTACCTCTAATTACACCGAATACGTCTGTTTAACCTACAGCTATTGTAAGCAGTAATCATGAGCCTATGAACCAGTTATACTGTTAGCACTGAGGTGGTGTGTCCTAGTAGGAAGACCCCTTCATGCAGCTCCCTCTGCAGTATCAGCTCCATGGTAAATAACATGAGCATGTCTACCTCTGATACGCTTCCCAGTAAAGCATTAAAAACAATCAAGCAACCCAGAAAAGCCCATATTAACATACGCAGTCTAAGTAACAAGGTCCATGAAGTCAATAACTTGCTTGTAACAGATGACATTCATATTCTGACTCTCTGAAACTCACTTACAGTGGCAAGAAAAGGTATGTGAACCCTTTGGAATTACCTGGATTTCTGCATAAATTGGTCATCAAATCTTCATCTAAGTCACAACAACAGACAAACATAGTGTGGTTCAACTAATAACACACAAATTATTGTATTTTTATTGTCTATACTGAATACATAATTTAAACATTCACAGTGTAGGTTGGAGAAAGTATGTGAACCCCTAGGCTAATGACTTCTCCAAAAGCTAATTGGAGTCAGGAGGCAGCTAAACTTGGAGTCCAATCAAGGAGACGAGATTGGAGGTGTTGGTTAGAGCTGCTTTGCCTTATAAAAAATACTCACACAATTTGAGTTTGCTATTCACAAGAAGCATTGCCTGATGTGAACCATGCATCGAACAAAAGAGATCTCAGAATATTTAAGATTAAGAATTGTTGAATTGCCTAAAGCTGGAAAGGGTTACAAAAGTATCTCTGAAAGTCTTGATGTTCATCAGTCCACGGAAAGACAAAATGGCTATTTAAGAAGAATCCTAGAGTGTCAGCTAAAGACTTACAGAAATCTCTGGAACATGCTAACATCTCTGTTGACGAGTCTACGATATGTAAAACACTAAACAAGAATGGTGTTCATGGGAGGACACCACAGAAGAAGCCACTGCTGTCCAAAAAAGACCTTGCTGCACGTCTGAAGATTGGAAAAGTGCACCTGGATGTTCCACAGCACTACTGGCAAAATATTCTGTGGACAGATTAACTTCTTAGGGAGCGGCTGCATAGGTGACGATTTTGGAGAGTCTGGCGTGCCCAAAGTAAAATGCATGCCACTCAGGCCCAGAAAATAGGATATGTACATAATTAGTACTATTGGATAGGAAACACTCTGAAGTTTCTAAGAGTGTTAAAATAATTGATGTGAGTATAACAGAAGTGATATAGCAGGCGAAAACCCGAGGAAAATCCATCCAGATTTGCAGTTTGTTTTGTAAATGAGTATCTTCTCCATTGTGCCGATTGCATACAACTTTATGTAGGACTGAGACTGCAGTACCTATGGCTTCCACTAGATGACCAGAACGGATGGAGACAGGAAATTGTCAGGCGACCACTTTTGTAAACAAAGTTTGACGGCGCGCGAGATTGCGAATGCGCACCACTTTATTTTTCTTTCCTATCGTTCACGTTATTGTCCGGTTGAAATATTACAGCAAATATACCCAAAAGGATACATAAGGATACATAAAAAATTATGTTTGATTTGTTTGTAGAAAGTGTATAGGTATAATTTGAATGTTCTCTTCACGGTTCAATGGGCGACTCAACGGTAGATTTTATGATCATAACGCGCGCCAACCAAACTGAGATTTATGGATATAATAAATGACTTTTTCTAACCAAAGAAGAATGGATTGTCTTCGTTGGACACTTGGGAAGCCCTCAGCAGAAGTTCATCAAAGGTAAGCGATTTTATATTAGCGATTTTATGCGTTTTGTGAGACCCGTGTTTGGTTATGGATTTATGCTAATGCATAAATATTAGAGGTTCTGCCCTCAAACAATCAAATGTTGTGCTTTCGCCGTAAAGCCTTTTTGAAATCTGACAACGCTGTGATATTGCCAAGAATCAGAGCTTTTGATGACTATGCAACAATTGTATATTTATGAATGTTTAATAATTCAACTTTTGGATGTTGAATTTGGCGCCCCACTGCTCCCTAAGTAGTTTTAAGATAGTGAGAAAATTACTTTTAAAGAACAACCAGGCATCCTCTACTGACGGGATGAGGTCAATATCCTTCCAGGATACCCGGGCCAGGTCGATTAGAAAGTTCTGCTCGCAGAAGTGTTTGACAGTGATGAGGGGTGGTCATTTTACCGCGGACCCATAATGGATGCTGGCAATGAGGCAGTGATCGCTGAGATCCTGGTTGAAAACAGCAGAGGTGTATTTGGAGGGCAAGTTGGTCAGGATAATATCTATGAGGGTGCCCGTGTTTACGGATTTAGGATTGTACCTGGTGGGTTCCTTGATAATTTGTGTGAGATTGAGGGCATCTATCTTAGATTGTAAGACGGCCAGGGTGTTAAGCATATCCCAGTTTAGGTCACCTAACAGAACGAACTCTGAAGATAGATGGGGGCAATCAATTCACATATGGTGTCCAGGGCACAGCTGGGAGCTGAGGGGGGTCTATAGCAGGCGGAAACAGTGAGAGACTTATTTCTGGAGAGATTCATTTTTAAAATTAGAAGCTTGAACTGTTTGGGCATAGACCTGGAAAGTATGACAGAACTTTGCAGGCTATCTCTGCAGTAGATTGCAACTCCTCCCAGGGGTATGGTGGGTGCGGATACAGTGGAGGTAAACCCAGGCATTGATTGACGATAAGAGAGGTTGCATCTCTGGACACACTAGTTATGCTGGGTGAGGTCACCACATGTGTGGGAGGTGGGACAAAAGAGGTGTCTGTCTAAACTACTGGCACACATCTCAGACACCCATGCATACCCCACAAGACCTGCCACCAGAGGTCTCCTCACAGTCCCCAGAACAGACTATGGGAGGTGAACAGTACTACATAGAGCCATAACTACATGGAACTCTATTCCACATCAAGTAACTGATGCAAGCAGCAAAATTAGATAAACAAAACATATTAAAAACGATTTTATGGAACAGCGGGACTGTGAAGCAACACAAACATAGGCACAGACACATGCATACACACACACACAAACATGATAACATACGCACTATACACACACATACACATTGATTTAGTACTGCATATATGTGGTAGTGGTGGAGTAGGGGCCTGAGGGCACACAGTCTGTTGTGAAATCTGTGAAAATATTGTAATGTTTTAAAATTGTATAAACTGCCTTAATTTTGCTGGACACCAGGAAGAGTAGCAGAGGGTGATGGTTACTAGCCTGACTACACAGCTATACCACCAGATGAAGACAGAGGGTGATGGTTACTAGCCTGACTACACAGCTATACCACCAGATGAAGACAGAGGGTGATGGTTACTAGCCTGACAACACAGCTATACCACCAGATGAAGACAGAGGGTGATGGTTACTAGCCTGACTACACAGCTATACCACCAGATGAAGACAGAGGGTGATGGTTACTAGCCTGACAACACAGCTATACCACCAGATGAAGACAGAGGGTGATGGTTACTAGCCTGACTACACAGCTATACCACCAGATGAAGACAGAGGGTGATGGTTACTAGCCTGACAACACAGCTATACCACCAGATGAAGACAGAGGGTGATGGTTACTAGCCTGACTACACAGCTATACCACCAGATGAAGACAGAGGGTGATGGTTACTAGCCTGACTACACAGCTATACCACCAGATGAAGACAGAGGGTGATGGTTACTAGCCTGACTACACAGCTATACCACCAGATGAAGACAGAGGGTGATGGTTACTAGCCTGACAACACAGCTATACCACCAGATGAAGACAGAGGGTGATGGTTATTAGCCTGACAACACAGCTATACCACCAGATGAAGACAGAGGGTGATGGTAATTGGTACATTTCGTCCTTATCCGTGACACAAAGGGGCATGGTTTCACCCTATCTGTTTCTCCTTCACATGTCCACTAGAAAAGTTGTCTTCAGGGACACTCTGGACATCGGCTATACAAACGATGTAGGGCTGTCTCGAGCCACACCATTAATCAACATCCAAGAGCACATCAACCTGCACCTCTAATCCTAGGAGGACAGGAAGTACCAGTGGTAACAACTTGGATCTCCAGAGGTGGAGCAGTCCAACCACAGCTCCCCTCACTGCAGAGCAGGCGAGAGCAGGCTGCAGTGCACCTGGTGAAGGACATGCACACTCCTGACCATCCACTGAATGACCTGCTTCCTCCAAAAAGAGGAAACTGCACCACCAGGCTCCTGAGAAACAGCCAAGAACTGTCCTGTATGACTTTGCATATGAGGCGCCTGTGAAACGCCACTCTACCCACTGCTATCAGACTGTATAACTGTCCTGTATAACTGTGCTATATAACACCCATCCTCAGTTAACCCTAACCCTAACCCATCCTCAGTTTACCCTAACCCATCCTCCATTAACCCTAACCCTAACCCATCCTCAGTTTACCCTAACCCTAACCCATCCTCAGTTAACCGTAATCCATCCTCAGTTAACCCTAACCCATCCTCAGTTAATCCTAACCCATCCTCAGTTTACCATAATCCTAACCCATCCTCAGTTAACCCTAACCCTAACCCATCCTCAGTTAACCCTAACCCATCCTCAGTTTACCCTAATCCTAACCCATCCTCAGTTAATCCTAACCCATCCTCAGTTTACCCTAACCCATCCTCAGTTTACCCTAACCCATCCTCAGTTAACCCTAACCCATCCTCCATTAACCCTAACCCATCCTCAGTTAATCCTAACCCATCTTCAGTTAACCCTAACCCTAACCCTAACCCATCCTCAGTTAACCCTAGCCCATCCTCAGTTTACCTAACCCATCCTCAGTTATTTTAACCCATCCTCAGTTATTTTAATCCTAACCCATCCTCAGTTAACCCTAACCTAACCCATCCTCAGTTTACCCTAACCCATCCTCAGTTAATCTTAACCCATCCTCAGTTAATTTTAACCCATCCTCAGTTTATTTTAATTTTAATTTATCCTCAGTTAATTCTAACCCATCCTCAGTTAATTTTAATTTTAATTTATTTTAGTTAATTTTAATTTTAATTTTAATTTATCTTTTAGTTAATTTTAACCCATCCTCAGTTAATTTTAACCTAACCCATCTTCAGTTAATTTTAATTTTAATTTTAATTTATCTTTTACTAATTTTAATTTTAATTTATCTTTCTATTAATTTTAATTTTAATTTATTCTTTAGTTAATTTTAATTTTAATTTATCTTTTGTTAATTTTAATTTTAATTTTAGTTTATTTTAGTTAATTTTAATTTATCTTTCAGTTAACCTAACCTTAACCCATCCTCCATTAATTTTAACCCATCCTCAGTTTACCTAACCTAACCCATCCTCAGTTAATTTTAACCCATCCTCAGTTAACCCTAACCCATCCTCAGTTAACCCTAACCCTAACCCTAACCCATCTTCAGTTAACCCTAACCCTAACCCTAACCCATCCTCAGTTAACCCTAACCCATCCTCCATTAACCCTAACCCTAACCCATCCTCAGTTTACCCTAACCCATCCTCAGTTAACCCTAACCCTAACCCTAACCCATCCTCAATTAACCCTAACCCTAACCCATCCTCAGTTTACCCTAACCCATCCTCCATTAACCCTAACCCTAACCCATCCTCCATTAACCCTAACCCATCCTCAGTTTACCCTAATCCTAACCCATCCTCAGTTAACCCTAATCCTAACCCATCCTCAGTTTACCCTAACCCTAACCCATCCTCAGTTAACCCTAACCCATCCTCAGTTTACCCTAACCCATCCTCAGTTTACCCTAATCCTAACCCATCCTCAGTTAACCCTAACCCTAGCCCATCCTCAGTTTACCCTAATCCTAACCCATCCTCAGTTTACCCTAACCCTAACCCATCCTCAGTTAACCCTAACCCATCCTCAGTTAACCCTAACCCATCCTCAGTTAATCCTAAACCTATCCCATCGTCCATTTACCCTAGTCCTATCTGATCCTCCATTAACCCTAACTAAAACCATCAGCATGGAGGCAACCCTGGCAAGTCGACAACTTGGCTTGGTCGGCCATGTGATCAGGATGCCCCACCTACGACGATATGCCCTCTATGGCAGAAGACCATCTCAAAGAGACACTCAGGAAGTGTCACATGAAACCTGGGGACATTGAGTCAGCTGCAGCTGAGTGTTCACTTTGGAGCTTGCTATGTAACGGAGTTAACCACCTGGAATCATACCCACCACAGAGATGTGTTATGCCAGCACAGGCCCCACAGCACCAAACTACCACATTTTCTCCAGATTCAATCTCCAGATTCAATTTCCCGATTCATTCTCCCGATTCATTCTCCCGATTCATTCTCCAGAATCATTCTCCAGATTCAGTCCCTAACATGTCCCAGCTGTGGCAGAACATGCAGCTTCCGGGTTGGGCTTCACAGTCACCTGCAATGGCATCGCCGCCGAGAGCGGTAGCCATATCCTTTCCATAACCCACTCCCGAAATCAACATTATATACAGCAACTATGAACTGCCATAAGCAAGTAAGGTGGTGATGATGATGATGATGATGATGAAGGTGTGTTACCTCAGGGCAGGTGGGACAGCTGATGCGTCGACAGGACAGCTTGTATCTTCTGACGGCTCCTTCCTCCACTGAACACGCACAGTGAGTACAGAGATCCACCATCAGACTCTCCTCCGCCTACGCACACACACACACACACACACACACACACACACACACACACACAGATATCACACACACACACACACACACACAGATATCACACACACAGAAAATACATGTGTATGAATATGAGTGAGTCTGTGTGTGATAAGTGTGTGTATGTGTGTGTGATATGTGTGTGTGTGATATGTGTGTGTATGTGTGTGTGATATGTGTGTGTTTGATATGTGTGTGTGATATGTGTGTGTGTGTATGTGTGTGTGTGTGTGTGTGTGTGTGTGTGTGTGTGTGTGATATGCGCGTGTGTGTGTGTGTTTGATATGTGTGTGTGTGTGATATGTGTGTGTGTGTGTGTGTGTGTGTGTGTGATATGCGTGTGTGTGTGTGTGTGTGTGTGTGATATGTGTGTGTATGTGTGTGTGATATGTGTGTGTTTGATATGTGTGTGTGTGTGTGATATGTGTGTGTGTGTGTGTGATATGTGTGTGTGTGTGTGTGTGTGTGTGTGTGTGTGTGTGTGTGTGTGTGTGTGTGTGTGTGTGTGTGTGTGTGTGTGTGTGTGTGTGTGTGTGTGTGTGATATGTGTGTGTGTGTTTGATATGTGTGTGTGTGTGTGTATGTGTGTGTGTGTGATATGCGTGTGTGTGTGTGTGTGTGTGATATGCGCGTGTGTGTGTGTTTGATATGTGTGTGTGTGTGATATGCGCGCGTGTGTGTGTGTGTGATATGTGTGTGTGTGTGTATTTGTGTGTGATATGCGCGCGCGTGTGTGTGTGATATGCGCGTGTGTGTGTGTTTGATATGTGTGTGTGTGTGTGATATGTGTGTGTGTGTGTGTGTGATATGTGTGTGTGTGTGGGATATGCGCGTGTATGTGTATATGATTTGCGCGTGTGTGTGTGTGTGTGTGTGTGTGTGTGTGTGTGTGTGTGTGTGTGTGTGTGTGATATGTGTGTGTGTGTATGTGATATGCGCGTGTGTGTGTGTTTGATATGTGTGTGATATGTGTGTGTATGCGTGTGCGTGTGTGTGCGTGTGTGTGTGATATGCGCACGTGTGTGTGTGTGTGTGTGTGTGTGCGTGCGTGCGTGTGTGTGTGCGTGTGTGCGTGTGTGTGTCTGTGTGTGTGTGTGTGTGTCTGTGTGTGTGTGATATGTGTGTGTGTGTGTGTGTGTGTGTGTGTGTGTGTGTGTGTGTGTGTGTGTGTGTGTGGTCCTACTCCTATCACAGTGTGGTTGAGGACACATCCATCTTGAGGAGCTGCAGATAAAGAGACAGAGAGTTCTAGTGTTATTCAGGCAAGACGTCTCAGTTGTTTCATGTTTAATACAACTTTCACTGGAGGTCATTGTAGATCGGTGAACCGAAATTGAGGAAAGCGAGTGAATACTTGTCTGTTAAATTAGCTCTAAAAATGTGTATGAGGGATGCCTGTTGTGGTTTAACACTGAAACTGCAGAATGGACTGTGTGCGTACCACAGTGGCAGCGTGGGCAGCAGTCGGTGGTGTCACAACGTAGCTCGCTTCCCAGGGGACAGGAGGGGGGGTCTAGTGACGGACAGCTGACGTTGGAGTGAGTGATGAAAACCTCTCGCTCTCCCACCAACACACACTGACGCTCCATACACACATCCTCCGCAGGCCGCCACACCTCCCCCAACTAGAGAGACAGAAACACATCAAACACACAGTATCAAACACACACACACACACCCACAACCCTCCACAGGCCGCCACACCTTCCCCAACTAGAGAGACAGAAACACATCACACACAAAATATCAAACACACACACACACAAACACACACATCCACACCAATCATGAACTTCCTCTAATTCTGCTAATCCACCATGTAGAGCTGCTACCATCTCCCGGACCTGTTGTTTGACCCTGTCTCTCTCTACCGGACCACCTAATTACCATGCCTCTCTACCGGACTTAATATTTACCATGTCTCTCTACCGGACTTAATATTTACCATGTCTCTCTACCAGACTTAATATTTACCATGTCTCTCTACCGGACCTGCTGTTTACCATGTCTCTCTACCGGACCACCTAATTACCAAGTCTCTCTACCGGACCACCTAATTACCATGTCTCTCTACCAGACCTGCTGTTTACCATGTCTCTCTACCGGACCACCTAATTACCATGTCTCTCTACCAGACCTGCTGTTTACCATGTCTCTCTACCGGACTTAATATTTACCATGTCTCTCTACCGGACCTGCTGTTTACCATGTCTCTCTACCGGACCACCTAATTACCATGTCTCTCTACCGGACTTAATATTTACCATGTCTCTCTACCGGACCTGCTGTTTACCATGTCTCTCTACCAGACCACCTAATTACCAAGTCTCTCTACCGGACCACCTAATTACCATGTCTCTCTACCGGACCACCTAATTACCATGTCTCTCTACCGGACCTGCTGTTTACCATGTCTCTCTACCGGACCACCTAATTACCATGTCTCTCTACCAGACCTGCTGTTTACCATGTCTCTCTACCGGACTTAATATTTACCATGTCTCTCTACCGGACCTGCTGTTTACCATGTCTCTCTACCAGACCACCTAATTACCAAGTCTCTCTACCGGACCACCTAATTACCATGTCTCTCTACCGGACCACCTAATTACCATGTCTCTCTACCGGACCTGCTGTTTACCATGTCTCTCTACCGGACCTGCTGTTTACCATGTCTCTCTACCGGACCACCTAATTACCATGTCTCTCTACCGGACTTAATATTTACCATGTCTCTCTACCGGACCTGCTGTTTACCATGTCTCTCTACCGGACCACCTAATTACCATGTCTCTCTACCGGACCTGCTGTTTACCATGTCTCTCTACCAGACCACCTAATTACCATGTCTCTCTACCGGACCACCTAATTACCATGTCTCTCTACCGGACCTGCTGTTTACCATGTCTCTCTACCGGACCACCTAATTACCATGTCTCTCTCTACCGGACCACCTAATTACCATGTCTCTCTACCGGACCTGCTGTTTACCATGTCTCTCTACCGGACCACCTAATTACCATGTCTCTCTACTGGACCACCTAATTATCATGTCTCTCTACCGGACTTAATATTTACCATGTCTCTCTACCGGACCACCTAATTACCATGTCTCTCTACCGGACCTGCTGTTTACCATGTCTCTCTACCGGACCACCTAATTACCATGTCTCTCTCTACCGGACCACCTAATTAACATGTCTCTCTCTACCAGATCTGCTGTTTAACCCTGTCTCTCTCTACCGGAACTGCTGTTTGACCATGTCTCTCTCTACTGGACCTGTTGTCTTGACTTCTGAATGTTAGGCTATGAAAGTCCATCTGACATTTACTCCTGAGGTACCTACCTGTTGCACACTCTATAACCACTGTGATTATTATTAGACCCAGCTGGTCATCTATGAACGTTTGATTGTTCTTGAAGAACAATCTGGCCCTAATGGCCATGTCCTCTTATAATCTCCTTCCGGCACTCCTCAGAGCCTAGTTCCTCTCTAGGTTTCTAGGTTCTGGCCTTTCTAGGGAGTTTTTCCTAGCCACCGTGCTTCTACATCTGCATTACTTGCTGTTTGGGGTCTTAGGCTGGGTGACATACAGTGTATTGCGAAAGTATTCCCCCCCCTTGGCATTTTTCCTATTTTATTGCCTTACAACCTGGAATTAAAATAGATTTTTGGGGGGTTTGTATCATTTGATTCACACAACACGCCTACCACTTTAAAGATGCAAAATATGTTTTATTGTGAAACAAACAAGAAAACTTTAGCATGCATAACTATTCACCCCCCCAAAGTCAAAACTTTGTAGAGCCATTACAGCTGCAAGTCTCTTGGGGTATGCCTCTATAAGCTTGGCACATCTAGCCACTGGGATTCTTCAAGGCAAAACTGCTCCAGTTCCTTGAAGTTGGATGGGTTCTGCTGGTATACAGCAATCTTTAGGTCATACCACAGATTCTCAATTGGATTGAGGTCTGGGCTTTAACTAGGTCATTCCAAGACATTTAAATGTTTCCCCTTAAACCACTCAAGTGTTGCTTTACCAGTATGCTTAGGGTCATTGTCCTGGTGGAAGGTGAACCTCCGTCCATGCTTAAATCGCTGGAAGACTGAAACAGATTTCCCTCAAGAATTTCCCTATATTTAGCGCCATCCATCATTCTTTCAATTCTGACCAGTTTCCCAGTCCCTGCCGATGAAAAACATCCCCACAGCATGATGCTGCCACCACCATGTTTCACTGAGGGAATGGTGTTCTCGGGGTGATGAGAGGTGTTGGGTTTGCGCCAGACATAGCGTTTTCCTTGATGGCCAACATTTTTGTCTCATCTGACCAGAGTACCTGGCTTTTTTCTGGACACTCTTCCGTAATGCCCAGCTCTGTGGAGTGTACGGCTTAAAGTGGTCCTATGGACAGATACTCCAATCTTCACTGTGGAGCTTTTCAGCTCCTTCAGGGTTATCTTTGGTCTCTTTGTTGCCTCTCTGACTAATGCCCTCCTTGCCTGGTCTGTGAGTTTTGGTGGGCGGCCCTTTCTTGGCAGGTTTGTTGTGGTGCCAATTTCTTTCAATATTTTTTATAATGGATTTAATGGTGCTCTGTGGGATGTTCAAACTTTTGGATATTTTTTTATAACCCAACCCTGATCTGTACTTTGCCCCTGACCTGTTTGGAGAGCTCCTTGGTCTGCATGGTGCCCCTTGCTTAGTGGTGCTGCAGACTCTGGGGCCTTCAGAACAGGTATATATATACTGAGATCATGTGACAGATTTTGTGACCCTTAGATTGCACACAAGTGGACTTTATTGAACAAATGATGTGACTTCTAAAGGTAATTGGTTGCACCAGATCTTATTTTGGGGCGTCATAGCAACGGGGTGAATACATATGCATGCACCACTTTTCTGTTTTTTGATTTAGTATTTTTTTGAACATGTTATTTTTTTCATTTCATTTCACCAATTTTGACTATTTGTCCATTACATGCAATCCAAATAAAAATCTATTTAAATTACAGGTTGTAATGCAACACAATAGGAAAAACGCCAAGAGGGGCGAATACTTTTGCAAGGCACTACATGCTGATGGAAAAAGGACTTTATAAATAATTGTGATTAATTGATTGACCTCTCTGAGTCGTCCGTGCGTCTGTGAGTCTCCAGGTGTCTGTCCATCTGTCTCCACACAGCTGGTCTTCCTGCAGCTCCCACAACACTCACTGTCCGACCGCTGGTACACTGAGCCCTACACACACACAAATCAAATAAGTCATTTTATTTGTCACAAGCACTGAACACAACTGGTGTAGACTTTACCATGAAATACTTGTTTACGAGACTTTCCTAATGATGCGGAGTTAAAAATAATACAAAACAAAATAAAATACAATACACACGAATGGAGCTATATACAGGAAGTACCAGATCAATGTGCAGCTATATACAGGAAGTACCAGATCAGTGTGGAGCTATATACAGGAAGTACCAGATCAATGTGCAGCTATATACAGGAAGTACCAGATCAGTGTGGAGCTATATACAGGAAGTACCGGATCAATGTGCAGCTATATACAGGAAGTACCAGATCAATGTGCAGCTATATACAGGAAGTACCAGATCAATGTGCAGCTATATACAGGAAGTACCAGATCAGTGTGAAGCTATATACAGGAAGTACCAGATCAGTGTGGAGCTATATACAGGAAGTACCAGATCAGTGTGAAGCTATATACAGGAAGTACCAGATCCGTGTGAAGCTATATACAGGAAGTACCAGATCAGTGTGAATCTATATACAGGAAGTACCAGATCAGTGTGGAGCTATATACAGGAAGTACCAGATCAGTGTGAAGCTATATACAGGAAGTACCAGATCAATGTGGAGCTATATACAGGAAGTACCAGTACCAGATCAATGTGGAGCTATATACAGGGAGTACCAGTACCAGATCAATGTGGAGCTATATACAGGGAGTACCAGAAACAGATCAATGTGGAGCTATATACAGGAAGTACCAGTACCAGATCAATGTGGAGCTATATACAGGGAGTACCAGTACCAGATCAATGTGGAGCTATATACAGGGAGTACCAGTACCAGATCAATGTGGAGCTATATACAGGGAGTACCAGATCAACGTGGAGCTATATACAGGGAGTACCAGTACCAGATCAATGTGGAGCTATATACAGGGAGTACCAGATCAATGTGGAGCTATATACAGGGAGTACCAGATCAACGTGGAGCTATATACAGGGAGTACCAGTACCAGATCAACGTGGAGCTATATACAGGGAGTACCAGATCAATGTGGAGCTATATACAGGGAGTACCAGTACCAGATCAATGTGGAGCTATATACAGGGAGTACCAGTACCAGATCAATGTGGAGCTATATACAGGGAGAACCAGTACCAGATCAATGTGGAGCTATATACAGGAAGTACCAGTACCAGATCAATGTGGAGCTATATACAGGGAGTACCAGTACCAGATCAATGTGGAGCTATATACAGGGAGTACCAGATCAACGTGGAGCTATATACAGGGAGTACCAGATCAATGTGGAGCTATATACAGGGAGAACCAGTACCAGATCAATGTGGAGCTATATACAGGGAGTACCAGATCAATGTGGAGCTATATACAGGGAGTACCAGTACCAGATCAATGTGGAGCTATATACAGGGAGAACCAGTACCAGATCAATGTGGAGCTATATACAGGAAGTACCAGTACCAGATCAATGTGGAGCTATATACAGGGAGTACCAGTACCAGATCAATGTGGAGCTATATACAGGGAGTACCAGTACCAGATCAATGTGGAGCTATATACAGGGAGTACCAGATCAATGTGGAGCTATAGACAGGGAGAACCAGTACCAGATCAATGTGGAGCTATATACAGGAAGTACCAGTACTAGATGAATGTGTGTAATGTATAGTGTGTATAACGTATTGTGGGTATAATGTATAGCGTGTATAGTGTGTGTAATGTATAGTGTTTGTAATGTGTGTATTCTGTAGTGTGTGTAGTGTGTGTAATGTATAGTGTGTGTAACGTATAGTGTGTGTTATGTATAGTGTGTAGTGTGTGTAATGTATAGTGTTTGTAATGTGTGTATTCTGTAGTGTGTGTAGTGTGTGTAATGTATAGTGTGTGTAACGTATAGTGTGTGTTATGTATAGTGTGTAGTGTGTGTAATGTATAGTGTGTGTAACGTATAGTGTGTATAGTTTGTGTACAGTCGTGGCCAAAAGTTTTGCGAATGACGTAAATATTACATTTCACAAAGTCTGCTGCCTCAGTTTACATGATGGCAATTTGCATATACTCCAGAATGTCATGAAGAGTGATCAGATGAATTGCAATTAATTGCAAAGTCCCTCTTTGCCATGCAAATGAACTGAATCCCCCTAAAACATTTCCACTGCATTTCAGCCCTGCCACAAAAGGACCACCTGACATCATGTCAGTGATTCTCTCATTAACACAGGTGTGAGTGTTGATGAGGACAAGGCTGGAGATCACTCTGTCATGCTAATTGAGTTCGAAAAACAGACTGAAAGCTTCAAAAGGAGGGTGGTGCTTGGAATCATTGTTCTTCCTCTGTCAACAATGGTTACCTGCAAGGAAACACGTGCCGTCATCATTGCTTTTCACAAAAAGTTCTTCACAGGCAAGGATATTGCTGCCAGTAAGATTGCACCTAAATCAACCATTTATCGGATCATCAAGAACTTCAAGGAGAGCGGTTCAATTGTTTTGAAGAAGGCTTCAGGGAGCCCAAGAAAGGCCAGCAAGCGCCAGGACCGTCTCCTAAAGTTGATTCAGCTGCGGGATCGGGGCACCACCAGTACAGAGCTTGCTCAGGAATGGCAGCAGGCAGGTGTGAGTGCATCTGCATGCACAGTGAGGCGAAGACTTTTGGAGGATGGCCTGGTGTCAAGAAGGGCAGCAAAGAAGCTATTTCTCTCCAGGAAAAACATCAGGGACAGACTGATATTCTGCAAAAGGTACAGGGATTGGACTGCTGAGGACTGGGGTAAAGTCATTTTCTCTGATGAATCCCCATTCCGATTCTTTGGGCCAAAAAAGCTTGTCCGGAGAAGACAAGGTGAGCGCTACCATCAGTCCTGTGTCATGCCAACAGTAAAGCATCCTGAGACCATTCATGTGTGGGGTTGCTTCTCAGCCAAGGGAGTGGGCTCACTCACAATTTTGCCTAAGAACACAGCCATGAATAAAGAATGGTACCAACACATCCTCTGAGAGCAACTTCTCCCAACCATCCAGGAACAATTTGGTGATGAACAATGCCTTTTCCAGCATGATGGAGCACCTTGCCATAAGGCAAAAATGAATAAGTGGCTCGGGGAACAAAATATTGATATTTTGGGTCCATGGCCAGGAAACTCCCCAGACCTTAATCCCATTGAGAACTTGTGGTCAATCCTCAAGAGGCTAGTGGACAAACAAAAACCTACAAATTCTGACAAACTCCAAGCAATGATTATGCAAGAATGAAAATATTGACTCTTTGCATCAACTTCATGCAATTGTCAATAAAAGCCTCTGACACTTATGAAATGTTTGTAATTATACTTCAGTATTCCATAGTAACATCTGATAAAAATATCTAAAGACACTGAAGCAGCAAACTTTGTGGAAATTTATATTTGTGTCATTCTCAAAACTTTTGGCCACGACTGTAATGTATAGTGTGTATAGTGTGTGTGATGTATAGTGTGTGTAAAATATAGTGTGTATAGTGTGTGTAATGTATAGTGTGTATTGTGTGTGTATATTTAGTCACCAGAGGACAGTAGTGGTCACAGACAGGTGGACACACTGAACGATGTGCAGGTTAGTGTGTGTAATGTATAGTGTATAGTGTGTGTGTATATTTAGTCACCAGAGGACAGTAGCGGTCACAGACAGGTGGACACACTGAACGATGTGCAGGTTAGTGTGTGTAATGTATAGTGTGTATTGTGTGTGTATATTTAGTCACCAGAGGACAGGAGTGGTCACAGACAGGTGGACACACTGAACGATGTGCAGGTTAGTGTGTGTAATGTATAGTGTATAGTGTGTGTGTATATTTAGTCACCAGAGGACAGGAGTGGTCACAGACAGGTGGACACACTGAACGATGTGCAGGTTAGTGTGTGTAATGTATAGTGTGTATTGTGTGTGTATATTTAGTCACCAGAGGACAGGAGTGGTCACAGACAGGTGGACACACTGAACGATGTGCAGGTTAGTGTGTGTAATGTATAGTGTATAGTGTGTGTGTATATTTAGTCACCAGAGGACAGGAGTGGTCACAGACAGGTGGGACACACTGAGCGATGTGCAGGTTAGTGTGTGTGTCCTGCTGATGGGTGCAGCTGCATTTCTCACAGCCCTCCTCCCATTGGCTCCCCACACGGTAGACCACGCCCCCTACCACACACACCTAAAGGAACAGAGAAACATTAGAGGAGTAAACACACACACACGTACACACACACATACACACACACACCTGGTCAGGTAGGCAGGCGGTCTCGGTGCAGCCACAGTCATTGGTGGAGGAGGAGGGGATGAATCCAGGAGGACAGGAGTGGGTGGTGTTATGACAGTCACACACACACTGGTACGAATCACAGCACTGCGTCTCTTTAACAGACAGCCTGCGGTGGGTGGGACAAGCAGGTGGAACCTGGAGAGAACACTCTTCTTTCTTACAGGCTGAGAGAGAAAGAGAGAGAGAGAGAGAGAGAGAGAGAGAGAGAGAGAGAGAGAGAGAGAGAGATCATATTAGAGACACAGATTTCCCTCAGATTTCCCCCCAGGGGTATGTGCAATGCTGTCGGGGGTAGGCCAAATAAAAATGTAATTCACATTTAAAAATAAATAAATCTTCGCCTCATTTCACTGCCAAAAATAAAATAAACCATCTAGTTTTCAGGGAAATAACAGCACAATGTCATATACAGGTAGCCTAGTCAAATAGTTAACATCCAATCACATTAACCGTTACGCTCTCTCGCGGGAAGCCTTCACTCTTGCGCAGACATTTAGAAATGAAACATGACAATTAAAAAAATAAGCCAAGGGAGTTTTTGGAGCGAGAAAAAAGACCACTTTCGAGTAGTAAGACATGTATAAAAGCAACAGATACCATTAATAAGAAGGGGCTAGAAGAGTCTTATATGGTGAGCTAGCTAGCGGCTAGGACAGGCAAGCCCCATACTATTGAGGAGATAATATAATATATATAAGTAATATTATACAATTCTTTCGGATATTCGGATAGTAAAAAATAATAATAATGATGATATAAAAATGATCAATCAGAACTACACAAATGCGGAGGGCAGGTTGCTATTCTACGGTAGTAATTGGCCAACAGCCATCAGAGAACTGATTCTTGCTCAATAATGGTTTCTGTTTATTGCATCAATCTGTGCCAGGTCCTGTGTAACCGCGTCCCCAGGCTTGAACTGCTGGCGCATAGAGCATGGTAACACTGTGTTACAAAGTGGAACTTGAAAGGGGTGTGGTTAAAATATAGGCAGGAGAGGGAGCAAGCCTGATACAGCTGTATTTGTCACGATTATCTTCTGAGGGGACAGACCAAGACGCAGCGATGTAGCCAGAATACATGATTTATTCAAAGACGAGACGGAACAAAACAAGAAAACGAAGAACAAGACGAGAGCCCTAACGCTAAACTATACACAAAGAGAACTAAACCTAACCACGACGGAAGAACCCTAACTAAACCTCGAACGGAGAAACCTAACTAGACAAGAACCTGATGAACCTAACATAATCATGACATGAACATACAATAACCCACGAAACTAAGGTGCAATTCCCAAACATATAAATGGTTCCCAATTAGAGACAACGAGACTCAGCTGCCTCTAATTGGGAGCCATTAACCCAACATAGAACTAGACACCATAGAACTGTGAAAACCCCTAAACCAAAATGAACCCAAAGCGCTCCAGCCTGAAAACCCAGGCCTGGGCGTTACAGTATTAGATGTATTAGATCTGTATTAATCAAAATAGATTTTCTATCACATTGAACAAACCCAATTGACTTCGTGCATCTAAAGATTATATGTGAAAACTATTTCTAAGATGCGTACTTCCAGATTTACCAAAATCCCTTCCTTGTTTAAATCACTTAAATTTAAAAATACAACTGGGCCGTCTGGTTTATTATAAGGAATTTGAAATGATTATGACTTTTACTTTTGACACTTAAGCACATTTTAGCAATTCCATTTACTTTTGATACTTAAGTATTTTTAAAACCAAATGCTTTAGGACTTTTACTCAAGTAGTATTTTATTCGGTGACTTTTACTTCAGTAATTTTCTATAAAGGTATCTTTACATAGAATGACAATTTAGTAGTTTTTCCACCACTGGATGTGGCCAGGGGTTATAGCATTTATTTAACATGATCCATCAATTTAGAAAAGTGTGTCTGGGTAAGCGTCATCTAATATTTTTATCTGGACACTTTCTGTTTACCTGGAATTGTTCCTTATTGTAGGCTACAGCCACTTTTAGTATTAATCTTTACTACACTACTCACTGTTTAGCACATGAACTCACAAGTGAATCCTGAAAGAGATGGGTGGGGCTGGCTTAAGAGGGTGTGAACAATGCTGAATGGATGTAAACAAAGGAGAGCTCTCTAGTAGGTACCAAAATATTTAAAGGCCCTTTTCTCAAAAGTAAGTTTACAAGTTTGGCAACTTTCAAAGCTGAATTACTTTCCCATTGTTCCTCAAAAATGTGGTGTATGATATACCATTTTGTGGCTCTGAGTCTCTACTTTTTACCAATGTAAAAAAAACTAATTTCAAATGTTCTATACTTCAAAACCAAATGGTAGGTCCAGGAAGTCACAAAAATAGAATGGGTGTTTGTTCAATTGTGATTTTAATGAATAGAGCCATTTTGGTGCGGCAATTTGTTTTCCTGTGATCGTGGAACGGTTTTTAGTAGAGGTTGGGAAGGACATGGAGCACCTGCTACATGAGCAATGAGTAGGACTTCCACCTGCTCAACTCTGCTCCATGGTCTGCTGGGAACTGGAATTACTAATTCAAGATACTATATCCTTGTGTGTAACAATGTCATACAGAACATTTTATTTCATTTAGACAAAGCTTATTCACTGTTTTAAAAAAATCCATAAATAATCACTCACACAAGTGAACACAAACCAACGTCTGTTCGGATATTCAGACAGTCAGAAAGTCAGATATCCAAATACTCAAAGGGTCAGACATCCAGATAGTCAGATGGTCATATATCCAGATAGTCAGAGGGTCAGATATCCAGATAGTCAGATGGTCATATATCCAGATAGTCAGAGGGTCAGATATCCAGATAGTCAGATGGTCATATATCCAGATAGTCAGAGGGTCAGATATCCAGATAGTCAGATGGTCAGATATCCAGATAGTCAGAGGGTCAGATATCCAGATAGTCAGAGGGTCAGATATCCAGATAGTCAGAGGGTCAGATATCCAGATAGTCAAAGGGTCATATATCCAGATAGTCAGAGGGTCAGATATCCAGATAGTCAGATGGTCAGATATCCAGATAGTCAGAAGGTCAGATATCCAGATAGTCAGATGGTCAGATATCCAGATAGTCAGATGGTCATATATCCAGATAGTCAGAGGGTCAGATATCCAGATATCCAGATGGTCAGATATCCAGATGGTCAGATATCCAGATAGTCAGATGGTCAGATATCCAGATAGTTAGATGGTCAGATATCAAGATAGTCAGATGGTCAGATATCCAGATAGTCAGATGGTCAGATATCCAGATAGTCAGATGGTCAGATATCCAGATGGTCAGATATCAAGATAGTCAGATGGTCAGATATCCAGATATCCAGATGGTCAGATATCCAGATATCCAGATGGTCAGATATCCAGATAGTCAGAGGGTCAGACATCCAGATAGTCAGAGGGTCAGATATCCAGATAGTCAGATATCCAGATAGTCAGAGGGTCAGAGGGTCAGATATCCAGATAGTTAGATATCCAGATAGTCAGATAGTCAGATATCCAGATATCCAGATAGTCAGATATCCAGATATCCAGATATCCAGATAGTCAGATATCCAGATAGTCAGATGGTCAGATATCCAGATAGTCAGATATCCAGATAGTCAGATGGTCAGATATCCAGATGGGCAGATATCCAGATGGTCAGAAAGTCAGATATCCAGATAGTCAGATATCCAGATAGTCAGATGGTCAGATATCCAGATAGTCAGATATCCAGATAGTCAGATAGTCAGATATCCAGATATCCAGATAGTCAGATATCCAGATAGTCAGATATCCAGATAGTCAGATAATCATCCTTAATAATCATCACATTACTCCAGTGCTAGCCTCTCTACACTGGCTTCCTGTTAATTCAAGGTTTTACTGCTAACCTACAAAGCATTACATGGGCTTGCTCCTACCTATCTTTCTGATTTGGTCCTGCCGTACATACCTACACATACGCTACGGTCACAAGACGCAGGCCTCCTTACTGTCCCTAGAAATTCTACGCAAACAGCTGGAGGCAGGGCTTTCTCCTACAGAGCTCCATTTTTATGGAATGGTCTTCCTATCCATGTGAGATACGCAGACTCGGTCTCAAAAGTCTTTATTGAAGACTCATCTCTTCAGTAGGTCCTATGATTGAGTGTAGTCTGGCCCAGGAGCGTGAAGGAGAACGGAAAGGCACTGGAGCAACGAACCACCCTTGCTGTCTCTGCCTGGCCGGTTCCCCCTCTCCACTGGGATTCTCTGGCAGAGAATCCCAGAGTCACTGGCTTACTGGTGCTCTTCCATGCCGTCCCTGGGGGGGGGGGTGCGTCGCTTGAGTGGGTTGAGTCACCGTGGCGGAGATCTTTGTGGGCTATACTCGGCCTTGTCTCAGGATGGTAAGTTGGTGGTTGGAGATATCACTCTAGTGGTGTGGGGGCTGTGCTTCGGCAGAGTGGGTGGGGTTATATCCTGCCTGCCTGTTTGGCCCTGTCCGGGGGTATCGTCGGACGGGGCCACAGTGTCTCTGACCCCTCCTGCCTCAGCCTCCAGTATTTATGCTGCAGTAGTTTATGTGTCAGGGGGCTAGGGAGTATTTCTCCTCTGGCCACCCCTCATAGCCTGGTTCCTCTCTAGGTTTCTTCCTAGGTTCTGGCCTTTCTAGGGAGTTTTTCCTAGCCACCGTGCTTTTACACCTGCATTTCTTGCTGTTTGGGGTTTTAGGCTGGGTTTCTGTACAGCACTCTGTGACATCAGCTGATGTAAGAAGGGCTTTATAAATACATTTGATTTGATAATAGAGATCATATAACTCAGGATGTGTGTGTGTTACTCACCACAGTGATGAATGGGTTGACACTCTCCAGGGTTAGTCAGCACCACAGTCAGACCATCTTCACAGCGAGGAATTTCCGGCAGCTGACAACTCACCAGGTCACACACTACACACACACACACACACACACACAGAAATACATCACACACACACACACACACACACACACACACACACACACACACACACACACACACACACAGAAATACATCACACACACACAGCAAACACACACACAGTACACACACAAAAATACACCACACACACACTTACACACACAGTATACACACACACAGTACACAAACACCACACGCACACACAACCCAAACACATACACACACAGTACACACAGAGTACACACACACAGTAAACAAACACACAATGCACACACACACACACACACACACACACACACAGCAAACACACACACAGTACACATAAAAAATACACCACACACACAGTACACAGTACACACACACACAGTACAGTACACACACACACAGTACACACACAAAAATACACCACACACACACAAACACACACACACACGTACACACACAGTATACACACACACAGTACACAAACACCACACGCACACGCACACACAACCCAAACACATACACACACAGTACACACAGAGTACACACACACAGTAAACAAACACACAATGCACACACACACAATACATGACGCACACACACACATGCGCGCACACACACACACACACACACACACACAGACACATAATACACAGTATTATAGTATCACACACTACACATACAATATTACATTATTAATGCAGTGTAGTATTAATGTAGACTGCAGTACAGTTGTCCAATATAGTGCATTATAGTACATATTAGTGTTGTATAGAATAGTGTTGTCGTTTTTTAATAGTGTAGTACGTACCACTGTCACACCCTGATCTGTTTCACCTGTCTTTGTGCTTGTCTCCACCCCCCACCAAGTGTCTCCCATCTCCCCTCATTATCCCCTGTGCATTTATACCTGTGTTCTTTGTTTGTCTGTAGCCAGTTCGTTTTGTTCGTCAAGCCTACCAGCGTTTTTCCCCTTGCTCCTATCTTATGGAGGGACTCCATACCCTGGCAGAACGCCATGACCAGGTGTTCGAGACTTTGCTGGAGCAATTCCGCGGATTCCCAACTGGGCAGCAGGTCACACTCGTAATCACCCAGCCTACCCCAGTGTCATGAGAACCCCGCTTACCTCCTCCAGAGCGCTACACTGGAGATTCCGTAACCTGCCGGAATTTTCTCTCCCAGTGCTCACTCAATTTTTGAGCTGCAGCCTTCTTCGTTCCCCTCAAACCGCTTGAGGATAGTGTACATCATAACGCTGATGTCCGGGAGGGCACTTACCTGGGCTACGACGGTGTGAGAGCAACAGTCCGCCATCTGCCTCAGTCTAGAGGAGTTTGAAGTGGAAGTTTGGAAGGTGTTTGATTCTCCGTTGTCCGGGAGAGAGGCTGCTCATAAGCTGCTCCAGCGGTGGATTTTTGCACGAGTTCCTGGAACCCGGAAGCATTGTTCGACATGTTCCTTCACGGATTATCGGAGGTGGTCATAAATGAGCTTGCAGCCCGGGAGCTGCCCATGGACCTTGACTCCCTCATATCCTTGACCATCCGAATCGGTCAAGGCTATGAGGGAATCTGTGGGAGGGAGAGGGAATCTGTGCCCTGTCGCCCTCGTTCGCCCTCGATTCCCACCTTGCCTCCGAAGAATCCCGGAGACCCCGAAGTCTACATGTCCGAGTAAACCCGACATCACCCGAGTTCTCTCGGGAATTACAGAGGGCCGCCTCCTTCAGAGTCCATGCACCTGGGCAGGGCTAGACTGACTCCGACTGAGCGCTTACGACGACTCCACACCCAGAGCTGTCTATATTGTGGAGCTATGGAACATTTCGTAACTACCTGCCCATTAAAAACCAGGCTCATTAAGAAATGGCGAGTACTCTGGGGGGCCTTATGGAGAGCATTTCCTCTCCCCTTACTCGCATCACTTTGAATGCCATCCTGCTGTGGGGGAATCAGTCGAAATCTCCCCGGGTACTCATCGACTCTGGGACCGATGAGAGTTTTTTGGGCACTACCCTGGCATCCGAGCTGGGCATCCCCACTCAGCCCCTCTCCATTCCCATGGACGTTAGAGCTCTGGACTGGCACTCTATAGGCCAGGTCACTCACAATACCACTCCCATCAACCTACGAGTGTCAGGGAGCCACAGTGAGGCAATCCAATTTAAGCTGATTAATCATTTTTCCGTGGCATTGGATTCTCTTGGCTCCAGTGACACAATTCCATTATAGACTGGACTGTTGGTGCCAGTATGGGATGGAGCCCGTTCTACCATGCCTATTGTCTGAAGTCAGTGCAGCCTGCCCAGGGACATATTCTTGTGGGCTCAGAAGTTGCCCCGGACCTCACCGCATTCCCACGGAGTACCAGCACCTCCAGGAGGTGTTCAGTAAGGCCACTTCTCTTCCGCCCGGCTGACCCTATGACTGTGGGATTGACCTTCTCCCAGGCACCACTCCGCCCTGGGGACACCTGTACTCTCTGTCGGGTCCGGAGACCAAGGCTATGGAGACCTACATTGAGGACTCCCTAGCTGCAGGGTTCAACTGTCCTTCTGCATCCCCCGCCGGTGCAAGGTTCTTTGTGGAGAAGAAGGACAAAACCCTGCGCCCGTAAAATCAACTAACGGGGCCTCAACGACATTGCGGGGAAGAACCGCTACCTGCTACCATTCATCTCGACGGCCTTCAAGACGTTCCAGGGGGCCACCGTGTTCTCCTAGCTGGAACTACGGAACGCCTACCACATGGTGCGGATACGGGAATAGGATGAGTGGAAGACTGCCTTCAACACAGCCAGCGGTCACTACGAGTGTCTGGTCATGCCATTTGGCCTCACCAACGCCCCAGTTGTGATCCAGGCTCTGGTTAATGATGTTCTCCATGACATGTTGAACCGGTTCGACTTCGACTACCTCAACGACATCCTCATCTTCTCCCGCTCCGCCCAAGAACACGTGCTCCAAGTCTGACAGGTTCTCTAACGCCTCCTGGAGAACCAGCTTTTTGTAAAAGCAGAGAAGTGCAAATTCCATCGCTCCACCATCCCCTTCCTGGGTTATATCATCTCTGCAGGGAGTGTACAGATGGAAGGTGAGAGTGGTGATTGACTGGCCCCAGCCTACGTCCACGGTGCAGCTGCAATGTTTCCTGGGGTTCGCCAACTTCTATCGACGCTTTATCCGGAGTTAGAGCACCCTGGCTTCCCCCCTGTCTATACTCACCACTTCCAAGGTTCCGTTCATGTGGTCCCCAGCTGCTGCCCCGGCCTTTCCGGGATCTCAAACACCATTTCACCACAGCTCCCTTTTTGGTTCATCCTGACCCATCCCGCGAGTTTGTGGTGGAGGCCGATGCTTCGGATGTTGGAGTGGGGGCTGTCCTGTCCCAGCGTTCTGCCCTGGACCTCAAGTTACATCCCTGCGCCTTCTTCTCCCATCGCCTCAACGCCACGGAGAGGAACTACGATGTGGGGAATCATGAGCTTTTCGCGGTGAAGATGGCGTTGGAGGAGTGGAGGCACTGGCTGGAGGTAGCGGAACATCCGTTCATTGTGTGGACCGACCACAAGAACCTGGGATATCTCCGCACCGCCAAGCGTCTAAATTCCATGCAAGCTAGGTAGGCCCTGCTCTTCACCCGGTTCAACTTCTCCCTCTCCTACCGACCAGGATCCAAGAACATTAAGCTGGATTTGCTGTCACGTCGCTATAGTCCCGCAGCTACCACACTGGTACTCCGGACAACACTTGGACTGTATTAATGTATTGTTGTATTGTATTGTAAACAGTATAGTATAGTAATCTGGTGTGGTTTAGTATATTGTATGTATAATATTTTAGTAGTGTAGTGTTATAATATACAGTATATATTAGTATAGTATTCTAGTAGTGTAGTATTATAATATAAAGTATTTATTAGTATAGTAGAGTATTTTAGTAGTGCAGTATTATAATATAGTATCAAGCATTTCGCCACACCCTCAATAACATCTGTATGTGACCAATACCTTTGATTTGATGTAATCCACAGTATATATTACTATAGTATTCTAGTAGTGTAGTATTCTAATATACCAATTATATTAGTAAACAATTCTAGTCATATAGTACGTACCACACTCGTACTCCGGACAACACTTGGACTCCCTCTTCTCCCTCAGAACCTCACAGGGTCCACACGCTGGAGCTACACACCCACACACACACCCACACACACATTCTCCACTGAGTATGTGTGTTTATGAGTGTACCCCGTATGTCTGTGTGTGTGTGTATCTGTATGTATGTACATGTGAATGTATGTATGGATGTATTAAATGGATGTACAGTGCCGTGATAAAGTAAAGCCACCTTTCAGATTTTCTCTATTTCTGCATATTTTTGATACTGAATGTTATCAGATCTTCAACCCAAACCGAATATTAGATAAAGAGAACCTGAATTTGCACCAAAAAAAGATATACTTATTTTATTTATTTAATTAGCATGCAGCAAGTTATGCAGCACCCAATTCCTCCTGTGTGAAAAAGTAATTGCCCCCTTACACTCAATAACTGGTTGTGCCACCTTTATGTCACGACTTCAGCCAAAGTTGGTCCCTCTCCTTGTTCGGGCGGCATTTGGCGGTCGACGTCACTGGATTTCTAGCTACCGCCAATCTACTTTTCAATTTCTATGTTTTTGTCTTCATCATACACACCTGGTTTCCAATCACCTTATTATTTGTTCCTTATTTAAACCCTCTGTTTCCCTCATGGTATGGTGCGTGTTTGTTTATTGTTAGATTTTCTTTCATGTTTGTGAGCATGTAACTTTTACTACCGGTTTTGGTAGTTTGTTTATGAGTAAATCTGATTGTATACTCATGTCCGTTGTCCTGCGCCTGACTCTACCTACATGCTACACTGAGACTACTGACTCTACCTACATGCTACTGAGACTACTGACTCTACCTACATGCTACACTGAGACTACTGACTCTACCTACATGATACACTGAGACTACTGACTCTACCTACATGCTACTGAGACTACTGACTCTACCTACATGCTACACTGAGACTACTGACTCTACCTACATGCTACACTGAGACTACTGACTCTACCTACGTGCTACTGAGACTACTGACTCTACCTACATGCTACACTGAGACTACTGACTCTACCTACATGCTACACTGGGACTAATGACTCTACCTACATGCTACTGAGACGCCTGACTCTACCTACATGCTACACTGAGACTACTGACTCTACCTACATGCTACTGAGACTACGGACTCTACCTACATGCTACACTGAGACTACTGACTCTACCTACATGCTACACTGGGACTACTGACTCTACCTACATGCTACTGAGACTACTGACTCTACCTACATGCTACACTGAGACTACTGACTCTACCTACATGCTACACTGAGACTACTGACTCTACCTACATGCTACTGAGACTACTGACTCTACCTACATGCTACACTGAGACTACTGACTCTACCTACATGCTACTGAGACTACTGACTCTACCCACATGCCACACTGAGACTACTGACTCTACCCACATGCCACACTGAGACTACTGACTCTACCACCACGTGCTACACTGAGACTACTGACTCTACCTACATGCTACACTGGGACTACTGACTCTACCTACATGCTACACTGAGACTACTGACTCTACCTACGTGCTACACTGAGACTACTGACTCTACCTACGTGCTACTGAGACTACTGACTCTACCTACATGCTACACTGAGACTACTGACTCTACCTACATGCTACTGAGACGCCTGACTCTACCTACATGCTACACTGAGACTACTGACTCTACCTACATGCTACACTGAGACTACTGACTCTACCTACATGCTACACTGAGACTACTGACTCTACCTACATGCTACACTGAGACTACTGACTCTACCTACATGCTACTGAGACTACGGACTCTACCTACATGCTACACTGAGACTACTGACTCTACCTACATGCTACACTGAGACTACTGACTCTACCTACATGCTACACTGAGACTACTGACTCTACCTACATGATACACTGAGACTACTGACTCTACCTACATGCTACTGAGACTACTGACTCTACCTACATGCTACACTGAGACTACAGACTCTACCTACATGCTACACTGAGACTACTGACTCTACCTACATGCTACTGAGACTACGGACTCTACCTACATGCTACACTGAGACTACTGACTCTACCTACATGCTACACTGAGACTACTGACTCTACCTTTATGCTACACTGGGACTACTGACTCTACCTACATGCTACTGAGACTACTGACTCTACCTACATGCTACACTGAGACTACTGACTCTACCTACATGCTACACTGAGACTCCTGACACTTTAGCTGCAATGGCTGCAACCAAACGCTTCCTGTAGTTGTTGATCAGTCTCTCACGTCGCTGTGGAGGAATTTTGGCCCACTCTTCCATGCAGAACTGCTGTAACTCAGAACCATTTGTGGCTTTTCAAGCATGAACTGCTCGTTTCAAGTTCTGCCACAACATCTCAATTGGGATTAGGTCTGGACCAAATCTTCAAATTTGTAGCTTTTGTAGCTTCAGCTGACAGACGCAGGGCCTGAAATTCTCCTGTAGAATTCTCTGATGCGGAGAAGTTATAGTTTTGACTCATCTGTCCATAGAACATTCTTCCAAGAGTCTTGATGATCATCCAGGTGCTTCAAGGTGATTTTTGGCAAACCTGAGTCAACTTATGTCTGGCTAAAAACCAAACATTACATTCCACAGTAAGAACTTCATAACTGGCACAACCAGTTATTGAGTGTAAGGGGGCAATTACTTTTTCACACAGGGGCATTGGATCATTGGTCACATACAGAGGGTAGTGCGTATATCACTGGGGCCAAGCTTCCTGCCATCATGGACCTCTATACCAGACAGTGTCAGAGGAAGGCCCTACAAATTATCAAAGACTCCAGCCACCCTAGTCATAGACTGTTCTCTCTGCTACCGCACGGCAAGCGGTACTGGAGCGCCAAGTCTAGGTCCAAGAGGCTTCTAAACAGCTTCTACCCCCAAGCCCTCAGACACCTGAACATCTATTAAAATTGCTACCCAGACTAAGGGGGCAAATACTTTTCCACAACACTGTATGTGTGTGTTACCGTTATGATCAATGCAGGGTCGGTATGTGTGTGTGTTACTGTTATGATCAATGCAGGGTCGGTATGTGTGTGTGTGTTACTGTTATGATCAATGCAGGGTCAGAATGTGTTTGTGTATTGATGTTACCTTTATGATCAATGCAGGGTCGGTATGTGTGTGTGTATTGATGTTACCTTTATGATCAATGCAGGGTCGAGCAGTGCAGTTGATACGTTGACGATCCAGACATATACAAATCAGACACGTGTTCTCCTCTGGCACCCAGCTCTGTAGATACTACACACAAGCACACACGTTTTACTATCCTTGTGGGGACCAATTTATTCCCATTCAAGTCAAATTTTTCCTAACCCCTAACCCAGGGGTTCCCTAAATGTTTTGCCACATGACCCCATTTTGACATCTGAAAACTATTACGACCACAAAAACAATGTCTTTAACAGCCGATGTTTACTTTTTCATTTTGGCTATGGCAGTCAATTGACAAACATTCTGATGGTATTTCTGATTGTCTCATCTCACCACCACCAATAAGATGGGTGTGCTTGAAGTCTGTGGGCGTGGTCGACAGTGAGCATCTCATCTCTGCTGTCACATCCAACCTGGATCGATGTTTGGTTTTAATGCAGACGAGAGCACTGAATCCAGCTTCACACAGATATGAGCTGGCGAAGGGTACAATGAGTTTTTATGCTTTTCATGCTCGACCTGCGAAATGTCCCTACCTGTCTAAATTGTCCTTGTTTTACTATCCTTGTGAGGACTCTGGTCCTAAGAAGGATAGTGAAACCAAAAACACACACACGTACTGTAAATTCCTTTTGTTTGTGTTTGAAAGAATAGGAGCAGATCATCAGAGGGATGAGAAATGTGGAGGGTTAGGGTTAGGGTCAGGCCAAACTGGCATGTTGAGAGAAGCAGAGAGACAGAGGAATGAGAAATGTGGAGGGTTAGGGTTAGGGTCAGGCCAAACTGGCATGTTGAGAGAAGCAGAGAGACAGAGGAATGAGAAATGTGGAGGGTTAGGGTTAGGGTCAGGCCAAACTGGCATGTTGAGAGAAGCAGAGAGACAGAAGACTGAGAAATGTGGAGGCCTGAGGGTGTGGCCAAACTGGCAACTTGATTTTATCCGTATCTGTGATTTCCAATGCTATGTTATCCAATTAGACACACTCCACACGCACACCGAACAAAATGTTTCAAATGTATTGTTTTATTTTTTGTTGTTGTTGGGAAGTTAGGATTTCACTGTTAGTCTAAACCTGTTGTATATGCAGCATGTGACGAATACTATCAGTTCGGATCAGTTCGGCCGTGCCCTAATGCAGGGACGGAAGCAGGATCCCAACCAGATGGGGATATATTTGGTTACCGCTTAAACAGAGTCCGTGTCCTGGTAAACACCTTTAGCTATATGTGTGTGAGTGTGGTTATGTGATTGTGTGTTGTCTCACCGGGTGTGTGTGTCCGTGCTGGTCGACACACTGGTTGCAGGCGTCAGGTGACACACACTCTCCCCGCAGGAGCACCGTGTTCCCTGGACAAAAACACCCTTCTGTTGGCTTGGTGATGCACACACTCCCGTTACCATTAACAACCCCCGAGTTGCCAGGCGACAGGCCAATGCTGCTGCAGTCCTCCACACACCCGGTCCGACATGCATCATACTCCATGGAGCTGGGGCACTGCATTGCTACACACAATAATAATAATAATATTAATCATAATGATCATATTTAATCATAATAATAATCATTAATAATAATCCACTTCGACCTCATCATCATCATCATTAACAATAGTCATGCACAATAATAATAATAATAACAATAATAATAATAATTCATAATAATAATAATAATAATAATACATAATACTAATAATAATAATACATAATACTAATAATAATTCACAATAATAATAATAATTCATAATACTAATAATACTAATACATAGTACTAATAATAATTCATAATATTAATAATAATAATAATAATAATTCATAATAATAATAATAATTCATAATACTACTAATAATAATAATAATAATAATAATAATACATCATAATACATAATAATAATACATCATAATAATAATAATAATAATAATAATACATCATAATACATAATAATAATACATCATAATAATAATAATTCATAAATAACAATAAATAATAATAATAATAATAATAATACATTATAATAATAATTCATAATAATAATAATTCATAATAATAAAATAATTCATAATAATTATAATTCATAAAAATGATAATACATAATAATACATAATAATAATTCATAAAATAATAATACATCATAATAATAATTCATAATAATAATTCATAATAATATTACATAATAATAATAATAATAATAATTCATAATAATAATTCATAATAATAATACATAATAATAATTTATACTTCATAATAATAATACGTAATAATAATTGATAATAATAATTAATAATTGATAATAATAATAATACATAATAATAATTCATAATAATAATACTATGCTATAATAATAATACCATGTTTTAATAATAATAACACAAATAAATAATAATGATAAATAATATTAATAAAAATTAAAAATATATATATAATTCATAATAATAATTATAATAATCCATAATAATAATACTATGTTATAATAATAATACCATGTTTTAATAATAATAATCAATAATAATAATAATTCACAATAATTATACTACTCACACAATTCATAATAATAATAGTACATTATAATAATAACAATTCACAATAATTATACTATACTAATAATTAATAATAATAATGCTATGTTATAATAATACCATGTTTTAATAATAATAATAATAATAATTCATAATAATAATAATAATACATAATTATAATTATACATCATTATAATAATTCATAATAATAATAAAAAATAAAAATAAATACTACTAATAATACATAATAATAGTACTAACAATAATACATAATAATAATAATACATAATAATAATAATAACAATAATTTATAATAATAATACATAATAATACTAACAATAATACATAATAATAATAATAATAATAATCATTCATAAAAATAACAATAATTTATAATAATAATAATAATAATTTATAATAATAATTCATAATAATAATAATAATAATAATACATAATAATAATAATCATTCATAATAAGTTATAATAATAATACCATGTTTTAATAATAATAATAATAATCTATAATAATAATAATAATAATAATAATCTATAATAATAATAATAATTCATAATACTAATAATAATAATAATAATAATAATACATCATAATACATAATAATAATACATCATAATAATAATAATAATAATAATACATCATAATACATAATAATAATACATCATAATAATAATAATTCATAAATAACAATAAATAATAATAATAATAATAATACATTATAATAATAATTCATAATAATAATAATTCATAATAATAAAAATAATTCATAATAATTATAATTCATAAAAATGATAATACATAATAATACATAATAATAATTCATAAAATAATAATACATCATAATAATAATTCATAATAATATTACATCATAATAATAATAATAATAATTCATAATAATAATTCATATTAATAATTCATAATAATAATACATAATAATAATTTATACTTCATAATAATAATACGTAATAATAATTGATAATAATAATTAATAATTGATAATAATAATAATACATAATAATAATTCATAATAATAATACTATGCTATAATAATAATACCATGTTTTAATAATAATAACACAAATAAATAATAATGATAAATAATATTAATAAAAATTAAAAAATATATATATAATTCATAATAATAATTATAATAATCCATAATAATAATACTATGTTATAATAATAATACCATGTTTTAATAATAATAATCAATAATAATAATAATTCACAATAATTATACTACTCACACAATTCATAATAATAATAGTACATTATAATAATAACAATTCACAATAATTATACTATACTAATAATTAATAATAATAATGCTATGTTATAATAATACCATGTTTTAATAATAATAATAATAATAATTCATAATAATAATAATAATACATAATTATAATTATACATCATTATAATAATTCATAATAATAATAAAAATAAAAATAAATACTACTAATAATACATAATAATAGTACTAACAATAATACATAATAATAATAATACATAATAATAATAATAACAATAATTTATAATAATAATACATAATAATACTAACAATAATACATAATAATAATAATAATCATTCATAAAAATAACAATAATTTATAATAATAATAATAATAATTTATAATAATAATTCATAATAATAATAATAATACATAATAATAATAATCATTCATAATAAGTTATAATAATAATACCATGTTTTAATAATAATAATAATAATCTATAATAATAATAATAATAATAATCTATAATAATAATAATTCACAATAATTATACTACACTAACAATTCATAATAATAATACTATGTTATAATAATACCATGTTTTAATAATAATAACAATACTCAATATTAATAATAATAATTCACAATAATTATACTACACTAACAATTCATAATAATAATACTATGTTATAATAATACCATGTTTTAATAATAATAACAATACTCAATATTAATAATAATAATTCATAATAATTATACTACACTAACAATTCATAATAATAATACTAAATTATTATAATAATAATACTATGTTTTAATAATAATACCATATTATATTAATAATAATAATTCACAATAATTATAATAGAGTAAAATCAGTTTTTTTACTTTCTAGTGCTAGTATTATAAAACTGAGAGAACCCCCGAACCCAGACAGGAATCAAAGCTATATACAGGTCTCTTCCGAACAGAACAGAACACACATATATTTATATACAGGTCTCTTCCGAACAGAACAGAACACACATATATTTATATACAGGTCTCTTCCGAACAGAACAGAACACACATATATTTATATACAGGTCTCTTCCGAACAGAACAGAACACACAAATATTTATATACAGGTCTCTTCCGAACAGAACAGAACAAACATATATTTATATACAGGTCTCTTCCGAACAGAACAGAACACACATATATTTATATACAGGTCTCTTCCGAACAGAACAGAACACACATATATTTATATACAGGTCTCTTCCGAACAGAACAGAACACACATATATTTATATACAGGTCTCTTCCTAACAGAACAGAACACACATATATTTATATACAGGTCTCTTCCGAACAGAACAGAACACACATATATTTATATACAGGTCTCTTCCGAACAGAACAGAACACACATATATTTATATACAGGTCTCTTCCGAACAGAACAGAACACACATATATTTATATACAGGTGTCAACAGAACAGAACACACACACACATATATTTATATACAGGTGTCGTCAGAACATAACAGAACACACAGATTTATATACAGGTGTCATCAGAACAGAACAGAACACACAGATTTATATACAGGTGTCATCAGAACAGAACAGAACACACAGATTTATATACAGGTGTCATCAGAACAGAACAGAACACACAGATTTATATACAGGTGTCATCAGAACAGAACAGAACACACAGATTTATATACAGGTGTCATCAGAACAGAACAGAACACACAGATTTATATACAGGTGTCATCAGAACAGAACAGAACACACAGATTTATATACAGGTGTCATCAGAACATAACAGAACACACAGATTTATATACAGGTGTCATCAGAACAGAACAGAATGCAGACTTACGGCAGAGGTTTGTGCTTCTCCAGTGGACACAGAGTCCTCTCTGTCGACAGAGATGTGTGTAGGAGGAAATGACATCACAGACGTCTGTCTCCTGACAGGCTTCCTGTTGGCAGCGCATGATGAAAGGCGTGATGGGAACATGTGTGTGACAGGAGGAGAACACCTCGGAGCGCAGCACCTCACATGCCCTCGCCGCTCCGTACACACACACTGGGGCATGCCGCGGGACACACACACCCTCGCCGCTCGATACCATCCAATCGGAAACGAGAAGAGCTGGGTCAGAGGTCGAACTGCCATTCCTCAGAGAGAGATAATTAACCCTCTCCTCGCCACACCACCCTGACACACACACACAGAGAATAATAATGATTTAATTATTATGATGAATTGTATGTTTATGTATCAATTAATCCCATAAGGGATGGGTTGCCAAAAAAGTAATTAATTAATTCATTCATTCATTCATTCTCACACACACACACACACACACACACACAAATTATTAGACCTCCAAATGACTTAATTAATGTGTGTGTGCATGTTTACAATGTGTTTATCTCTGTGTGTGTACCACAGACTACAGAGTTGTGGTTGGTAGTGGAGGAGGTGAGTGTATACCACAGACTACAGAGTTGTGGTTGGTAGTGGAGGAGGTGAGTGTATACCACAGACTCCAGAGTTGTGGTTGGTAGTGGAGGAGGTGAGTGTGTACCACAGACTCCAGAGGTGTGGTTGGTAGTGGAGGAGGTGAGTGTATACCACAGACTCCAGAGGTGTGGTTGGTAGTGGAGGAGGTGAGTGTGTACCACAGACTACAGAGGTGTGGTTGGTAGTGGAGGAGGTGAGTGTATACCACAGACTCCAGAGGTGTGGTTGGTAGTGGAGGAGGTGAGTGTGTACCACAGACTCCAGAGGTGTGGTTGGTAGTGGAGGAGGTGAGTGTATACCACAGACTCCAGAGGTGTGGTTGGTAGTGGAGGAGGTGAGTGTGTACCACAGACTCCAGAGGTGTGGTTGGTAGTGGAGGAGGTGAGTGTGTACCACAGACTCCAGAGGTGTGGTTGGTAGTGGAGGAGGTGAGTGTACCACAGACTCCAGAGGTGTGGTTGGTAGTGGAGGAGGTGAGTGTATACCACAGACTCCAGACGTGTGGTTGGTAGTGGAGGAGGTGAGTGTGTACCACAGACTCCAGAGGTGTGGTTGGTAGTGGAGGAGGTGAGTGTATACCACAGACTCCAGAGGTGTGGTTGGTAGTGGAGGAGGTGAGTGTATACCACAGACTCCAGAGGTGTGGTTGGTAGTGGAGGAGGTGAGTGTATACCACAGACTCCAGAGGTGTGGTTGGTAGTGGAGGAGGTGAGTGTATACCACAGACTCCAGAGGTGTGGTTGGTAGTGGAGGAGGTGAGTGTATACCACAGACTCCAGAGGTGTGGTTGGTAGTGGAGGAGGTGAGTGTACCACAGACTCCAGAGGTGTGGTTGGTAGTGGAGGAGGTGAGTGTATACCACAGACTCCAGAGGTGTGGTTGGTAGTGGAGGAGGTGAGTGTATACCACAGACTACAGAGTTGTGGTTGGTAGTGGAGGAGGTGAGTGTGTACCACAGACTCCAGAGGTGTGGTTGGTAGTGGAGGAGGTGAGTGTGTACCACAGACTCCAGAGGTGTGGTTGGTAGTGGAGGAGGTGAGTGTATACCACAGACTCCAGAGGTGTGGTTGGTAGTGGAGGAGGTGAGTGTGTACCACAGACTCCAGAGGTGTGGTTGGTAGTGGACGAGGTGAGTGTATACCACAGACTCCAGAGGTGTGGTTGGTAGTGGAGGAGGTGAGTGTGTACCACAGACTACAGAGGTGTGGTTGGTAGTGGAGGAGGTGAGTGTGTACCACAGACCCCAGAGGTGTGGTTGGTAGTGGAGGAGGTGAGTGTATACCACAGACTCCAGAGGTGTGGTTGGTAGTGGAGGAGGTGAGTGTATACCACAGACTCCAGAGGTGTGGTTGGTAGTGGAGGAGGTGAGTGTATACCACAGACTCCAGAGGTGTGGTTGGTAGTGGAGGAGGTGAGTGTATACCACAGACTCCAGAGGTGTGGTTGGTAGTGGAGGAGGTGAGTGTACCACAGACTCCAGAGGTGTGGTTGGTAGTGGAGGAGGTGAGTGTATACCACAGACTCCAGAGGTGTGGTTGGTAGTGGAGGAGGTGAGTGTATACCACAGACTACAGAGTTGTGGTTGGTAGTGGAGGAGGTGAGTGTGTACCACAGACTCCAGAGGTGTGGTTGGTAGTGGAGGAGGTGAGTGTGTACCACAGACTCCAGAGGTGTGGTTGGTAGTGGAGGAGGTGAGTGTATACCACAGACTCCAGAGGTGTGGTTGGTAGTGGAGGAGGTGAGTGTGTACCACAGACTCCAGAGGTGTGGTTGGTAGTGGACGAGGTGAGTGTATACCACAGACTCCAGAGGTGTGGTTGGTAGTGGAGGAGGTGAGTGTGTACCACAGACTCCAGAGGTGTGGTTGGTAGTGGAGGAGGTGAGTGTGTACCACAGACTCCAGAGGTGTGGTTGGTAGTGGAGGAGGTGAGTGTGTACCACAGACTCCAGAGGTGTGGTTGGTAGTGGAGGAGGTGAGTGTATACCACAGACTCCAGAGGTGTGGTTGGTAGTGGAGGAGGTGAGTGTATACCACAGACTCCAGACGTGTGGTTGGTAGTGGAGGAGGTGAGTGTGTACCACAGACTCCAGAGGTGTGGTTGGTAGTGGAGGAGGTGAGTGTATACCACAGACTACAGAGTTGTGGTTGGTAGTTGAGGAGGTGAGTGTATACCACAGACTACAGAGTTGTGGTTGGTAGTGGAGGAGGTGAGTGTATACCACAGACTACAGAGGTGTGGTTGGTAGTGGAGGAGGTGAGTGTATACCACAGACTCCAGAGGTGTGGTTGGTAGTGGAGGAGGTGAGTGTATACCACAGACTCCAGAGGTGTGGTTGGTAGTGGAGGAGGTGAGTGTACCACAGACTCCAGAGGTGTGGTTGGTAGTGGAGGAGGTGAGTGTATACCACAGACTCCAGAGGTGTGGTTGGTAGTGGAGGAGGTGAGTGTATACCACAGACTACAGAGTTGTGGTTGGTAGTGGAGGAGGTGAGTGTGTACCACAGACTCCAGAGGTGTGGTTGGTAGTGGAGGAGGTGAGTGTGTACCACAGACTCCAGAGGTGTGGTTGGTAGTGGAGGAGGTGAGTGTATACCACAGACTCCAGAGGTGTGGTTGGTAGTGGAGGAGGTGAGTGTGTACCACAGACTCCAGAGGTGTGGTTGGTAGTGGACGAGGTGAGTGTATACCACAGACTCCAGAGGTGTGGTTGGTAGTGGAGGAGGTGAGTGTGTACCACAGACTACAGAGGTGTGGTTGGTAGTGGAGGAGGTGAGTGTGTACCACAGACCCCAGAGGTGTGGTTGGTAGTGGAGGAGGTGAGTGTATACCACAGACTACAGAGGTGTGGTTGGTAGTGGAGGAGGTGAGTGTATACCACAGACTCCAGAGGTGTGGTTGGTAGTGGAGGAGGTGAGTGTATACCACAGACTCCAGAGGTGTGGTTGGTAGTGGAGGAGGTGAGTGTACCACAGACTCCAGAGGTGTGGTTGGTAGTGGAGGAGGTGAGTGTATACCACAGACTCCAGAGGTGTGGTTGGTAGTGGAGGAGGTGAGTGTATACCACAGACTACAGAGTTGTGGTTGGTAGTGGAGGAGGTGAGTGTGTACCACAGACTCCAGAGGTGTGGTTGGTAGTGGAGGAGGTGAGTGTGTACCACAGACTCCAGAGGTGTGGTTGGTAGTGGAGGAGGTGAGTGTATACCACAGACTCCAGAGGTGTGGTTGGTAGTGGAGGAGGTGAGTGTGTACCACAGACTCCAGAGGTGTGGTTGGTAGTGGAGGAGGTGAGTGTATACCACAGACTCCAGAGGTGTGGTTGGTAGTGGAGGAGGTGAGTGTGTACCACAGACTCCAGAGGTGTGGTTGGTAGTGGACGAGGTGAGTGTATACCACAGACTCCAGAGGTGTGGTTGGTAGTGGAGGAGGTGAGTGTGTACCACAGACTACAGAGGTGTGGTTGGTAGTGGAGGAGGTGAGTGTATACCACAGACTCCAGAGGTGTGGTTGGTAGTGGAGGAGGTGAGTGTATACCACAGACTCCAGAGGTGTGGTTGGTAGTGGAGGAGTCGAGTGTATACCACAGACTCCAGAGGTGTGGTTGGTAGTGGAGGAGGTGAGTGTATACCACAGACTCCAGAGGTGTGGTTGGTAGTGGAGGAGGTGAGTGTATACCACAGACTCCAGAGGTGTGGTTGGTAGTGGAGGAGGTGAGTGTATACCACAGACTCCAGAGGTGTGGTTGGTAGTGGAGGAGGTGAGTGTATACCACAGACTCCAGAGGTGTGGTTGGTAGTGGAGGAGGTGAGTGTACCACAGACTCCAGAGGTGTGGTTGGTAGTGGAGGAGGTGAGTGTGTACCACAGACTCCAGAGGTGTGGTTGGTAGTGGAGGAGGTGAGTGTACCACAGACTCCAGAGGTGTGGTTGGTAGTGGAGGAGGTGAGTGTGTACCACAGACTCCAGAGGTGTGGTTGGTAGTGGAGGAGGTGAGTGTACCACAGACTCCAGAGGTGTGGTTGGTAGTGGAGGAGGTGAGTGTATACCACAGACTCCAGAGGTGTGGTTGGTAGTGGAGGAGGTGAGTGTGTATCACAGACTACAGAGGTGTGGTTGGTAGTGGAGGAGGTGAGTGTATACCACAGACTCCAGAGGTGTGGTTGGTAGTGGAGGAGGTGAGTGTATACCACAGACTCCAGAGGTGTGGTTGGTAGTGGAGGAGGTGAGTGTACCACAGACTCCAGAGGTGTGGTTGGTAGTGGAGGAGGTGAGTGTACCACAGACTCCAGAGGTGTGGTTGGTAGTGGAGGAGGTGAGTGTATACCACAGACTCCAGAGGTGTGGTTGGTAGTGGAGGAGGTGAGTGTATACCACAGACTCCAGAGGTGTGGTTGGTAGTGGAGGAGGTGAGTGTATACCACAGACTCCAGAGTTGTGGTTGGTAGTGGAGGAGGTGAGTGTATACCACAGACTCCAGAGGTGTGGTTGGTAGTGGAGGAGGTGAGTGTATACCACAGACTCCAGAGGTGTGGTTGGTAGTGGAGGAGGTGAGTGTGTACCACAGACTCCAGAGGTGTGTTTGGTAGTGGAGGAGGTGAGTGTATACCACAGACTACAGAGTTGTGGTTGGTAGTGGACGAGGTGAGTGTATACCACAGACTCCAGAGGTGTGGTTGGTAGTGGAGGAGGTGAGTGTATACCACAGACTCCAGAGGTGTGGTTGGTAGTGGAGGAGGTGAGTGTATACCACAGACTCCAGAGGTGTGGTTGGTAGTGGAGGAGGTGAGTGTATACCACAGACTCCAGAGGTGTGGTTGGTAGTGGAGGAGGTGAGTGTGTACCACAGACTCCAGAGGTGTGGTTGGTAGTGGAGGAGGTGAGTGTATACCACAGACTACAGAGTTGTGGTTGGTAGTGGAGGAGGTGAGTGTATACCACAGACTCCAGAGGTGTGGTTGGTAGTGGAGGAGGTGAGTGTATACCACAGACTCCAGAGGTGTGGTTGGTAGTGGAGGAGGTGAGTGTATACCACAGACTCCAGAGGTGTGGTTGGTAGTGGAGGAGGTGAGTGTATACCACAGACTCCAGAGTTGTGGTTGGTAGTGGAGGAGGTGAGTGTATACCACAGACTACAGAGTTGTGGTTGGTAGTGGAGGAGGTGAGTGTATACCACAGACTCCAGAGGTGTGGTTGGTAGTGGAGGAGGTGAGTGTATACCACAGACTCCAGAGGTGTGGTTGGTAGTGGAGGAGGTGAGTGTATACCACAGACTCCAGAGGTGTGGTTGGTAGTGGAGGAGGTGAGTGTGTACCACAGACTCCAGAGGTGTGGTTGGTAGTGGAGGAGGTGAGTGTATACCACAGACTACAGAGTTGTGGTTGGTAGTGGAGGAGGTGAGTGTATACCACAGACTCCAGAGGTGTGGTTGGTAGTGGAGGAGGTGAGTGTGATGGTGAACTCGTTTTTCTGAGGGGTAAATGCCAGGATGTAGCCGTGTTCCACAGATCTCAGCTGAAACATCACTCCTCCATAACGGATCACCTCCACCTGACTGGAGCGGAATGGGAGGGAGACAGGGGCTCCATCTACTGTCACCTAGACACAAACACACACACTCAGAGTACACACACACTCAGAGTATACACACACTCAGAGTACACACACACTCAGAGTATACACACACTCAGAGTATACACACTAATAGTACACACACACTAATAGTACACACACACTTAGTACACCCCCTAGGTCCTACCGTCATGTCGTCTTTCAGCAGTACAGTACTCTGCTCATGTGTGAATTCCATGACCTTCATGCAGACTTCGTTCTGATTGGATGACCCCTGGCAGGTTCCGCTGTGCAGCGTGACCTCTGAACCTCCCGTGTCCCCGGAAATCGTCAGCAAGGTGTAGGAACATAGCCCCTCCCCTTCCAGCCTTAGAGCCACGCCATCAAACCTCACCACGTGGTTGGTGGAGCTACCCATACAGACACCTGGAGGGAGGGAGGGAGGGAGGGAGGGGAGGGAGGGTGTGTTACTGTTGGGTGTGTTACCGATGGGTGTGTTACCGATGGGTGTGGTACCGATGGGTGTGGTACCGATGGGTGTGGGTGAGTGCGTCTAATATGTGTGTGTGTATGTTTATTGTGAGTGTGCTTAATGTGTGTGTGAGTGTATGAGTGTGCTTAATATGTGTGTGAGTGTGTTTATGTGTGTGTGTTTGTGTGTGTGTGAGTGTGTGTGTGTGTGTGTGAGTTTGCTTAATGTGTGTGTATTTAGTGTTTGTACTAACAGGGGCAGTCCCAGTGGCAGCCACAGTTGTCCTGAACTCTGAGAGGACTCATGTGGTTACTGCAGGCTGGGGGCTCCAGTCGATCACAGTTCACCTGGATAATCAAATATAACATAATAGACTTTAATATACTATACTATAATAAAACATAAAATTAGCTTCTTTAATATACTATAATGTACTTTAATATACTATAATATAACATAACGTGCTTGAATATACTATAATATATTATAATATACTATAAAGTAATGTAATATAGTATAATGTAATATACCATAATATAATGTAATATACTATAATATATTATAATATACTATAAAGTAATGTAATATAGTATATTGTAATATTCCATAATATAATGTAATATATAATAATATATTATAATATACTATAAAGTAATGTAATATAGTATATTGTAATATTCCATAATATAATGTAATATAATATAATATAACATAACGTACTTGAATATACTATAATATATTATAATATACTATAAAGTAATGTAATATAGTATAATGTAATATATCATAATATAATATAAAATAATATAATATAATATAATGTAATATATATATTAATATACTATAAATGTAATATACTATAATATATGTAATATACTATAAAGTAATGTAATATAGTATAATATAATATAATGTAATATACTATAATATATTATAATATACTATAAAGTAATGTAATATAGTATAATGTAATATACTATAATATAATGTAATATACTATAATATATTATAATATACTATAAATAATAATGTAATATAGTATAATGTAATATACTATAATATAATGTAATATACTATAATATATTATAATATACTATAAAGTAATGTAATATAGTATAATGTAATATACCATAATATAATGTAATATACTATAATATATTATAATATACTATAAAGTAATGTAATATAGTATAATGTAATATACCATAATATAATGTAATATACTATAATATATTATAATATACTATAAAGTAATGTAATATAGTATAATGTAATATACTATAATATAATGTAATATACTATAATATATTATAATATACTATAAAGTAATGTAATATAGTATAATGTAATATACCATAATATAATGTAATATACTATAATATATTATAATATACTATAAAGTAATGTAATATAGTATAATGTAATATACTATAATATAATGTAATATACTATAATATATTATAATATACTATAAAGTAATGTAATATAGTATAATGTAATATACTATATAATATAATGTAATATACTATAATATACTATAAAGAAATGTAATATAGTATAATGTAATATACTACAATATAATGTAATATACTATAATATATTATAATATACTATAAAGTAATGTAATATAGTATAATGTAATATACTACAATATAATGTAATATACTATAATATATATATATATATATAATATATTATAATATAAAGTAATGTAATATAGTATAATGTAATATACTACAATATAATGTAATATAATATAATATATTATAATATACTATAAAGTAATGTAATATAGTATAATGTAATATACTATAGTAATATACTATAATATAATATATATACTATAATATACTATGTATATACTATATAATGTAATATACTATAGTAATGTAATATAGTATAATGTAATATACTACAATATAATATAATATACTATAATATACTATAAAGTAATGTAATATAGTATAATGTAATATACTACAATATAATGTAATATACTATAATATATTATAATATACTATAATATAATGTAATATAGTATAATGTAATATACTACAATATAATGTAATATACTATAATATATTATAATATACTATAATATAATGTAATATAGTATAATGTAATATACTACAATATAATGTAATATAATATAATATATTATAATATACTATAAAGTAATGTAATATAATATAATGTAATATACTATAATATATTATAATATACTATAAAGAAATGTAATATAGTATAATGTAATATACTACAATATAATATAATGTAATATACTATAATATACTATGAAGTAATGTAATATAGTATAATGTAATATACTACAATATAATGTAATATACTATAATATACTATAAAGAAATGTAATATAGTATAATGTAATATACTACAATATAATGTAATATACTATAATATATTATAATATACTATAAAGTAATGTAATATAGTATAATGTAATATACTATAATAAAATGTAATATACTATAATATACTATAAAGAAATGTAATATAGTATAATGTAATATACTACAATATAATGTAATATACTATAATATATTATAATATACTATAAAGTAATGTAATATAGTATAATGTAATATACTACAATATAATGTAATATAATATATTATAATATACTATAAAGTAATGTAATATAGTATAATGTAATATAATATAATATATTATAATATACTATAAAGTAATGTAATATAGTATAATGTAATATACTACAATATAATGTAATATACTATAATATACTATAAAGTAATGTAATATAGTATAATGTAATATACTACAATATAATGTAATAAAATATAATATATTATAATATACTATAAAGTAATGTAATATAGTATAATGTAATATACTACAATATAATGTAATATAATATAATATATTATAATATACTATAAAGTAATGTAATATAGTATAATGTAATATACTACAATATAATGTAATATACTATAATATACTATAAAGAAATGTAATATACTATAATATAATGTAATATACTACAATATAATGTAATATACTATAATATATTATAATATACTATAATGTAATGTAATATAGTATAATGTAATATACTACAATATAATGTAATATACTATAATATATTATAATATACTATAAAGTAATGTAATATAGTATAATGTAATATACTATAATATATTATAATATACTATAAAGTAATGTAATATAGTATAATGTAATATACTATAATATAATGTAATATACTATAACAATATAATGTAATATACTATAATATATTAGGCTGGCGGCTCTAGACGATCACAGTTCACCTTGTGGCTCTGTACAGTCACCGCCCCGCTTGGGTGGCACAGCACCGAGTGACATCTGTCAGCAAGCAGCCACGACTCACCAGGCTACACACAAAGTTAGTGCAGAATATTCAGACTGGTCAAGGAAAACAGTAGTTAAAGTAACAGTCCAGTGAAAGCTATTTTACTCATATTGATCATATTATAGATCATATTTCAAACAAATATGGAAACACTGAGTTACTTGAATTCAGTAGTTAAATGACATCAGCAAGTCAACACACACTCACCTTCCTCTCATTCCCATCATCATCGACACAAACTCCAGGAGGACCAGCTGAGGAAGAACACACATCACCTTCAGCATCATCACATTCTTCATCATCATCCTTATCATCACCGTAACCATAGTCATTATCATAATCATCATCATCATCATCATCATCATCATCATCATCATCATCATCATCATCATCACCATCATTGTCATTATCATCACCACAATCATCATCACCACCATCATCATCACTTACATCACCATCATCATCATAACATCTTCATCACAATCATCATCACCATCACCTTCATCATCATCATCACCATTATTACCAGCACCACCGTCATAACCATTTATCATCATCATTATCATCAGCATCATCATAACCATAAACATCATCATCATCATCATCACTATAACCATCACCATCATCATCACGATAACCATCACCATCACCATCATCACCATCACCATAACCATCACCATCACCACCATCATCACCATAACTATCATCATCAACATTATCATCATCATCACCATAATCATCATCATCATCATCATCATCACCATCACCATCACAATCACCATCATCACCATCATTATCATCACCATAACCATAACTATCACCATCATTATCATCACCATCACCATAACCATCATCGTCACCACCATCATCATCATCACCATAACCATCACCATCACCATCACCATAACCATCACCATCACCATCACCACCATCATCATCACCATAACCATCATTATCATCATCACCATCATAACCATCATCATCACCATCACCACCATCATAACCATCATCATCACCATCACCATCACCATCATCATCATCATTATCATCACCATCATCATCACCATAAACATCATCATCATCACCATCATCACCATCGTCATCACCATAACCATTATCATCATCACCACCATCACCATCATCATCATCATCATCATCATCATCACCATCATCCCTACCATCATCACATTCACCATCATCATCATCATCATCACCATCATCACCATCACTATCACCATAACCATTATATCATCATTATCATTATAACCACCGTCACCATCATCATCATCATCACTATCAACATCATCATCACTATCACCATCATCATCACCAACATCACCATCACTATCACCATCATCATCACTATCACCATCATCATCACCAACATCACCATCACTATCACCAACATCACCATCACTATCACCATCATCATCACCATCACCATCATCATTATCATCACCATCACCATAACCATCACCATCATCATCACCACCATCATCATCATCACCATCACCACCATCATCATCACCACCATCACCACCATCATCACCATCATCACCATCATCATGACCATAACCATCACCATCATCATCATCATCACCATCATCATCATCACCATCACCATCATTCACCACCATCATCATCATCATCATCACCATCACCATCATTCACCACCATCACCATCATCATCATCATCATCATCATCACCACCATCATCACCATCATCACCATCACATCATCATCATCATCATCACCATCATTCACCACCATCATCTTCATCATCACCATAACCATCATTATCACCACCTTCATCATCATCACCACCATCCCCATCATCATCATCATCATCACCATCACCATCATTCACCACCATCATCATCACCATAACCATCATTATCATCATCACCATCATCACCATAACCATTATCATCATCATTATCATTATCACCACCATCACCACCATCATCATCATCACCATCACCATCACCACCATCACCACCATCACCACCATCATCATCACCATCATCATCACCAGCATCATCACCACCATCTTCACAACCCTCATCACCATCATAATCTTCTTCATCTTCATCATCATCGTCATCATTATAATCACCATCATCATCATCACCATCATCATCACCATCGTCATCATCATCATCACCATCATCATCATCACCATCGTCATCATCATCATCACCACCATCATCACCAGTGTCTCTGGTCCAGTAATATACCTCTACAGAGTTTGTCTGTGTAGCTCTCGTCCAGTGTTAACAGCATCATCAGCTCCTCCATGCTGTTAAGGTGGAGTGTGTTGTCCTGGTCTCCATGGGAACCAAGCAGGCTGAGTTCAGCTCTGTTGTAACCGGGCCCGATGCCGATGGGGAAAACTGACACCCCTGTTGGCAGAGTTATGATGTCATCACTAACCTCCTGCCCTCCTTATGATGTCACCACTACCCTGCTGCCATCCTTATGATGGCATCGCTACATACTCGTCGCCAGACCCACTGGCTCCAGGTCATCTACAAGTCCCTGCTAGGTAAAGCCCCGCCTTATCTCAGCTCGCTGGTAACCATAGCAGCACCCACCCGTATCTCACTGGTCACCCCCAAAGCTCCTTTGCACCCCAGTATTTCTACTTTGCACATTCATCTACTGTACATCTACCATGCCAGTGTTTAATTGCTATATTGTAATTACTTCGCCACCATGGCCTGTTTATTGCCTTACGTTGAACTTCTTTGCTTTATCTTGACAAGGTCGCAGTTGTAAATGTTCTCAACTAGCCTACCTGGTTAAATAAAGGGGAAATAAATAAAATAATAATAATAAAAAATGATGTTACCACTAACATCCTGCCCTCTTTATGATGTCACCACTAACCTGTGGTCCTCGTTATAATGTCACCACTAACCTGTGGTCCTCGTTATGATGTCACCACTAACCTCCTGCCCTCCTTCTGATGTCACCACTACCCTTCTGCCATCCTTATGATGTCACCACTAACCTCCTGCCCTCCTTCTGATGTCACCACTAACCTCCTGCCCTCGATATGATGTCACCACTAACCTCCTGCCCTCCTTATGATGTCACCTCTAACCTGTGGTCCTCGTTATGATGTCACCACTAACCTCCTGCCCTCCTTCTGATGTCACCACTAACCTCCTGCCCTCCTTATGATGTTACCACTAACCTCCTGACCTCCTTATGATGTCACCACTAACCTCCTGCCCTCCTTATGATGTCACCACTAACCTGTGGTCCTCGTTATGATGTCACCACTAACCTCCTGCCCTCCTTCTGATGTCACCACTAACCTCCTGCCCTCCTTCTGATGTTACCACTAACCTCCTGCCCTCCTTATGATGTCACCACTAACCTGTGGTCCTCGTTATGATGTCACCACTAACCTTCTCCCTCCTTATGATGTCACCACTAACCTCCTGCCCTCTTTATGATGTCACCACTAACCTGTGGTCCTCGTTATGATGTCACCACTAACCTGTGGTCCTCGTTATGATGTCACCACTAACCTCCTGCCCTCCTTCCGATGTCACCACTACCCTCCTGCCATCCTTTTGATGTTACCACTAACCTCCTGCCCTCCTTCTGATGTCACCACTAACCTCCTGCCATCCTTTTGATGTCACCACTAACCTCCTGCCCTCCTTCTGATGTCACCACTAAACTCCTTCCCTCCTTATGATGTCACCACTAACCTCCTGCCATCCTTATGATGTTACCACTAAACTCCTGCCCTCCCCATGTCACCTCTAACCTGAGGTCCTCCTTCTGATGTCATCACTAACCTGCGGTCAGAGCCTCGTTAGTTGCCTCCTGCAGTTGGTCAGTCGACCTGTCAATCACCAGCATCACCACCACCTTGGCCACACCCACTCTTCCCCCACTAGACGGAGAGATGGATGTTTGGACAGCAAATTGCAACGCAGCACCTGATCACAGAGAAAGAGAGACCATCAGATGATACAGTGTGTGTTACCCAGCACGGTGTGTGTTGCTCAGCACGGTGTGTGTGTGTTACCCAGCACGGTGTGTGTGTGTTACCCAGCACGGTGTGTGTGTGTTCCTCAGCACGGTGTGTGTGTGTTCCTCAGCACGGTGTGTGTGTGTTCCTCAGCACGGTGTGTGTGTGTTGCTCAGCACAGTGTGTGTGTGTTGCTCAGCACGGTGTGTGTGTGTTCCTCAGCACGGTGTGTGTGTGTTCCTCAGCACGGTGTGTGTGTGTTGCTCAGCACGGTGTGTGTGTGTTGCTCAGCACGGTGTGTGTGTGTTACCCAGCACGGTCTATTTACTGTGTTGGCAGATTGTTTTAATCTTTAGCAGTCATTTAAGCTGTATCTGGAAAAGGACTCTCAGTTTCAGAAAGAGAAAACAATGTCAAATTGTCATGGACCTGTCAGCAGAACTTGTGAATTCAACAATGTTTTGCATTTACTTTTTTCCCAACCTCAATATAATGGACTGCCCTGTCTAGGATTCTGCAACATTGTCTAGGGCAGACTACTAACAGTAGCAATCAGACCCCTTCCCTTTTCCACATTTTGTTACGTTACAGGTTTTTAGAAGTTTTTGCAGATGTATTAAAAATAAATAAAAACGTTTTTTACTAAATATTCAGACCCTTTGATATCAGACTCGAAATTGAGCTCAGGTGCATCCTGTTTCCATTGATTGAGATGTTTCTAGAACTTGATTGGCATCCATATGTGGTAAATTCATTTGATTGGACATTATTTGGAAAGGCACACACCTGTCTATATAAGTTCCTACAGTTGACAGTGCATGTCAGAGAAAAAACCAAGCCATGAGGTCGAAGGAATTATCCGTAGAGCTCCGAGACAGGATTTTCAGTTAGATAGTCCACATGTTCAGTGGAAAGTTGAAGCTAATTTATTGCATTTCTACACAATGTAAAAGCTAAAAACAGACTTACGTCCTGAAGTCAGCCATCCAACAAACATCCTTCACGTCATCTCTGAGCCATCCATCCACATTGTCCTAAAGACAGCCATTTAATACAGCTAAACTGATCGTCTGCATGATCCTAAAGCCAGCCCCTAATACAGCTAAACTGATGATCAGCATGGTCCTAAAGCCAGCCCCTAATACAGCTAAACTGATCATCAGCATGGTCCTAAAGCCAGCCCCTAATACAGCTAAACTGATCATCAGCATGGTCCTAAAGCATGGTCCTAATACAGCTAAACTGATCATCAGCATGGTCCTAAAGCCAGCCCCTAATACAGCTAAACTGATCATCAGCATGGTCCTAAAGCATGGTCCTAATACAGCTAAACTGATGATCAGCATGGTCCTAAAGCCAGCCCCTAATACAGCTAAACTGATGATCAGCATGGTCCTAAAGCCAGCCCCTAATACAGCTAAACTGATGATCAGCATGGTCCTAAAGCCAGCCCCTAATACAGCTAAACTGATGATCAGCATGGTCCTAAAGCCAGACCCTAATACAGCTAAACTGATCATCAGCATGGTCCTAAAGCCAGCCCCTAATACAGCTAAACTGATCATCAGCATGGTCCTAAAGCATGGTCCTAATACAGCTAAACTGATCATCAGCATGGTCCTAAAGCATGGTCCTAATACAGCTAAACTGATGATCAGCATGGTCCTAAAGCCAGCCCCTAATACAGCTAAACTGATCATCAGCATGGTCCTAAAGCATGGTTCTAATACAGCTAAACTGAAGATCAGCATGGTCCTAAAGCCAGCCCCTAATACAGCTAAACTGATCATCAGCATGGTCCTAAAGCATGGTCCTAATACAGCTAAACTGATCATCAGCATGGTCCTAAAGCCAGCCCCTAATACAGCTAAACTAATGATCAGCATGGTCCTAAAGCCAGCCCCTAATACAGCTAAACTGATCATCAGCATGGTCCTAAAGCCAGCCCCTAATACAGCTAAACTGATCATCAGCATGGTCCTAAAGCCAGCCCCTAATACAGCTAAACTAATGATCAGCATGGTCCTAAAGCCAGCCCCTAATACAGCTAAACTGATCATCAGCATGGTCCTAAAGCATGGTCCTAATACAGCTAAACTGATGATCAGCATGGTCCTAAAGCCAGCCCCTAATACAGCTAAACTGATCATCTGCATGGTCCTAAAGCATGGTCCTAATTATCTACGATAATCAATCATTTCAATAAGCATTTCTCTACGGCTGGCCATGCTTTCCACCTGGCTACCCCTACCCCGGCCAACAGCTCTGCACCCCCTGCAGAAACTTGCTCAAGTACCCCCCCGCTTCTCTATTACCCAAATCCAGACAGCTGATATTCTGAAAGAGCTGCAAAATCTGGATCCCTATAAATAAGCTGGTCTAGACAATCTGGATCCTCTCTTTCTAAAATGATCCGCCGAAATTGTTGCAACCCCTATTACTAGCCTGTATAACCTCTCTATCGTATCATCTGAGATCCCCAAAGATTGGAAAGCTGCCGCGGTCATCCCTCTCTTCAAAGTGAGAGACACTCTTGACCCAAACTGTTATAGACCTATATCTATTCTGCCCTGCCTTTCTAAAATCTTCTAAAGCCAAGTAAACAAAAAGATCACCGACCATTTTGAATGCCACCGTACCTTCTCCACTATGCAATCTGGTTTCCGAGCTGGTCATGAGTGCACCTCAGACACTCTCTAGGTCCTAAACGATATCATAACCGCCATCGATAGAAGACAGTACTGCGCAGCCGTCTTTTGCATCCCAGTATCTCTACTTGCACATCTATCATTCCAGCGTTTAATTGCTACATTTTAATTGCTTCACCACTACAGCCTATTTATTGCCTTACCTCCCTAATCTTATCTAATTTGCACACACTGTATATAGATTTTTTCTATTGTGTTATTGACTGTACATTTGTTTATTCCATGTGCAACTCTGTGTTGTTGTTTGTGTCGCACTGCTTTGCTCTATCTTGGCCAGGTCGCAGTTGTAAATGAGAACTTGTTCTCAACTGGCCTACCTGTTTAAAGAAAGGTGAAAGAAGAAATTAAATAAAAATATAACAGTCATTGTTTCAAACGAAATGCGTGGACAGAGTCCAGGGGAAAGTGACGATCATAACAGCAGGTATCTTCACAGCACCAGTCTACTACTTAGTGGTGATCAGAACAGCAGGTATCTTCAGCACCAGTCTACTACTTTAGATTCACTTTGACATTCGCAGTTCCAATTGGATAGGTGAAAACTTGATCTTCACCAGTTACCACAGCCACAAATGGCTAAACCCTGCCTATTTCTACAATTTCACTTCTTAAAATCTGATTTTAAACCTAAGCATAACCTTAAACCTAACCTTAACCACACTGCTAATATTATGCCAACTCCTAACCTTAAATTAAGACAAAAATCACATATTTGTTTTCATAAATGTTTAGGACCTAGCCTATTTTGATGTTGGCTGTGGCTGTGATAACTAGTGACAACTGTAAACCACAATGACCTGCTGAGTTCTGAACACAGTGATGAAGGAGGGGGTGTATCTGTATCTAATGTGCTGTCTCTAGAGCTGGAGGAGGGGCTATAACTGGCTCCAATGTGGTTCTTCAGTGGCTTCCTGCTCTTCCCTATGTGGAGTAAGGGTAGCAACATGCTATTAGGAAGTCAGCTTTTTGATGGAAGAAGTTCTGGGCTTAAAACCCCAATGCTCCTCTATAGACAATAAAACAGCATTGTAGAGGATCATTCTACCATCAGTGACATAAAGTGATATTATTATTGATATGTTTGGCCACTCTTGTTGGCGAAGTTAGCAAGATGTACTGTGTATTTGTATTTACTATGGATCCCCATTAGCTGCAGCCAAAGCAGCAGCTACTCTTCCTGGGGTCCAGGAAAATTAAGGCAGTTTATACAATTTTAAAACATCTTGGGTAGCGGAATGACTTTAGCTTCCCTCCAGGCCTGAGGGCACACGCTCTCTAGTAGGCTTAAATTGAAGATGTGGCAAATAGGAGTGGCAATATCGTCTGCTATTATCCTCAGTCATTTTCCATCCAGATTGTCAGACTTGACTTGTCATTGTTGATAGAAAACAATACTTTTTTTTACCTCTTCCACATTGACTTTACGGAATTCAAAAGTACAATTTGTGTCTTTTATAATTTGGTCAGATATACTTGGATGTGTAGTGTCAGCATTTGTTGCTGGCATGTCTAAGTTTGCTTATCTTGCTAATGAAAAATTTGTTTGCAATAACAGTGGGCTTTGTGAAGAATGAGCCATCTGATTCAATGACTGAAGGAGCCGAGTTAACTTTTTTCCCCAAAATTTCATTTAAGGTGCCACAAAGCTTTTTACTATCATTATTTATATAATTTATCCTTGTTTCATAGTGTTGTTTATTTTATTTTTTATTTAGTTAAGTCACATGATTTCTTAATATGCAGTACGTTTGCCAATCAGTTGGGCTGCCAGACTTAATTGCCATACCTTTTGCCTCATCCCTCTCAACCGTACCATTTTTCAATTTCTCATCAATCCATGCGGATTTAACAGTTTTTACAGTCATTTTCTTAATGGGTGCTTATTAGTAACTGGAATAAACAATTTCATAAATGTGTCAAGTGCAGCGTCTGGTTGCTCCTCATTACACACCACAGACCAGCAGATATTATTTACATCATCAACATAGGAATCACTACAAAACGTATTGTATGACCTCTTATACACTATATTAGGCCCAGCCTGTGGAACTTTGGTTTTCCTACATATGGCTACTATATTGTGATCACTACATCAGATGGATCTGGATACTGCTTTAAAGCACATTTCTGCAGCATTAGTAAAGATGTGATCAATACATGTTGATGATTTAATTCCTGTGCTGTTTGTAACTACCCTGGTAGGTTGACTGAACCAGGTTGCAGGCTCTGGTTACAGTTTGAAGTTTTTTCCTGAGTGGGCAGCTTGATGATGGCCAGTCAATATTTAAATCACCCAGAAAATATACTTCTCTGTTGATATCACATACATTATCAAGCATTTCACACATATTATCCAGATACTGACTGTTAGCACTTGGTGGTCTATAGCAGCTTCCCACCAGAATGGGCTTTAGGTGAGGCATATGAAACTGTAGCCATATTACTTCAACAGTATTTAACATTAGATCGTCTCTAAGCTTTACAGGAATGTGGTTCTGAATACAGACCGCAACACCACCTTGGCATTTCTGTCTTTTTGGTAGATGCTACAACCATGTATTGCTACCAATGTATCATCAAAGATATTATCTAAGTGAGTATCAGAGATAGTCAGAATATGTTACAAGCAAGTTATTGACTTCATGGACCTTGTTACTTAGGCTGCGTATGTTAATATGGGCTTTTCTGGGTTGCTTGATTGTTTTTAATGCTTTACTGGGAAGCGTATCAGAGGTAGACATGCTCATGTTATTTACCATGGAGCTGATACTGCAGAGGGAGCTGCATGAAGGGGTCTTCCTACTAGGACACACCACCTCAGTGCTAACAGTATAACTCTGGTTCATAGGCTCATGATTACTGCTTAAATAGCTGTTGAATAAACAGATGTATTCGGTGTAATTAGGGGTACATAAATTAAATGACTTCCATTGTGTTTGCCAACGCCCCTAAGATCATGTACATTTGCTGCAGCATTATGAGGACTCATTGTCACAATGGTAGGGATCTCTTCGATTATAATCACGGTCGCGTATATCCCCCCAAGCTGACACATCCACGGCCCTGAAAGAACTTCATTGGACTCTATGTAAACTGGAAAGCACATATCCGGCATTTATTGTAGCTGGGGATTTTAACAAGGCTAATCTGAAAACAAGGCTCCCTAAATATTATCAACATATCGGATGTACGACCGGGCAAAATCCTGGATCATTGTTATTCTAACTTCCGCGACGCATACAAGGCCATCCCCAACCCCCCTTTCGGCAAATCTGACCATGACTCCATTTTGTTGCTCCCAGCCTACAGACAGAAACTAATACAGGAAACGCCCTTGCTCAGGTCTGTTCAACGCTGGTCCGACCAATCTGATTCCACACTTCAAGATTGCTTCAATCACGTGGACTGGGCTATGTTCCGCATAGCGAAGGACAATAACAATATTAGGGGCTGATGAATACGCTGATATCCCAGTCTGCTGTTCCCACATGCTTCAAGAGGGCCACCATTGTTCCTGTTCCCAAGAAAGCTAAGGTAACTGAGATAAATGACTATCGCCCCGTAGCACTCACTTCCATCATCATGAAGTGCTTTGAGAGACTAGTCAAGTATCATATCACCTCCATCCTACCTGACACCCTAGATCCACTCCAATTTGCTTACCATCCAAATAGGTCTATAAACGACGCAATCGCAATCACACTGCACACTGCCCTAACCAATCTGCTCCCCGCACCAGAGTTCCTGTGCGCATCGCGAGTCTAGCACAGCCTGTTCCTGCTCCCCGCACCAGAGTCCCAGGGCGCATCGTGAGTCCAACACGGCCCGTTCCTGCTCCCCGCACCAGAGTCCCAGGGCGCATCGTGAGTCCAACACGGCCCGTTCCTGCTCCCCGCACCAGAGTCCCAGGGCGCATCGTGAGTCCAACACGGCCCGTTCCTGCTCCCCGCACCAGAGTCCCAGTGCGCATCGTGAGTCCAACACGGCCCGTTCCTGCTCCCCGCACCAGAGTCCCACTGCGCATCGCGAGTCTAGCACAGCCTGTTCCTGCTCCCCGCACCAGGTCCCTTGATCGCATCGCGAGTCCAGCACAGCCTGCTCCTACTCCCCGCACCAGGTTTCCTGTGCGCATCGTGAGTCCAGCACAGCCTGCTCCTACTCCCCGCACCAGGCCCCCTGTGTGCATAGAGAGCCCAGCACAGCCTGCTCCTACTCCCCGCACCAGGTTTCCTGTGTGCATCGTGAGTCCAGCACAGCCTGCTCCTGCTTCCTGCACCAGGTCCCCTGTGCGCTTCGTGAGTCCTGCACGAACTTTTCCGGCTTCTAGCCCAGGGCCTCCGGTGCGTGACCTCGGGCCAGCACGGCCGGCACCGGAGCCGCCACCTTGGACAAAGAGACCCACCCGAAGACCCCCCATGGACTTTTGCGCGGTCGAGTCCGCGCTTTGGGGGTACTGTCACGTCCAGGCCTGAGTTTACAGGCTGGCATGTTTAGTTTTGTTTTTGGTGTAGGGTTTTTGGTTCTAGGTGTGCTATTTCTATGTTGGGTTAATGGTTCCCAATTAGAGGCAGCTGAGTGTCGTTACCTCTAATTGGGAACCATATATATGTTTGTGGTTTTGCACTAGGGTTTTGTGGGTTATTGTTTGTGTCATAGCTTAAGTTTATTCTATGTTATGTTCCATTGTTACGATCTTCGTTCGTTATTTGTTTTTTCCCAGTTACGTGTCGTTTAAAATATATGTATACTGGAAGCATCGCTGCGTCTTGGTCCGTCAATCATGAAGATCGTGACATGAATCTTTCACACTCGCGGCCCAACGATGGTACTGGACCTGAAATTATTGGCCATTTTTGGAGTCTTTTAAATGCTAAAATCAGTTCTTTAGAATCAAATTTCTAATGTTCCTAGCTAGCCCTCCTCATGTCATTTGAGCCCACATGGACTACGACAGTGTCATCTCCCGGCATCTGTGGTAGAACAGTCAGAAGCAGCCTTGTGATGTTCTGTACTCGTTCTCCTGGGTAGCACAGGGTTTTTGCCTTGGAAACCGAGATGTTTCTCACCATAGAGCTGCCTATGATGACAGCTGGTGATGTTGAATGGGCCAGTCTCTCAGGCAGCCTCCCGGTCTTGTGAGGCTGGGAGCTCCGAGGATCTGAACCCGAGGTAGAAGCCACCGGAGAGGGAGACAGAACCGAGGATGAAGACGCAGGTACCAACGGATCCGATCTTGATTAGGAAGCAACCAAGGACGAAGACGCCGGAATGTCTGGATCCAGGGCTGTTTCTGGTCTGTGTCAGTTCCGGGCTCAACATCTCCATGGAGACCCACATTTCCAAAGGACGCCTTCTTCAACTTCTACGGCGAGTGACGTACCTCCATGGCTGGTTGGTTGGGTCAAGAACAGCTCCGTTCTCCAGGGAAGGGGGAGACCCCTTCGGGGATGGAATCCTGCCTAGCCCCGGCACGGCGGAAAAACTTCCACCAGACCAGAGCGGCATCCGGCTACTGGAGTGGGAGAAAAATAAAAAGTAAGTGGGTGTGGGTTCCCCAGTAGCTTGTGTAGGTTTGCTACTTGCTTGCTAAGAGTAGCTACTTCGCTCCTGTAGTCCTCCGCAAGCCAGAAGTTGCTACATTGAAAGTCAACGCGGTCCACATTGTCCTGGAACAAAGCAAAGTAAACACAGCTCCTGCAACGTTGGAAACGTTCAATAGCGGCCTCCATTTGAGACCATCGAGCCAGCTAGTCTAGCTGGGCTTTCGTGTCTATCCCCCTATACGGAATCTGACAGGATCCCGGGACGAAGAGCAGCGCTCAGAGCAATTTAGCAAAAACAGAGCCAAAGGATTCAAAATAATATAAAATTATATAAAAACACTGTCAGCTTTTATACCGAGGTCTTTAGTTCAGGTTTCGGCATTCGACAGCGTTCAACAACAACAAACATACGTCGCGCTCTGATGACGTAGATATTGTGTGTGTGTGTGCGTATTACACAGTGGTGTGTGTATTACCCAGTGGTATGCGTATTACCCAGTGGTGTGTGTATTACCCAGTGGTGTGTGTGTGTGTGTGTATTACCCAGTGGTGTGCGTATTACCCAGTGCTGTGTGTGTGTGTATCACCCAGTCATATGCGTATTACCCAGTGGTCTGTGTGTGTGTATCACCCAGTCATATGCGTATTACCCAGTGGTCTGTGTGCGTATTACCCAGTGCGGTGTGTGTGTGTGTCGGACTGGTCAGCTGGTCCACCAGGGTCAGCAGGTGTGTCCTGTCCTGCTCCTCTCTCCAGGCCACGCCCACTCTACTGGTCTCTCCGTACGTAACCACACCCACCTGGGTCTCGTTCCGACCTGAAAACAGATCCCCCGGGGAACTATGGTCAGCTGAATTATATTTCCGGTATCTTACAGACCATCGTTTTCTGCCTTCAGCAATGTGTTCTTTCACTTTGTGTTACTTTTTCATGTTTATGTTGGGTGGTTCAGTGAGATTTGTGTTGTGATTGGGTGGTTCAGTATGAGCTGTGTTGTGATTGGGTGGTTCAGTATGAGCTGTGTTGTGATTGGGTGGTTCAGTGAGATCTGTGTTGTGATTTTGTGGTTCAGTGAAAACTGTGCTCTGATTGGCCAGCAGGCGTACCAATATCAGCGCTGTTGATGAAGGCTTTGACAAACGTCTTCATGTCCTCAAATTCTGTCCCGCCCTCTGGCTGCCCGTCAGTCTCTGGCCCCGCCCTAATCCCGCCTCTCAGCAGAAACAGGACATCCATCGGCTTCCTGCATGGCACTGGGTCAGAGGTCACAAGATATCAACCAATCACAGAGTAGTAGAGGAATTCACCAGACCTTATCCATATTTACAAATGTGGGTGTGGTGTGTGGGTCTTACAAATAATTGTATTTGTCATATACGCCTAATACAACAGGTGTAGACCTTACCGTGAAATTCTTACTTACAATCCCTTAACCAACAATGCAGTTTTAAGAAAAATATGAACTAAATAAACTAAAGTCAAAAATAAAAGAACAACAATAAAATTACAATAACGAGGCTATATACAGGGGGTACCGGCAACGAGTCAATGTGCAGGGGTACAGGTTAGTCCAGGTAATTTAGGTAATATGTACATGTAGGTAGGGATAAAGTGTCTATGTATAGATAATAACAGAGAGTAGCATCAGTGTAAAAGAGGGTGGGGGTCAATGCAAATAGCCATTTGATTAGCTGTTCAGCAGTCTTAAGAAGCCTCTTGGACCTAGACTTGGCGCTCCGGTAATGCTTGCCGTGCGGTAGCAGAGAGAACTGTATATCACTATGGTGGCGGGAGTCTTTGGCAATTTTTAGGGCCTTCCTTTGACACCTCCTGGTATAGAGGTCCTAGATGGCAGGAAGCTTGGCCTCAGTGGACCGTATGCACTACCCTCTGTAGCATCTTGCAGTTGCCATACCAGGCGGTGATGCAACCAGTTAGGATGAATCGATGGGGCAGCTGTTGAACATTTTGACAATCTGAGGACCCATGCCAAATCTTTTCAGTCTCCTGAGGGGAACACGCGTTGTCCTGCCCTCTTCACGAATGTCTTGGTGTGTTTGGAGGTAAGGCCAAAAAATAGGCCAATAGTAGCGAAGTAATTACAATTTAGCAAATTAACACTGGAGTGATAGATGTGCAGATGATGATGTGCAAGTAGAAATACTGGTGCGCAAAAGAGCAAAAAATTAAATAAAAAACAATATGGGGATGAGCTAGGTAGTTAGATGGGCTATTTACAGATGGGCTGTGTACAGCTGCAGCGATCGGTAAGCTGCTCAGATAGCTGATACTTAAACTTATTGAGGGAGCAATTTTTTCAATTCGTTCCAGTCATTGTCAGCAGAGAACTGTAAGGAAAGGCGTCCAAAGGAGGTGTTGGTGTCAAAGGGTCTCAGGGTAGCAGGTACAGCGGGGGAAAAAAGTATTTAGTCAGCCACCAATTGTGCAAGTTCTCTCACTTAAAAAGATGAGAGAGGCCTGTAATTTTCATCTTAGGTACACTTCAACTATGACAGACAAAATGAGGAAAACAAATCCAGAAAATCACATTGTAGGATTTTTTATGAATTTATTTGCAAATTATGCTAGAGCGCGTACTACGGGTGGGTGTTGTTATGGTGACCAGTGAGATATACCTGCTAGAGCGCGTACTACGGGTGGGTGTTGTTATGGTGACCAGTGAGATATACATGCCAGAGCGCAGACTACGGGTGGGTGTTGTTATGGTGACCAGTGAGATATACCTGCTAGAGCGCCAGCTACGGGTGGGTGTTGTTATGGTGACCAGTGAGATATACATGCTAGAGCGGCTGTACTACGGGTGGGTGTTGTTATGGTGACCAGTGAGATATACATGCTAGAGCGCGTACTACGGGTGGGTGTTGTTATGGTGACCAGTGAGATATACATGCTAGAGCGCGTACTACGGGTGGGTGTTGTTATGGTGACCAGTGAGATATACATGCTAGAGCGCGTGCTACGGTGGGTGTTGTTATGGTGACCAGTGAGATATACATGCTAGAGCGCGTGCTACGGGTGGGTGTTGTTATGGTGACCAGTGAGATATACATGCTAGAGCGCGTGCTACGGTTGGGTGTTGTTATGGTGACCAGTGAGATATACATGCTAGAGCGCGTACTACGGGTGGGTGTTGTTATGGTGACCAGTGAGATATACATGCTAGAGCGCGTACTACGGGTGGGTGTTGTTATGGTGACCAGTGAGATATACATGCTAGAGCGCGTACTACGGGTGGGTGTTGTTATGGTGACCAGTGAGATATACATGCTAGAGCGCGTACTACGGGTGGGTGTTGTTATGGTGACCAGTGAGATATACATGCTAGAGCGCATACTACGTGTGGGTGTTGTTATGGTGACCAGTGAGCTGAGATAAGGCGGAACTTTACCTCGCAAAGACTTATAGATGACCTGGAGCCAGTGGGTCTTGCGACAAATATGTAGCGAGGGCCAGCCGACGAGAGCATACAGGTCGCAGTGGTGGGTGGTTTCTGTGATGATGGTGTTGATGTGAACCATAAGCATCCTTTCAAAGCACCTCATGGCTACAGACGGGTCGGTAGTCATTTAGGCAGGTTTAAAAATATATATTACCTCTTTTTAACTAGGCAAGTCAGTTAAGAACAAATTCTTACTTTCAATGAAAGACTAGGAACAGTGGGTTACCTGCCTTGTTCAGGGGCAGAACGACAGATTTTTATTTTGGCAGCTCAGGGATTCGATCTTGTAACCTTTTGGCTACTAGTCGGCTAATGCTCTAACCACTAGGCTACCTGCATTACCTTGGTGTTCTTTGGGACAGGGACTACAGTGAAACATGTAGATATTGCAGACATGGCCAGGGACAGGTTGAACATTTCAGTGATTACACTTGCCAGTTTGTCAGCGCATTCTCGGAGAATACATCCTGGTAATCTGCCTAGCCCTGCCTTGTGAATGTTGACCCTATTTAAAGGGATTACTCACATCGGCTACGGCGAGCGTGATCACACAGTCGTTCGGAACAGCTGGTGCTCTCATGCATGCTTCAGTGTTCGAAGCGTACTTAGAAGTAATTTAGCTCGTCTGGTAGGCTTGTGTCACTGGACAGGTCACGGCTGGGCTTCCATTTATAGTCCGTAATAGTTTGCAAGCCCTGCCACATCCAGCGAGCATTGGAGCCGGTGTAGTAAGATTCAATATTAGTCCTGTATTTACACTTTTCCTGTTTGATGGTTCGTCTGAGGACATAGCAGAATTTCTTATAAGCATCTGGGTTAGAGTCCCACTCCTTGAAAGCGGCAGCTCTACCCTTTAGCTCAGTGCGGATGTTGCCTGTAATTCATGGCTTCTGGTTGGGGTATGTACGTACGGTCACTGTGGGGACAACGTCATTGATGCACTTATTGATGAAGCCGGTGACTGAGGTGGTGTACTCCTTAATGCCATTGGATGAATCCTGGAACATGTTCCAGTCTGTGCTAGCAAAACAGTTCTGTAGCTTAGCTTCTGCGTCATCTGATCACTTAGTTATTAAGCGAGTCACTGGTACGTCCTGCTTTAGTGTTTGGTTGTAAACAGGAATCATGAAGATAGAATTATTGTCAGATTCGGTTGTCATTTAGGCAGGTTACCCTGGTGTTCTTGGGCACATGGACTACGGTGTATTTATGCTTTGCCTGTTTGATGGTTCGTCAGAAGGCGTAGCGGGTTTAATTATAAGCGTCCGGATAAGTGTCCCGTTCCTTGAAAGTGGAAGCTCTAGCCTTTAGCTCAGTACGGATGTTGTCTGTAATCCATGGCTTCTGTATATATGCACTTATTAATGAAGCCGGTGACTGATGTGATAAACCCCTCAATGTTGTCAGATTAATCCTGAAACATATTCTAGTCTGTGCTTCTGAAACAGCCCTGTAGATGATTAGATTAGATTAGTTTATTTGTCACATGATGGTCGCAGATGTAATTGCATGTTGTAATGAAATTCTGAAGCTCTGAGCTCCAACAGTCAAAAGAGAAGTTAAATAAACAATAACAATAATAATAATATTTACAACTATAAGAAAGATAAATGTCCATTGTGGAGTGGGGGCAGTAAATCTGGGGGCAGGAGCAGGACAGGGAGACCAGGTGGCTGACTAGTGGTGGCTATTCAACAGCCTTATGGTCTGGGGGGGTAGAAACTATTGGTCAGTCTTCCAGTTTTTTCCATGATGCTCCTCTACTTCCCACGTCTGACTGATGGAAGTGGGGAGAACAGGTCATGGCTTGGATGGCTGACGTCCCTGATGACCTTATTGTCTTTCCTGCGACATCTGATGTTGTAGGTGTCTTGGAGGGCAGGCAGTGAACACCCAATACCACCCTCTGTAGAGCCCTGCGATCAGCGGTATTGGAGTTGCTGTACCAGGCTGTGATGTTCTCGATGGTGCTTCTGTTGAACACTGTGAGGGCCCACGGGGAAAGGCCTCATTTCTTCAGCCTGAGGTTGAAGAGTCGCTGTCGTGCCTTCTGCCCCACAGTGTCCGTGTAGTGTGGTTTGACCATTTCAGTTCTTTTGAGATGTGTGCACCTCGGAGACGTGTAGCTTAGCATTAAATAGACAGCTATGAAAAATATAGATGAAATCTCTCTTGGTAAATAGAGTTGTCTTCATGGAAAAGCCAATGAGGTGTATATTATCCATGTCCTTGTTCAGCCATGACACCGAGAAACCTAGAATATTACAGCTGTTCAGGTTGATAGGATAGTCTGGAACGAAGCTCGTCAAGTTTGTTTTCTAGTGACTGTACATTTGCCGACGTTGTCTAGTCATGTTGCCACCTTGCTTTCCTCTCTTTGGCCGTCACTTCATATTTAGAGTCCCGGGATCAGGGCCTGGCTTGAGGTAAGCATAACGTCCAGAGCTGCCGACTCGAAGTAGAATTCATCATCCAAATTAAGGTTAGTGATAGTGATGTCCAGAAACTATTTTCGGTCATAAGAAATAATGGTGGAAATATTATATGAAATCAAAGTTCAGCTCAGTGTAAGAAAACACACAAAATAGCAGAATTGGTCAGGAGCCTGTAAGACTGCAGCTAACTCTACCTACATGTACATATTAAGTCAATTACCTCGACTAACCGGTACCCCCCACACATTGACTCTGTACCGGTACCCCCTGTATATAGCCTCACTAGTGTTATTTACTGCTGCTCTTTAATTATTTGTTACTTTAATAAAAATAAATGAACTGCATTGTTGGTTAAGGGCTTGTAAGTAAGCATTTACCATTTGATTTGATTTGATCCACTGCAGCAACATCTCAACAAAGTCTGCGTGTATATGTGTGTGTTTCTGTGTGTGTGTGTGTGTTTTACCTGAGGGAGGCAGGGTGGCTCTGGGGGCCAGTGTGGGGGTGAGTCGTGGGGGAGGCAGGGTGGGGGAGCGAGGAGAGAGGGAGTTTCTGGTGATATTAACCACAGTGGTAACCAGAGAGGTAAGGCTGGTATAGTCCTCCACCATGAGGGGGCGCTGTGGGGAGCTGAGAGGCATCAGGTCCACCTCTCTAACCTTCGGCCCTACCCCAATGGGATACACCCGGGTGTGTGTGTGGGAGGAGGGTGGGCGCGTGATCACGTCGGTGGGGGCATTCTCTGTTACCAGGAAGACTAGCTGGGGGAAGGTGGGGGGTGGAGGAGGGCCTATCAGTAGTCACTTCCTGGTAGGTCTGGCCAATCGCAGCACCCGTGTTGGTCTTGGCCCCACCCCTCCAGCGGATCTCCCGCAGTCTCCTTAGCAACTTGGTTCTCTGCCACCGTATTTCCCAGCGTGTTATCTCCACTGTGACCGTTTCCGAGTATTGTATGACTGTTACACGCACGGACTCCTCCCCTTCCTCTGCCAGCTGTGATATCACTTCCTCCAGAAAGAGGAGAGAGGCGTTAAATCCCACCTCCCCAACCGAGTCAGAACCTTCCAGGATAAATGTCACGTATTTAGAGGGAGGAGAGGAAGAGGAAGAGAGAGAGGAAGGAGAGGGAGAAGTAGTTGTGGGGGCCAGGCCAGTAGGCTGTATGGGGTTGGGGAGGTGTTGGGACAAGGTGGAGGTCAGGGTGGGGATGGGCTCCAGCAGGGGAGGCTGTGTGGTGGTGGTGGTACCAAGGCTAAGGTTTGCCTTGGCAGGCTTGGCAGGCGGGGACTTGGGGGTCTCCGGCTCCAGCCCCAGGGTACAGAGGTAGTCAGTGACCACCATGAAGTTGTCCGGCAGCTCAGACACGCTATTCAGCTGGTAGGCCCTGTTATCAGGCTTGGCCTTCGTGATGTCATTAACCTGTGTCCAGCTAGCCTCCGGACCCAGCGCCATCGTCAGGGTGGTAATGTCTTTCTTCCGAAGCAGCTTGACCGTGGCGCGGAGAGGCCGGGGATTGGCGCTGGCGGTGAGGATGATAGCAACGCGGCCAGCATGTTCTCGCTTGTTCTTGTCATAGATGTTGATGGCCAGATACTTCACCGCCTCGTCTAGAAACGCAGCATCACCACCGCTGTAGTGCAGCTCACGCACTGTTTTCTTAAACAACCACTTCTGAACCTAGAGGTTAGGAGTTAAGAGGGAAGTCAATGTAATATGAAGAATATGGCTAAGAACGGAATACAAACTCTCTCAGTTATAAGATGGCATTGTGTGTGTGTCTGTGTCTGTGTGTGTGTGTGTGTGTGTGTGTGTGTGTGTGTGTGTGTGTGTGTGTGTGTGTGTGTGTGTGTGTGTGTAAGTGTGTGTGTGTAAGTGTAAGTGTGTACCTGCATGTCATAGCTCTTGACTTGAGGTCCAAAAAATTAGACCCTGACAAGACCCTGTCATTAACCAACTCTGTCAAGACCCTTCCATTAACCAACTCTGACAAGACCCTGTCATTAACCGACCCCGACCAGACACAGTCATTAACCGATCCTGACAGGACCCTGTCATTAAACTACTTAGGGAGCAGTGGGGCGCTAGCGCTTGCACCCCACTCCCAACACTACCCGGTGAAATGTAAGGCGCCAAATTCAAAATCCAAAAGATTAATTATTAAACATTCATCAATATACAAGTGTTGCATTGTCATCAAAAGCTCTGCTTCTTGGCAATATCACAGCGTTGTCAGATTTTCGCTTCACGGCGAAAGCACAACATTTGATTGTTTGAGGATAGCACCTAACATCATTGATAATGTATCCTTAGGAACACTTTTATGTATATTTATTATAATATTTCAACCTGATTATAAACTGGACGATAGGAAAGGAAAAAACCACAGCGCTCGCGAGCCCGTGAACGCACTTCCTCTTCTGTTTACATCCGGTGACTAGTTCGAAATTGTTCTTCTATTACCATCCAGAGTAACCTAACATCACCAAACACTGTCTAGAGACTTTTGACATCCAGTGGAAGCAATAGGCACTGCAATCTTACTCCCATATATGTCTGTTTTCAATAGGGAGGGGTTCAAAATGAGGCAATGTGTCAAAACACTTTTTCCAGGACAGAAATGTCTCGGGTTTTCGCCTGCTATATCAGTTCTGTTATACTCACAGACAATATTTTAACACTCTTAGAAACTTCAGAGTGTTTCCCATCCATTAGTACTAATTATGTGCATATCCTAGTTTCTGGGCCTGAGTGGCAGGCCTTTTACTTTGGGCACGCCAGACTCTTCAAAACCGACACCTCAGCTGCCGCTCCCTAAGAAGTTAACAAAAGACTCCACTATGCAAGTAAAAATTTCGAGGGCGTTCATAAATTCAGTCCTGCCATCGACTCCGATTTCAGAGCACTCTCGTCTGAATGTGCCAGAGCGCAGAATAACTGATGAATTTACTAACGCTCAACACCCGATGAATATGGCCGGGGTCAGTAAACATTGGCAAAAAATCATAATTAAAATGTTGCCAGCAGCACATTTACAGTCACCAACGCTCTGGATAACATGAAAACAGCCCAACCAGCTCTGCTAGGTCGAGTAAAATGGTCAGAGTGTTCTTTCATTTGTGTCTGGAAGTAGTAGCTAGCAAGCTAGCCAACGTTAGCCAGCTAGCTTGGGTGATTGACTGCCATTTTGAGGTCAGAACGCTCGGATCAACCCTACTTATCAGTCAGAGTGTCCATTGTGAGGTCAGACAGCTCAGATCAACCCTACTCATCAGTCAGAGTGTCCAGTGAGAAGAGCTCTCCAAGAAGAGCTCTCCAATTGGTACCAAAATATTCAAAGGCCATTTTCTCAAAAGTTTAGCAACTTTCAAAGCAGAATTACTTTCTCATTGTTCCTCAAATGCGGTATATGATATACCATTTTGTCTCTGCTTTTATCCAATGTAAAAAACACCTTTTCAAATTTAACTACATAAGCCTGAATCAAGGCGTTCGGTCACAAAAGTATAAATTGAATAAATAAGACAACAATATATATATATCCCCTTCCGTATCCACAGCTACAATTATTAGTAGGCTATAGGCAAGGAGACTAACTATGGATGCTGCTCTCGTTGCTCCATCCAGCATCTCCTCATCAAATATCAGAGACACTGGCCAGCCGGCAGGGTGAAGTTCCCTTGCAGGAAAAATAAAGTTTAAATATCTATCTATCGATCTATCTATGCATGTAGCCCTGTTACACTGGCATATGGTGACTTCATCTTGCCTCACTGACTTGACAAATAGTGAATTCAACCAAATCAGTTAGACAAGCAAACAAATGATTTTATCTGAAAAAATTATAATACACATTTTTGGGGGGTAAAATGACAAGTAGCTGACATTTCCTGAGATGCTATTGAGGTCAGTGCTCAGTGAGTAGTGGCTGTGTGTGCTTCTGCATACCATTTCAGAGGAATAATTTGCGCATAACAAATGAATGCCGGCTGATATGCAATTTTGCAATTTTATCTTGGCCATGTTCTGTTATAATCTCCACCCGGCTCAGCCAGAAGAGGACTGGCCACCCCTCATAGCCTGGTTACTCTTTAGGTTTCTTCCTTGGTTCTGGCCTCTCTAGAGAGTGTTTCATAGCCACCGTGCTTCTACACCTGCATTGCTTTGCTGTTTGGAGTTTTAGGTTGGGTTTCTGTACAGCACTCTGTGAAATCAGCTGATGAAAGAAGGGCTGTATAAATACATTTGATTGATTGATTGATTGTCTGACAATCATTTAAGATAATAAAATGTAAATATGTGAAATTTTAGTTGATGTTATTTATGAACTAAATTCTTCAATTTAATTCAGGGTCTGTCTGTTACACCCACAAGAGATCCGAGTCCACCAAATGGGAACCTACCCGGATCTAATGGCCAACTACAGAATTTAGACTTGACCCGGATCCTGCTCTGACCCGTGAAGAGCTCTAGTCTTGACTCCAGAGTGATACAGCAGGACCATAGCCCTGGTGTGTGTGTGTGTGTGTGTGTGTGTGTGTGTGTGTGTGTGTGTGTGTGTGTGTGTGTACCTGCATGTCGTAGGTCTTGACTCCGGAGTGATACAGCAGTACCGTAGCCCTGGTGTGGGCGGAGCCCATCCTGAACCTGTCCACCACTGATAGGATGAACTGTTTGACGGACAGGAAGTCCTCCTCGCTGAGCGCTGCCGAGCCATCTAATAGGAAGGCCAGGTCCATGGCCCGGTCACATGACCCCTCCGGCATCACTGTGGAGACGGGCTGGGCGGTGGGTGTGGTCAGACCAGCAGGGGTAGTGTACGAAGCTCCGGTGTCCAGAAGAGCACAAACCTCACAGCTCAGAGTGTTGTTCTCACAGTGGCTGGAACACACACGCACACACACACACACACACACACACACACACACACACACACACACACACACACACACACACACACACACACACAATTAGATTGATAGTTCAAGACATTACACACAATTACATTGATAGTTCCAGACATTGTTCCAGACATATCAAGTGTCTGTGGTGTGTGAGTGTTACCATATCTGACAATGCTGCGGGTCGTCATGGTTCAGGATGACCTTGTTACCATGGGAGATCCTCTCTCCGTCATGGTAACATATGTGGCATTGGGCGGGTTCAACACACTGCATGGAAACCTCATCCAATATCTGACCTACATGGCAGAGACGGAGGGGTTACTGATGCCTCTGCTGTGTGTGTGTATAGGACTAAATATCAACAACACAGGTAGCTTCCACATGGCTGTGAACGAGCTGAGAGACAAAGCAAGAAGTTCCAATTAGAATCTGGCTCAAAATTGAGGGGTGACATGAACTAACCTAGCTACTGAGTGCCTAAGAAACCGACTTGAATTAACATGGACTGTCAATGGAGACACAATTTGTTCTTAGGCGTTCACAAGCACATTCACCAGTTCACAAGCCCATTCACCAGTTCACAAGCCCATTCACCAATTCACAAGCCCATTCACCAATTCACAAGCCCATTCACCAGTTCACAAGCCCATTCACCAGTTCACAAGCCCATTCACCAATTCACAAGCCCATTCACCAGGTCACAAGCCCATTCCCCAGTTCACAAGCCCATTCCCCAGTTCACAAGCCCATTCACCAGTTCACAAGCCCATTCACCAATTCACAAGCCCATTCACCAGTTCACAAGCCCATTCCCCAGTTCACAAGCCCATTCACCAGTTCACAAGCCCATTCACCAGTTCACAAGCACATTCACCAGTTCACAAGCCCATTCACCAGTTCACACATACACTCCCGTTCAAATGTTTGGGGTCACTTAGAAATCAAATCAAATCAATGTTTATTTGTCACGAGCACCGAATACAACAGGTGTAGACCTTACAGTGAAATGCTGAATACAACAGGTGTAGACCTTACAGTGAAATGCTTACAGGCTCTAACCAATAGTGCAAAAAAGGTATTAGGTGAACAATAGGTAAGTAAAGAAATAAAAACAGTAAAAAGACAGTGAAAAATAACCGTTTTTGAAAGAAAAGCATTTTCTGTCCATTAAAATAACTGTTGATCAGAAATACAGTGTAGACATTGTTAATGTTGTAAATTACTATTGTAGCTGGAAACGGCAGATTTTTAATGGAATATCTACATAGGTGTACAGAGGCCCATTATCAGCAACCATCACTCCTGTGTTCCAACGGCACGTTGTGTTAGCTAATCCAAGTTTATCACTTTAAAAGGATAATTGATCATTGGAAAATCATTTTGCAATTATGTTAGAACAGCAGATAACTGTTGTTTTGATTAAAGAAGCTATAAAACTGGCCTTAGACTAGTTGAGTATCTGGAGCATCAGCATTTGTGGGTTTGATTACAGGCTCAACATGGCCAGAAACAAATAACTTTCTTCTGAAACTGGTTAGTCTATTCTTGTTCTGAGAAATTAAAACCTCTTAAGCATTCTCAATTACCAGTGGGTCGCTAGCGGGCTCATCCCGACACGACCAGCGAAAATCTAAAGCGCCAAATTTAAATTCCGAAAGTTGAATTATTAAACATCCAGCAATATACAAGTGTTCCATACTCATCAAAAGCTCTGTTTCTTGGCAATATCACAGCGTTGTCAGATTTCAAAAAGGCTTTACGGCGAAAGCAGCACATTCATTTGTTTGAGGCTAGCACCTCACATATTTTCCAATAGCCATGTATTGATTAGCCATCATGGCACACACATAACACATTTCACAGCGAAAACAAATCAATTACCTGTTGAAGAACTTCTGCTGAGGTCATCCTAAGTGTCCAACGAAGACAATCCATGGTTCTTTTGTTAGAAAAAGTAACGTCTTTTATCCATAAATCCTCCATTTGGTTCACGCGTTATAATCAGAAACGACAGCCTCCACTAGTCCATGAAACGCGGCGCCAACTCGTTCAAATTATACCTATAAACTTGTCCAAAAACAATCAAACATAGTTTTAAATGTTTCCTTAGGAACACTTTTACGTATATTTACTATTATAAATCAGCCGGAATATAAATTGATCAATAACGACGATAAAACAGACGCTCCGTGACTTCTCGTGCGCGCGCACTGTGACCAGTTTTCATAAAGAGTGGACCGCATGGTTTCCTCGTTTTCTCTGGGATTACTCACCCAAAATGGAGGAAAACACCATCCAGAGGCTGGTGACATCACAAGGAAGCTTCCTGCATTGCAAACATATGCCTATATATGGTCATTTTCAATAGGGAGGGGTTCCAAAATGAGCAATGTGTCAAAATGACTTTTTCCAGGACAGAGATTCCTCAGGGTTTTGCCTGCTATATGCGTTCTGATTGACCCACAGACAAATGGTTAACAGTGTTGGAAAATTCAGAGTGTTTCCTATCCAATGGTACTAAATATATGCATATCCCATTTTCTGGGCCTAAATGGGAGGCATTTTACTTTGGGCACGCCAGGCTCTCCAACAGCTATTCCATGTGAGAAATTGCCAAGAAACTGAAGATCTCGTACAACTCTGTGTACTACTCCCTTCACAGAACAGCGCAAACTGGTTCTAACCAGAATAGAAAGAGGAGTGGGAGGGCCAGGGGCACAACTGAGCAAGAGGACAAGTACATTAGAGTGTTTACTTTGAGAAACAGATGCCTCACAAATCCTCAACTGACAGCTTCATTAAATAAACAAAAATAGAAACGTCCCTTTTTCAGGACCCAATCTTTCAAAGATAATTCTTAAAAATCCAAATAACTTCACAGATCTTCATTGTAAAGGGTTTAATAAACACTGTTTCCCATGATTGTTCAATGAACCATAAACAATTAATGAACATGCACCTGTGGAATGGTCGTTAAGACAATAACAGCTTACAGACGGTAGTTATGAAAACTTAGGACACTAAAGAGTCCTTTCTGACTCTGAAAAACACCAAAAGAAAGATGCCCAGGGTCACTGATCAACTGCGTGAATGTGCCTTAGACATGCTGCAAGGAGGCACGAGGACTGCAGATGTCCGTACTGTGAGACGCCTAAGACAGAGCTACAGGGAGACAGGACGGACAGCTGATCATCCTCGCAGTGGCAGACCACATGTAACAACACCTGCACAGGGTAGGTACATCCGAACATCACACCTGCGGGACAGGTACAGGATGGCAACAACAACTGCCCGTGTTACACCAGGAACGCACAATCCTTTCATCAGTGCTCAGACTGTTCGCAATAGGCTGAGAGAGGCTGGACTGAGGGCTTGTAGGCCTGTTGTAAGGCAGGTCCTCACCAGACAACAACGTCGCCTATGGGCACAAACCCACCATCGCTGGACCAGACAGGACTGGCAAAAAGTGCTCTTCACTGACGAGACGCGGTTTTGTCTCACCAGGGGTGATGGTCGGATTTGCGCTTATCGTCGAAAGAATGAGCGTTACACTGAGGCCTGTACTGCGGGATCGATTTGGAGGGGGAGGGTCCGTCATGGTCTGGGGCGGTGTGTCACAGCATCATCGGACTGAGCTTGTTGTCATTGCAGGCAATCTCAACGCTTTGCGTTACAGGGAAGACATCCTCCTCCCTCATGTGGTACCCTTCCTGCAGGCTCATCCTGACATGACCCTCCAGCATGACAATGCCACCAGCCATACTGCTCGTTCTGTGCGTGATTTCCTGCAAGACAGGAATGTCAGTGTTCTGCCATGGCCAGCGAAGAGCCCGGATCTCACACCCATTGAGCACATCAAAGTCAAAGTCACCATTATTAGTCAGTTGTACAACCGAATGCCTTCAACCGAAATGTGTCTTCCGCATTTAACCCAACCCCTCTGAATCAGAGAGGTGCGGGGGCTGCCTTGTCGACTTCCACGTCTTGGCGCCCGGGAACAGTGGGTTAACTGCCTTGTTCAGGGGCAGAACGACAGATTTTTACCTTGTCAGCTCGGGGATTCGAACTTGCAACCCTCCGGTTACAAGTCCAACGCTCTAACCACTAGGCTACCTGCCGCCTGGGCCGAAGACGTGGATGTCGATTAAGGCAGCCCCCCGCACCTCTCTGATTCAGAAAGGTTGGGTTAAATGCGGAAGACACATTTCGGTTGAAGGCATTCGGTTGTACAACTGACTAATAATGGTGACTTTGACTTTTGACATCTGGGAACTGTTGGATCGGAAGGTGAGGGCTAGAGCCATTCCCCCCAGAAATGTCCGGGAACTTGCAGGTGCATTTGTGGAAGAGTAGGGTAACTCACAGCAAGAACTGGCAAATATGGTGCAGTCCATGAGGAGGAGATGCACTGCAGTACTTAATGCAGCTGGTGGCCACACCAGACACTGACTGTTACCTTTGATTTTGACCCCCCCTTTGTTCAGGGACACGTTATTCAATTTCTGTTAGTCAAACATCTGTGGATCTTGTTCAGTTTATGCCTCAGTTGTTGAATCTTGATATGTTCATACAAATACTATTTACACATGCTAAGTTGGCTGAAAATAAACGCAGTTGACAGTGAGAGGACGTTTCTTTTTTTGCTGAGTTTAGTACCCACAAAACACCAGTCTCAGCATCAAAAGTGAAGAGGCAACTCGGGGATGCTGGCCTTCTAGGCAGAGTTCCGCTGTCCAGTGTCTGTGTTCTTCTGCCCATCTTAATCTTTTCTTTATATTAGCCAGTCTGAGATATGGCTTTTTCTTTGCAACTCTGCCTAGAAGGCCAGCATCCCGGAGTGGAATCTTCACTTTTGACAGTGAGACTGGTGTTTTGCACGTACTATTTAACAAAGCTACTTGTTGAGGACATGTGAGGCGTCTTTTTCTCAAACTAGACACTCTAATGTACTTGTCCTCTTGCTCAGTATGGCATCGGGGCCTCCCACTCCTCTTTCTATTCTGGTTAGAGTCAGTTTGCGCTGTTTGTTGAAGGGAGTAGTACACAGCGTTGTACGAGATCTTCAGTTTCTTGGCAGTTTCTCGCATGGAATAGCCTTCATTTCTCAGAACAAGAATAGACTGACGAGTTTCAGAAGAAAGTTCTTTGTTTCTGGCCATTTTGAGCCTGTAATCGAACCCACAAATGCTGATGCTCCAGATACTCAACTAGTCCAACGAAGGCCAGTTTTATTGCGTCTTTAATCATAACAACAGTTTTCAGCTGTGCTAACATAATTGCAAAAAAGGGTTTTCTAATGATCAATTAGCCCTTTAAAATGATACACTTGGAATAGCTAACACAATGTGCCATTGTAACACAGGAGTGATGGTTGCTGATAATGGGCCTCTATACGCCTATGTAGGTATTCCATTAAAAATCTGCCGTTTCCAGCAACTATAGTCATTTACAGGTTTCTGGCGGATTTGAAATAAATACTTCATATTAAAACTCAGATGTCTGCATTAAATGATACATAGGCTTCATGGGTCCAATAAAATTGAAATTTTATTGAGTTTGATATTGCCACTAGGCTACTGTCTGTAATCTTTGCCTCAATATGTTTAACGTGGTGTGATAAAATGTGCGTAAAGATGTTCCCAATCTGTGGGTAAGCATAATAAGCTGCCTCAATATTTGCAGCCATAAGTTGTAATATCTCTATCGGAGGAAATCCATTGTCAGCATTGAGAAATAAGTGTAATGTTAAGGTCAGATTTGAAAAGAGAAAGCTGATCCGAGAGAAGAGTTGCTTTTCTTTCGATCCTGTCGGTATCGACAAATGGTGTAACTACGCACTTACCTAATGATCTCTCTACGTACTTGTTTGGGAAACACTTAAAAGTTGGTTGGTAAATAACAATGCAGTTGGTATGATCATTGTAATGCTTAAGTTGCTGCATCACATTTGGCCGTGATTGGGAATCCCATTGGGTGTTGTCAAGAGTAGGCCGTCATAGTAAAAAAGAATTAGATCTTAACTGACTTGCCTAGTTAAACAAAGGTTAAATAAAACACAAAAATTATAAGTTGTATTGTAACTGGGAAACAAGACCCTGGTCATCCAGTTCCAGACTATGGCTGAATGGATTGTAAACATGTCCCTGGTCATCCAGTTCCAGACTATGGCTGAATGGATTGTAAACATGTCCCGGGTCATCCAGTTCCAGACTATGGCTGAATGGATTGTAAACATGTCCCCGGTCATCCAGTTCTAGACAATGGCTAATTGGATTAGATGGACTTGTCTTTTTTTTATATATATAAAAAAAATATATACACATTTAATAACCACACCACGCGTTCACCCGTAGATACGTTGAAGCAAAAAAACTAAAACATAAAGAAAATATATGTTCACCAAAGTGATAGTAAGGCATTAACTACTTTCGGTTTATGTATGACCTTTATTACCCCTCATATGTATGAGTGTCTTACCTGGGGGACAAGTAGAGCCCTCGATACAGGTGAATAGAAGCCATTCATTCTCCGCTTTGGTTCATTTATGATCTTTATTACCACTCATATGTATGTTTATATGTGTGTATGTGTATGTTTTTCTTACCTGGGGGGCAGGTAGCGTGGCAGCCCTCAATACAGGTGAATGGACAGGGGAGGGGCTGTGGGTGCTGACAGGTGATTGGACAGGCAGAGCCACATGTGTTGTACCTCCACTGGCATAGCTCCCCTAAACCCTCCGCTGCAATGTTCAGGGCCTCGCAGCTCAGAGCTAACAGACACACACACACACACAATACATGAAACAACTTTATTTGAAGACGGAAGGCTACAAAAAGTGTCCGTCTCTTTTGAAAAAATAAAGTTCTAAAGTATGTGATATTTAGAAAATGTAGTATGCTTTAAATGTAGTATGCTTTAAATGTAGTATGCTTTAAATGTAGTATGCTTTAAATATAGTATGCTTTAAATGTAGTATGCTTTAAATGTAGTATGCTTTAAATGTAGTATGCTTTAAATATAGTATGATTTAAATGTAGTATGCTTTAAATGTAGTATGCTTTAAATGTAGTATTCTTTAAATGTAGTATGCTTTAAATGTGGTATGTTTTAAATGTAGAATGTTTCATGTAGTAAGTTTTAAATGCTCAGAGATAATTTGGGATGTTCATCTAGTAGAATTAAACCGCTTGGAAAATACCAGAAAATTATGTCATGGCTTTAGAAACTTCTGATAGGCTAATTGACATAATTTGAGTCAATTGGAGGTGTACCTGTGGATGTATTTCAAGGCCTACCTTCAAACGCAGTGCCTCTTTGCTTGACACCATGGGAAAGTCCCAAAAAATCTGCTAAGACTTCAGGAAAAATATTTTACACCTCCACAAGTGGTTCATCCTTGGGAGCAATTTCTAAACGCCTGAAGGTACCACTTTCAAACAATAGTACGCAAGTACTATACAAACAATAGTACGCAAGTATAAACACCATGGGACCACGCAGCCGTCATACCGCTCAGGAAGGGGACGCGTTCTGTCTCCTAGAGATGAACGTACTTTGGTGCGGAAAGTTCAAATCAATCCCAGAACAACAGCAAAGGATCTTGCTGGAGGAAACAGGTACAAAAGTATCTATATTCACAGTAAAACAAGTCCTATATCAACATAACCTGAAAGGCCACTCAGCAAGAAAGAAGCCACTGCTCCAAACCTCCATAATAAAAGCCAGAAAATGGTTAGCAACTGCACATGGGGACAAAGATCGTACTTTTTGGAGAAATGTCCTCTGGCCTGATGAAACAAAAATAGAACTGTTTGGCCATAATGACCATCGTTATGTTTGGTCGAAAAAGGGGGAGGATTGCAAGCCAAAGTACAACATCCCAACCGTGAAGCACAGGGGTGGCAGCATCATGTTGTGGGGGTGCTTTGCTGCAGGAGGAACTAAGGCCTATAAACCTGACTCAGTTACTCCAGCTCTGTCAGGAGGAATGGGCCAAAATTCACCCAACTTATTGTGGGAAGCTTGTGAAAGGCTACCCGAAACATTTGACCTAAGTTAAACTTCTTAGGGAGCGGTGGGGCGCCCACTCCCGACACTACCAGGTGAAATGCAAGGCGGCAAATTCAAAATCCAAAGGTTGAATTATTAAACATTCATCAATATACAAGTGTTGCATAGTCATCAAAAGCTCTGCTTCTTGGCAATATCACAGCGTTGTCAGATTTCAAAAAGGCTTTACGGCGAAAGCACCACATTTGATTGTTTGAGGGTAGCACCTAACATATTTTTGCTATTACCATAATTTCATAAGCCTCCACGGTTCACAGAAAACACATTTCACAGCGAAAACAAAGAGAAGAGAACTCGTTCAACTTATACCTATAAACTTGTCCAAGAACAATCAAACATCATTGTAAATGTATCCTTAGGAACACTTTAATGTATATGTTGTATAATATTTCAACCGGAATATAAACTGGGCGATAAGAAAGGAAAAAAACAAAAGAACGCGCAAACCGTGAATGCGCATTTACTTGTTTTGACATCTCAGTGGACACTAACTTTTTCCTCTTCTTCTCTGCTCTAAAAGCATCTAAAATTAATCAGAACACTGTCTCGAGACTGTTGACATCCAGAGGAAGCAATAGGTACTGCATTCATATGCCCTTATAAGGGCATTTTCATAAGGGAGGGGCTCTAAATGAGGCAATGTGTCAAAACCACTTTTTCCGGGACAGAAATTCCTTGGGTTTTTGCCTGCCATATCCGTTCTGTTTTACTCACAGACAAAATGTTAACACTTTTAGAACATTCAGAGTGTTTCCTATCCAATGGTACTAAATATGTGCATATCCTATTTTCTGGGCCTGAATGGGAGGCATTTTACTTTGGGCACGCCAGGGTCTCCAAAACGGTCACCTCGTGCGCTGCTCCCAAAGAAGTTAAACAATTTGAAAGGCAACGCTATCAAATACTAATTAAGTGTATGTAAACTTCTGACCCACTGGGAATGTGATGAAAGAAATAAAAGCTGAAATAAATCATTCTCTCTACTATTATTCTGACATTTCACATTCTTAAAGTAAAGTGGTGATCGTAACTGACCTAAGACAGGGAATTTTTACTATGATTAAATGTCAGAAATTGTGAAAAAATTAGTTTAAATGTATTTGGCTAAGGTGTATGTAAACTTCCGACTTCAACTGTAATTGTTGTTTGAGACCCACTTGTGTTTGACAGCTGATAATCACCGTAGGGGTGAGTGAAGGGTGGGAATCAACCCAATTGAGGATTAGATGATACATTGTCAGTAGTATGAGCCTTGTACATTGATATTTGTTGCTCACTGCAGTCCAGTACATGCATGTAGTATGCATTTTAAGTAGGTTGTAGGCAAGCCAGATTTCGGACACGGCCAATGATTCCGCCAGTTTTCAGTGAGTAACTATGGTATCCATGCTGTGTGGGTGAAACCTGTGACTTACGGCACAGCTCATTGGACCTCCAGCTGACAGCCACACCCATCTTGGAGCAGGCCTGGGAGTATGCAGCGATGATATCACAGAAACACATACAGTCTCCGACGGATGGACAGGAGCACGCTGCCTCCACACACATCTCTACATAGGGCTCTGCGTCCACCTACACACACACATGCACACACACACACACACACACACACGTGCACAGTGTAATATATATAAGTGTAATATATACTGTAGTGTTTATTACAGGTTGTAAGAGTGTTATGTACTGTTTATTACAGGTTGTTAATGTTATGTAGTGTTTATTACAGGTTATGAGTGTTATGTAGTGTTTAATGCAGATTCTAAGAGTGTTATGTAGTGTTTATTACAGGTTATGAAAGTGTTATATATAGTGCTTATTAAAGGTAACGAGTGTCATGTAGTGTTTATTACAGTTTATAAAAGTGTTATGTAGTGTTTATTACAGTTTATAAAAGTGTTATGTAGTGTTTATTACAGGTTATAAGTATGTTATTTGGTGTTTATTACAGGTTATAAACGTGTTATATAGTGTTTATTACAGGTTCCAAGAGTGTTGTAATGTTTCTTACAGGTTATAAGAAAGTTAAAAAGTGTGTGTTATACAGGTGACATAGAGTGTAGTTGTGTTATGCAGTGTTTATTACACGTTCTAAGAATGTTATTTAGTGTTTATTATAGATTATAAAAGTGTTATGTTGTGTTTACTACTGGTTATCAGCGTGTTATTTAGTGTTTATTACAGATTATAAGAACATTGTATAGTGTGTGTTATACAGGTGAAATAGAGAGTAATAGTGTTATGTAGTGTTCATTACAGGTTCTAAGAGTGTTATGTAGTGTGTTTGTGACTCACCAAACTGTTGCAGTCTCTGAAGAGAGCGCTGGTTAGAACACGACAGGACTGTTCCACAGTCACCAACCTCACTATGTTGTCACTGCAGGGAGGGGGTAGCTACACACACACACAGACACACACACACAGACACACACAGATACAGACACACACATGCACACACAGAGACACACACACACACACACACACAGACAGGAAGAAGGACAGACAGACACACACAGATACAGACACACACACACACGCAGAGACACACACACAGACACACAGTGACAGACAGACAGACAGACACACGTTGCTAATAATAGTTCTGAATAAGTTTAACAGAAACACACATACTATAGACTGTCTCTGTGTGTCTGTCTGTGCGTGTCTGTTTGTCTGTCTGTCTGTGTCTCTGTGTGTGTCTCTGTGTGTGTCTCTGTGTGTGTCTCTGTGTGTGTGTTTGACTATGTTTGTGTGTGTGTATATATCTGTGTGTGTGTGTCTGTGTGTCTGTATATCTGTGTGTGTGTGTGTGTATCTGTGTGTGTGTGTTTGTGTTTGTGTGTATATCTGTGTGTGTGTATATCTGTGTGTGTGTGTATATCTGTGTTTGTATATCTGTGTGTGTCTGTCTGTGTGTGTGTGTGTCTCTGTGTGTGTGTGTGTCTGTGTGTCTGTCTGTGTCTGGGTTTGACTATGTTTGTGTGTGTGTGTATATCTGTGTGTGTGTGTCTGTGTGTCTGTCTGTGTCTGCGTTTGACTATGTGTGTGTGTGTATCTGTGTGTGTGTGTCTGTGTGTGTGTGAATATCTGTGTCTGTGTTTGACTATGTTTGTGTGTGTGTGTGTGAATATCTGTGTCTGTGTTTGACTATGTTTGTGTGTGTGTGTATATATGTGTGTGTGTATCTGTGTGTGTGTATATATATATGTGTGTGTGTGTCTGTGTGTGTGTGTGTATATCTGTGTGTGTGTGTCTGTGTTTGACTTTGTGTGTGTGTGTGTGTGTGTGTATATCTGTGTGTGTGTATATATGTGTGTGTGTATATCTGTGTGTGTGTGTGTGTCTGTGTTTGACTATGTTTGTGTGTGTGTGTGTATGTGTGTATATCTGTGTGTGTGTGTGTGTGTGTGTGTGTGTGTGTATATCTGTGTGTGTGTGTGTGTATATCTGTGTGTGTGTGTATATCTGTGTGTGTGTGTCTGTGTGTGTATATCTGTGTGTGTGTGTATATATCTGTGTGTGTGTGTGTGTGTGTATATCTGTGTGTGTGTGTGTGTATATCTGTGTGTGTGTGTATATCTGTGTGTGTGTCTGTGTGTACCTTTGTTGCATCGGCGCAGCTGGGTTTAACCTTCCAGGAGTTTCCAAAGTGGGTGGAGTCGACCTCCAGCTGGTTGTTGCTGCTTAGAAGGTCGTTGTTCACGTTGCCATCATAGTTGCCACACAGACCACACACACGCTCCTACACACACACACACACACACACACACACACACACACACACACACACACACACACACACACACACAGAAGAAAATAATACACAGAATCATGGAGACAGTTATGAAGTGCAGTATAATAGTAGTATATTCGTAGTAATATGGTAGTAGAATAGTATCAGTATAGTAGTTTAATAGCATATTAGTGTCGTAGTAGTATAGTAGTGGTATATTTGTGTAGTAGTAGTAGTATAGTAGTAGTATAGTTGTGTAGTAGTAGTATAGTAGTAGTACAGTAGCATATTAGTGTAGTAGTAGTATAGTAGTAGTAGTAGTAGTAGTAGTAGTAGTAGTAGTAGTAGTAGTAGAGTAGTGTAGTAGTATAGCAGCACATTAGTGTATTATTAGTATAGTAGTAGTAGTGTAGTGGTTGTAAATTAGTAGTGTGGTGTATTAGTATAGTAGTAATATAGTATTAGTGATATAGTAGTAATAGTATACTAGCATATTAGTGTAGTAGTAGTAGTAGTATAGCAGTAGTGTAGTACTATAGCAGCATATCAGTATATTAGTAGTAGTAGTAGTAGTAGTAGTAGTAGTAGTGGTATTAGAGCAGTAGTAGTGGTGTAGTAGGAGTAATTGTGTAGTAGTAGTAGTATTGTATTGTTATTAGTAGTAGTTTAGTAATATTAGTAGTATTAGTAGTATACCAGTTGTATAGTAGTAGTATTAGTAGTAGTGGTATTACAGTAGTAGTAGTAGAAGTAATTGTGTAGTAGTACATAGTAGTAGTATAACAGTACAGTAGTAGTATGGTAGTAGTATAGCAGTAGTAGTATAGTAGAATGGTAGTATAGTAGTAGTATAGTAGTGATAGTATAAAAGTACATTAGTAGTATCGTATCATTATAGTAGCAGTATTACCCTGTACTGTGAGGAGATGTGTACCAGCAGGCGGGTCCCCAGGTCCCAGCTGATAGAGATGTGTTTCCCCAGCAGCAGGATGAAGAACTGACCAGAGCGAATGATCTCCACCTCAACACCCTTCATCACTGGCTTCTTCATCCTCACCTGGAGAAAGGTGGGGGGGGGGGTTAAGTTAAGTTTCTGTGTGTGTGTGCGTGTGTGTGCGTGTGTGTGCGTGTGTGTGCGAGTGTGAGAGAGAGAGAGAGAGAGTGTAAGTGTGTGTGTGTGTGTGTGTGTGTGTGTGTGTGTGTGTGTGTGTGTGTGACCTGTCCGTGCTCCATAGTGATGAGTCCTCCCTGGTAGTAGACTGTAACAGCTTTAGCACAGCGATGACCTGCGACCCCACAGGCCTCATTCTCCACCAGCACCCTGAATGACCCCTCGTCTCCTCCACACTGGTCCTGGAGAAGGGGGAGACGTGGAGAGAGAGAGAGAGAGTTAGAGAGAGAGAGATGAAATGATAAAATATACAGACAACAAATTCCAATTGGCTATACTTACAGTAAATTCTTTACCATCATCCTTAATTCTGGCATCTTCCCCAATATTTGGAACCAAGGACTGGTCACCCCAATCCACAAAAGTAGAGACAAATGTGACCCCAATAACAGCAACCTTGGGGAAATCCTCTGCATTATCATTAACAGCAGACTCGTACATTTCCTCAGTACAACGTGCTGAGCAAATGTCAAATTGGCTTTTTACCAAATTACCGTACGACAGGTCACGTGTTCAACCTCCACACCCTATTTACAAACACACAAACCAAAACAAAGGCAAAGTCTTCTCATGATTTGTTGATTCAAAAAAGCTTTTGACTCAATTTGGCATGAGGCTCTGCTATACAAATTGATGGAAAGTGGTGTTGGGGGAACAACATACAACATTATAAAATCCATGTACACAAACAACAAGTGTGCAGATAAAATGGGCAAAAAACATTTTTCTCCACAGGGCCGTGGGGTGAGACAGGGATGCTGTCACGATCTTCTAGAGGGACAGACCAAGGCGCAGCGAGGTATCCAGTATACATACTTTATTTGCGTAACGTAACTGGGGAAAAACAATAAATGAACGAAGATCGTAACATGACATAGATACATCGCTTAAGTGTTTAGTCTAACATCAAACAATAACCCACAAAACCCTAGTGAAAACCGCAAACATATATATGGTTCCCAATTAGAGGTAACGACACTCAGCTGCCTCTAATTGGGAACCATTAACCCAACATAGAAATAGCACACCTAGAACCAAAAACGCTACACCAAAAACGAAACTAAACACACCAGCCTGTAAAACTCAGGCCTGGACGTGACAGATGCAGCTTAAGCCCCACCGTCTTTAATCAACAAATTGGCAAGGGCACTAGAACAGTCTGCAGCACCCGGCCTCACCCTACTAGAATCTGAAGTCAAATGTCTACTGTTTGCTGATGATCTGGTGCTTCTGTCACCATCCGAGCGCCTACAGCAGCACCTACATTTTCTGCACAGATTCTGTCAGACCTGGGCCCTGACAAAAATAATGGTGTTCCAAAAAAGGTCCAGTCACCAGGACCACAAATGCAAATTCCATCTAGACACTGGTACCCTAGAGCACACAAAAAACTACACATACCTTGGCCTAAACATGTAACTTCCACAAAGCTGTGAACGATCTGAGAGCCAAGGCAAGAAAGGCCTTCTACGCCATCAAAAGGAACATAAAATTTGACATATCAATTAGAATATGGCTAAAAATACTTGAATCAGTTATAGAACCCATTGCCCTTTATGGTTGTGAGGTTTGGGGTCCGCTCACCAACCAAGAATTCACAAAATGGGACAAACACCAAATTGAGAAAAATATGTATAAACTGCCTTCATTTTGCTGGACTCCAGGAAAGTAGCTGCTGCTTTGGCAGGAACTAATGGGGATCCATAATAAATACAAATACAAACACCAAATAATGCATGCAGAGCAGAATTAGGCCGATACAGTGCCTTGCAAAAGTATTCATCCCCCTTGGCATTTTTCCTATTTTGTTGCATTACAACCTGTAATTTAAATTGATGTCTATTTGGATTTCATGTAATGGACATACACAAAATTGGTATTCACTGCCTTTGCTATGAAAACCCTAATTAAGATCTGGTGCAACCAATTACCTTCAAAAGTCACATAATTAGTTAAATAAAGTCCACCTGTGTGAAATCTAAGTGTCACATGATCTGTCACATGATCTCAGTATATATACACCTGTTCTGAAAGGCCCCAGAGTCTACAACACCACTAGCAAGGGGCACCACCAAGCAAGCAGCACCATGAAGACCAAGGAGCTCTCCAAACAGGTCAGGGACAAAGTTGTGGAGAAGTATAGATCAGGGTTGGGTTATAAAAAAAGATCAAAAACTTTGAACATCCCACAGAGCATCATTAAATCTTTTATTAAAACATTTCAAGAATATGGCACCACAGCAAACCTGCTAAGAGAGGGCCATCCACCAAATCTCATGGACCAGGCAAGGAGGGCATTAATCAGAGAGGCAACAAAGAGACCAAAATAACTCTTAAGGAGCTGCAAAGCTCCACAGCGGAGATTGGAGTATCTGTCCATAAGACCACTTTAAGCGTTACACTCCACAGAGCTAGGCTTTACGGAAGAGTGGCCAGAAAGAGCCATTGCTTAAGGGAGCAGCGCACGAGGTGACCGTTTTGGAGAGTAAAATGCCTCCCAAAGTAAAATGCCTCCCATTCAGGCCCAGAAAATAGGATATGCACATATTTAGTACCATTGGATAGGAAACACTCTGCATTTTCTGAAAGTGTAAAGTGTTTGTCTGTGAGTATAACAGAACGGATATGGCAGGTGAAAACCCGAGGAATTTCTGTTCTGGAAAAAGTGGTTTTGACACATTGCCTCATTTAGAACCCCTCCCTTATGAAAATGCCCATATAAGGGCATATGAATGCAGTACCTATTGCTTCCTCTGGATGTCAACAGTCTCGAGAAAGTGTTCTGATTCTTCTTAGATGCTTTTAGAGCATAGAAGAAGACGAATAAGGAAGTGGCCACACAGATGTCAATAGAAGAAGACGCGCGCTCTGTGGTTTTTTCCTTTCTTATAGCCCAGTTTATATTCCGGTTGAAATATTATACTATTTATACATAAAAGTGTTCCTAAGGATACATTTAAAATTATGTTTGATTGTTCTTGGACAAGTTTAGAGGTATAAGTTGAACGAGTTCTCTTCACGTTTCAATGGAGGAGTCGACGCTATATTTTCTCATTATAACGCGCCAACCAAACGGAGATTTATGGATATAATACATTACTTTTTCTAACAAAAGAACCATGGATTGTCTTCGTTGGACACTTGGGAAGCCCTCAGCAGAAGTTCTTCAAAAGATAATGGATTTGTTTTCTGTGAACCGTGAAGGCTTATGAATTTATGGTAATGGGAAAAATATTGGAGGTGCTATCCTCAAACATCCAAATGTGGTGCTTTAGCCGTAAAAGCCTTTTTGAAATCTGACAACGCTGTGATATTGCCAAGAAGCAGAGCCTTTGATGACTATGAAACACTTGTATATTGATGCATGTTTAATAATTCAACTTTTGGATTTTGAATTTGGCGCCTTGCATTTCACCGGGTAGTGTCGGAAAAAATAAGAAAACACGTTTGGTGTTTGCCAAAAGGCATGTGGGAGACTCCCCAAACATATGGAAGAAGGTACTCTGGTCAGATGAGACTAAAATTGAGCTCTTTGCCATCAAGGAAAACGCTATGTCTGGCGCAAACCCAACACCTCTCATCACCCCGAGAACACCATCCCCACAGTGAAGCATGGTGGTGGCAGCATCATGCTGTGGGGATGTTTTTCATCAGCAGGGTCTGGGACATTGAAGGAAATTGAAGGAATGATGGATGGCGCTAAATACAGGCAAATTCTTGATTGAAACCTGTTTCAGTCTTCCAGAGATTTGAGACTGGGATCGAGGTTCACCTTCCAGCAGGACAATGACCCTAAGCATACTGCTAAAGCAACACTCGAGTGGTTTAAGGGGAAACATTTACATGTCTTGGAATGGCCTAGTCAAAGCCCAGACCTCAATCCAATTGAGAATCTGTGGTATGACTTAAAGATTGCTGTACACCAGCCGAACCCATCCAACTTGAAGGAGCTGGAGAAGTTTTGCCTTGAAGAATGGGCAACAATCCCAGTGGCTAGATGTGCCAAGCTTATAGAGACATACCTCAAGAGACTTGCAGCTGCGATTGCTGGCTCTACAATGTATTGACTTTGGGGGGGTGAATAGTTACGCACACTCAAGTTTTCCGTTTTTCTCTTTTTTATTTCACAATAAAAAATATTTTGCATCTTCAAAGTGGTAGGCATGTTGTGTAAATAAAATGATACACCCCAAAAAATCTATTTTAATTCCAGGTTGTAAGGCAATAAAATAGGAAAAATGCCAAGGGGGTGAATACACCAGGACAGTAACACAATTAGACCCAATCAAATGTATGACAATATTAGAGACACATATTTCCCTCAGATTACACAGATCCACAGAGAGAGGTAGAGGGAGAGAAAAGGAGGGGAGAGAGAGAGAGAGAGAAAGAAAGAAGATAGAGGGGGTGTAGAGAGGGAAAGAGTTGGAGGGAGAGAGAGATTTGGAGGGGGATAGAGAGAGGTGCATAGGGAGAGAGGTGAGGAGAGAGTGAGAGGTGATGGGAGAGAGAGAGAGGTGGAGGGAGAGAGAGTAAGAGGGAAAGAGAGGGAGGTGGAGAGAGAGATGGAGGGATCGAGAGAAGTGGAGGGAGAAAGAGAGAGATGGAGAGGTGGAGTGAGTTGGAGGGAGAGAGAGAGAGAATGGAGGGAGGTGGAGGGACTGAGACAGAGGGAGAGTCAGAGAGAGAGTGGGGGGCAGAGAGAGGATGGAGGTTGTGGAAGGAGAGAGAGAGGATGGAGAGAGGCACCAAGACACCAAGAGAGAGTGGGGCGAGGGAAGATATAGAGCTGGACGGAGAGAGAAGGTTGACATCAAGATTACAAGTACCAGGCATGACACACACACACACACACACACGATAACAAACAATAAAACAAACTGACCTGCACCAGGACGTACTGACAGAGCCCAGGGAAGGAGTACTGGAGACCGTCAAAGGTGATGTAATGTCCCTCTCCCACTGTACGACAGACACCATCACATACGTGGTCTGTACAGCGCCAACGTCTGTTCTCACACATACTGCACAGGACACAAACACACCCAGAGAGAAAGTTGTGAATGACCAGGTGATATTGTTACGCTAGGTACGGTCTCATCAAAGTGCATACCAGGTGATATTGTTATGCTAGGTACGGTCTCATCAAAGTGCATACCAGGTGATATTGTTATGCTAGGTACGGTCTCATCAAAGTGCATACCAGGTGATATTGTTATGCTACGTACGGTCTCTACAAGGTGCATACCAGGTGATATTGTTACTCTAGGTACGGACTCATCAAAGTGCATACCAGGTGATATTGTTACGTTAGGTACGGTCTCTACAAGGTGCATACCAGGTGATATTGTTACGCTAGGTACGGTCTCAACAAGGTACATACCAGGTGATATTGTTACGTTAGGTGGGGTCTCAACAAGGTGCATACCAGGTGATATTGTTACGTTAGGTACGGTCTCAACAAGGTGCATACCAGGTGATTTTCTTAGATATGGTCTAAGCTATTTACAGTTGAAGTCGGAAATTTACATACACCTTAGCCGGTAAGTTAGGATCACCACAAATAAAAGGTAAGTTAGGATCACCACTTTACTTTAAGAATGTGAAATGTCAGAATAATAATAGAGTTGTTGTTTTCAGCTTTTATTTTTTTCATCACATTCCCAGTGGGTCAGAAGTTTACATACACTCAATTAGTAATTGGTAGCATTGCCTTTAAATTGCTTAAACGCCCATTCCTCCTGACAGAGCTTGTGTAACTGAGTCAGGTTTGTAGGCCTCCTTGCTCGCACACGCTTTTTCAGTTCTGACCACACATTTTCTATAGGATTGAGGCCAGGGCGTTGTGATGGCCACTCCAATACCTTGACTGTATTGTCCTTAAAACCTGTTAGGGAGCGGCATCAGTGTTCTGAGTTTTGGAGAGTCTGGCGTGCCCAAAGTAAAATGCCTGGTACTCAGGCCCAGAAACTAGGATATGCACATAATTAGTACTATTGGATAGGAAACACTCTGAAGTTTCTTAAACTGTTAAAGTAATGTCTGTGAGTATAACAGAACTGATATGGCAGGCAAAAACAAGAGCAAAATCCATCCAAGAAAATTTAATTTTGCTTGCTCATTTTCCAATTGGTTGCTATAGGATCTGCTGAAATCCAGCTCCCAGGTTGCAGTACCTATGGCTTCCACTAGATGTCAACCGTCTTTAGACAAGGCTTCATGCGTTTATCTTGAAAACTAGACAAATGCAGGAAGTTTATATCAGTGGAGTGAGAATGCAATTTCTGTCTGTGACGTGCAGGATCTTGTAGCGCATGCCTCGGATTTTTCCTTTTCTATCGCTCAAGATATTATCTGTGTGAAATATAATCGTTAATAAACATAATAGTGTAACTAAGGATCGATTAGAAACGTGGTTTGATTTGTTTGGACAAAGTTTATAGGTATATTGTTACCGGTCTCTGTGTCATCTATATTGGGCGAGTGAACGGTGGATTTTCTGAACAGAACGCGCCAACCAAACTGAGATTTATGGATATAAATAGGGACCTTTTCTAACAAAAGGAATATTGGATGTCTTGCTTGGACACTTCGGATTACATTCAGCAGAAAATCATCAAAGGTAAGCGATTTATTTTAGCTCTTTTTATGTGTTTTATGACACCCGCGCTGGTTTTGTTATTATGCTAATGGAGGAAGTACACAGGGCGCTGTCCTCAGACAATCAAATGTTCTGCCGTGAAGCCTTTGAAATCTGACAACGCTGTGAGATTGCCAAGAGTCTAAGCTTTTGAAGAGTGTGGAACACTTGTATTTTTATTAATGTTTTATAATACTAAATTTGCATTTTAAATTTGGCACTCTACATTTTTTCGGATGTTGTCAAGGATGGGGCGCTAGCGCCCCACCGCGCCTTAATTATCCCCAAGCAGGATATGGCAGGATAAAACCCGAGGAAAATCCATCCAGATTTCTTATTTTTTTTAGTTTCCAGACCATCCCTATGCTGGTCTATTGAATAAAAAAAAAAAATGTGCCCAGGTTGCAGAACCTATGACTTCGACTGAATGTCAACAGTCTATATACAATGTTTTAGGCTTGTGTTTTGAAAAATGAACAAGAAATTGTAGTTTTTCCTGGTGGCCCATGAAGTGGACACAAATGTTTTGGTGAGCATGAATGAGGGCGCGCTCTTCGTTATTTATCTACGGTATTGAACATACTACATTCCGTCTTAAATTGTATCGTTTATTTACATATTAGGGTACCTGAGGATTGATTAGAAACGTTGTTTGACTTGTTTGGACGAAGTTTAACGATATTTTCTTTGGATTCCTTTGTCTGCATGTTGAACGAGTTGAACGGGTGGATTACTGAATCAAACGCACCATCTAAACATACTTTTTTGGGATATAAAGAAGGACTTTATCGAACAAAACAACCATTCATGTTGTAGCTGGTACCCTTGTGATTGCAAACAGAGGACAATCTTCAAAGGTGAGTAATTCATTTTATCGCTATGTTTGATTTTGTAACGCCTGCGCTGGTTTGAATAATATTTTGGAAGTGGGGCGCTGTCTTCAGACAATCAACTGTTCTGCTTATTGTAAATCGGACAATGCGGTTCGATTACCAAGATTCTAAGCTAAAGAATCATGTATGACACTTGTATGTTCATGAATGTTTAATATTACAATTTTGTATTTAGATTTTGACGTGCTCCAATTTCAGCGGATGTTGTCCTAGGTGGCACGCTAGCATCCCACCGATCCCTAAGAAGTTTTAACTTCCTGACTGATGTCTTGAGATGTTGCTTCAATATATCCACATAATATTCCTCCCCCATGATGCCACCTATTTTGTGAAGTGCACCAGTCCCTCCTGCAGAAAAGCACCCCCACAACATAAATCTGCCACCCCCGTGCTTCACGGTTGGGATGGTGTTCTTCAGCTTGCAAGCCTCCAACTTTTTTGACCAAACATAACGATGGTCATAACGGCCAAACAGTTCTATTTTTGTTTCATCAGACCAGAGGACATTTCTCCAAAAAGTATGATCTTTGTCCCCATGTGCAGTTGCAAACCGTAGTCTGGCTTTTTAATGGCGGTTTTGGAGCAGTGGCTTCTTCCTTGCTGAGCGGCCTTTCAGGTTATATCGATATAGGACTCGTTTTACTGTGGATATAGATACTTTTGTACCTGTTTCCTCCAGCATCTTCACAAGGTCCTTTGCTGTTGTTCTGGGATTGATTTGCACTTTTCGCACCAAAGTACGTTCATCTCTAGGAGACAGAACGCGTCTCTTTCCTGAACGGTATGACGGCTGCTTGGTCCCATGGTGTTTATACTTGCGTACTATTGTTTGTAGAGATGAACGTGGTACATTCAGGCGTTTTGAAACTGGTCCCAAAGATGAACCAGACTTGTGGAGGTCTACAATTATTTTCCTGAGTTCTTGGCTGATTTCTTTTGATTTGCCCATGATGTCAAGCAAAGAGGCACTGAGTTTGAAGGTAGGCCTTGAAATACATCCACAGGTACACCTCCAATTGACTCAAATTATGTCAATTAGCCTATCAGAAGCTTCTAAAGCTATGACATCATTTTCTGGAATGTTCCAAGCTGTTTAAAGGCACAGTCAAGTTAGTGTATGTAAACTTCTGACCCACTGGAATTGTGATACAGTGAATTATAAGTGAAATATTCTGTCTGTAAACAATTGTTGGCAAAATTACTTGTGTCATGCACGAAGTAGATGTCCTAACTGACTTGCCAAAACTATAGTTTGTTATCAAGAAATGTGTGGAGTGGTTGAAAAATGAGTTTTAATGACTCCAACCTAAGTGTATGTGAACTTCAGACTTGTTATATACAACTGTATATTTAAAAAAAGGTACATACCAGGTGTTACGGTATGGTCAAAACCAGTTGCTTACCAGGTTTTACGTAAGGTACAACTATTTGAGGTACATACCAGGTGTTACAGTCCATATTGATGCTCTGTCCAGGTGCATAGGCTCTGTTGTTATGGTAACACGGACACTGCTCTGGAGTGATGCACTCTCTCCTATGTCGAACCTGAATCAAACAATCAATCAAGTTTAAAAAAAATGTTTAAGCAGGGACTGACCAGGTGACTGGTGGCTGGACTCTGTCCAATCAGTGACATGTATCTATCACTTAGTTCCCATCTTGACAGACAGATAGACAGACACGCAGAGAGAGAGAGAGAGAGAGAGAGAGAGAGAGAGAGAGAGAGAGAGAGAGAGAGAGAGAGAGAAATAGCGAGAGACAGAGAGAGACAGAGAGAGAGAGAGGGAGACAGCGAGAGACAGAGAGAGACAGACAGAGACACACAGACAGGCAGGCAGGCAGACACAGAGACGTCATCATGAAGTGCTTTGAGAGACTAATCAAGGATCATATCACCTCCATCCTACCAGACACCCTAGAACCACTCCAATCTGCTTACCGTCCCAATAGGTCCACAGACGACGCAATCACAATCACACTGCACACTGCCCTAACCAATCTGTACAAGAGGAATACCTATGTAAGAATGCTGTTCATCGACTACAGCTCAGCATTTAACACCATAGTACCCTCAAAACTCGTCATTAAGCTCGAGACCCTAGGTCTAGACCCCGCCCTGTGCAACTGGGTCCTGGACTTCCTGACGGGCCGGCCCCAGGTTGTGAGGGTAGGAAACAACATCTCCTCCCCGCTGATCCTCAACACTGGGTGCATTCTCAGCCCTCTCCTGTACTCCTCCTCTCATACGTATATACTGTACTCTATACCATCTACTGCATCTTGCCTATGCCGTCCGGCCATCGCTCATCCATATATTTATATGTACATACTCATATTCATTCCTTTACACTTGTGTGTATAAGGCAGTTGTTGTGAAATTGTTAGATTACTTGTTAGATACTACTGCATGGTCGGAACTAAAAGCACAAGCATTTCACTACACTCGCATTAACATCTGCTAACAATGTGTGTGACAAATAAAATTTGAAATGGGCTCAATGGAATACATTGTCTTTCCGTTACATCTAAAGAACGCTAAATCTTTGTCTGGGATTTAATGCATCGTCTCAACACAAGACATACTAGAAACAGACCAAACTCTGGGGACCAGGGTCAGGGTACAGACCAAACTCAGGGGACCAGGGTCATCATACAGACCAAACTCTGGGGACCAGGGCCAGGATACAGACCAAACTCTGGGGACCAGGGTCAGGTTACAGACCAAACTCTGGGGAACAGGGTCAGGTTACAAACCAAACTCTGGGGACCAGGGTCAGGTTACAGACCAAACTCTGTCTTTGAGTTTTTGACCACCCCATATTGGTCTCCAGGTCCAAAATTCTAAGGTTCTCTGCTATGAGAACTAAAGTGGACATACACCACAGTGGATCTATCACCCTTCTGAATGTGGTAAAGATGTTGTTTAAGTCTGCATTCTAGTGTGTTTTGTGTCTTTCCAATATAGAGTTTGTAACAAACAAGGCACTCAATCACATAAACCGCATTTACAGTATCCTGTTGGACTTCATGCCTGATTGGAGCCCCGAACGCCTATTGGACACCAACGCCAGAGAATAAGATCAGGGTCATGTCAGGTTTGGGGTCAAGTTCAGCGTCAGGTTCAGGTTTGGGGTCAGGGTTGGGCTTAAGGTTGGGTTCATGGTCAGGGTTAGGGTCAGGGTTGGGGTTGGGCTCAGGGTTAGGTTAGAGGAAAATTGACCTCAAAGAGGATTGGCAATGTACGGACACATGTTCTCTAATTCTTTTGCTCCTAGGGCTCCTATCTTTATAAAAGTTGTTATATGAGAGGTGAGAAAATAGCCAAAGCTTAGTAACCTCTAGGTGCTGGGGTTAGTTTAGGGCAAGGATCAAAGCCAGGGCTTTGTAACCTCTAGGTGCTGGGGTTAGTTTAGGGCAAGGATCAAAGCCAGGGCTTTGTAGCCTCTAGGTGCTGGGGTTAGGTTTGGGCAAGGATCAAAGCCAGGGCTTTGTAACCTCTAGGTGCTGGGGTTAGTTTAGGGCAAGGATCAAAGCCAGGGCTTGGTAGCCTCCAGGTGCTGGGGTTAGTTTAGGGCAAGGATCAAAGCCAGGGCTTGGTAGCCTCCAGGTGCTGGGGTTAGTTTAGGGCAAGGATCAAAGCCAGGGCTTGGTAGCCTCCAGGTGCTGGGGTTAGTTTAGGGCAAGGATCAAAGCCAAGGAGTGTTGAAGTCACAGAGAACAAACGAGCAGTACCCTGTCTTTTCGGAACTGTCCAACAGGTTTTAAGTTCCTCGGCGTACACATCACGGACAAACTGAAATGGTCCACCCACACAGACAGCATGGTGAAGAAGGCGCAACAGCTCAGGAGGCTGAAGAAATTCGGCTTGTCACCAAAAACTCTCACAAACTTCTACAGATGCACAATCGAGAGCATCCTGTCGGGCTGTATCACAGCCTGGTACGGCAACTGCTCCGCCCACAACCGTAAGTCTTTCCAGATGTCACAACTTCCGCCAAAGTCGGTTCCTCTCCTTGTTCGGGCGGTGTTCGGCGGTCGACGTCACCGGTCTTCTAGCCATCGCCGATCCAACTTTCATTTTCCATTTATTTTGTCTTGTTTTTCCACACACCTGTTCTTAATTTTCCCTCATTACTGTTGTCTATTTAACCCTTAGTTCCCCCCATGTCTGTGTGAGGAATTGTTTGTTTGGGCATGTTGAATTACGCCGGGTTTGTTATGTTTTCACCCGTGCTTTGTTCAGACAGTATTTTGTACGTGTATTTTGTACTTTGTGCTGCCTTACTTGGTTTTGGCCATTTGTTTGATGACGCGATTGCGTTCTGTTTTGTACATTTGCCTAAGTAAAAGTACTTAGTGTACTCATCTCTGCTCTCCTGCGCCTGACTACCTACACCAGCTACACCCACCGTATGACACCAGAGGGTAGTGAGGTCTGCACAACGCATCACCGGGGGTAAACTACCTGCCTTCCAGGAAACCTACACCACCCGATGTCACAGGAAGGCCAAAAAGATCATCAAAGACAACCACCCGAGCCACTGCCTGTTCACCCCGCTATCATCCAGAAGGCGAGGTCAGTACAGGTGTATCAAAGCTGGGACCGAGAGACTGAAAAACAGCTTCTACCTCAAGGCCATCAGACTGTTAAACAGCCATCACTAACATTGAGTGGCTGCTGCCAACATACTGACTAAAATCTCTAGCCACTTTAAATAATTGTAATAATTGAAAATTGGCTGTAACAAATGTATCACTAGCCACTTTAAACAATGCTTTATATAATGTTT
>CM059818.1:56844989-56934989 GCA_030435695.1 Brachymystax lenok tsinlingensis | reverse complement strand
AAGAGGAGACACTGAACTAAACTACAGGGAGAGAGGAGACACTGAACTAAACTACAGGGAGAGAAGAGACACTGAACTAAACTACATGGAGAGATGAGACACTGAACTAAACAACATAGAGAGAGGAGACACTGAACTAAACTACAAGGAGAGAGGAGACACTGAACTAAACTACATAGAGAGAGGAGACACTGAACTAAACAACATAGAGAGAGGATACACTTAACTAAACTACAGGGAGTGAGGAGACACTGAACTAAACTACAAGGAGAGAGGAGACACTGAACTAAACAACATAGAGAGAGGAGACACTGAACTAAACTACATAGAGAGAGGAGACACTGAACTAAACTACAAGGAGAGAGGAGACACTGAACTAAACTACATAGAGAGAGGAGACACTGAACTAAACTACAGGGAGAGAGGAGACACTGAACTTAACTACATGGAGAGAGGAGACACTGAACTAAACTGCACGGAGAGAGGAGACACTGAACTAAACTGCACGGAGAGAGGAGACACTGAACTAAACTACAGGGAGAGAGGAGACACTGAACTAAACTACATAGAGAGAGGAGACATTGAACTTAACTACATGGAGAGAGGAGACACTGAACTAAACTGCACGGAGAGAGGAGACACTGAACTAAACTGCACGGAGAGAGGAGACACTGAACTAAACTACAGGGAGAGAGGAGACACTGAACTAAACTACATAGAGAGAGGAGACATTGAACTTAACTACATGGAGAGAGGAGACACTGAACTAAAATGAATTGAGAGAGGAGACACTGAACTAAACTGAATGGAGAGAGGAGACACTGAAGTAAACTACATGGAGCGAGGAGACACTGAACTAAACTAGATGGAGAGAGGAGACACTGAACTAAACTGAATGGAGAGAGGAGACACTGAAGTAAACTACATGGAGCGAGGAGACACTGAACTAAACTAGATGGAGAGAGGAGACACTGAACTAAACTGAATGGAGAGAGGAGACACTGAAGTAAACTACATGGAGCGAGGAGACACTGAACTAAACTAGATGGAGAGAGGAGACACTGAACTAAACTACATGGAGAGAGGAGACACTGAACTAAACTACATGGAGAGAGGAGACACTGAACTAAACTACAGGGAGTGAGGAGACACTGAACTAAACTACAGGGAGAGAGGAGACACTGAACTAAACTACAGGGAGTGAGGAGACACTGAACTAAACTACAAGGAGAGAGGAGACACTGAACTAAACTACAGGGAGAGAGGAGACACTGAACTAAACTACAGGGAGTGAGGAGACACTGAACTAAACTACAGGGAGAGAGGAGACACTGAACTAAACTACAGGGAGAGAGGAGACACTGAACTAAACTACAGGGAGTGAGGAGACACTGAACTAAACTACAGGGAGAGAGGAGACACTGAACTAAACAACATGGAGAGAGGAGACACTGAACTAAACTACAGGGAGAGAGGAGACACTGAACTAAACTACAGGGAGAGAGGAGACACTGAACTAAACTACATGGAGAGAGGAGACACTGAACTAAACTACAGGGAGTGAGGAGACACTGAACTAAACTACAGGGAGAGAAGAGACACTGAACTAAACTACATAGAGAGGAGACACTGAACTAAACTACAAGGAGAGAGGAGACACTGAACTAAACTGCATGGAGAGAGGAGACACTGAACTAAACTACAAGGAGAGAGGAGACACTGAACTAAACTACAGGGAGTGAGGAGACACTGAACTAAACTACAGGGAGAGAGGAGACACTGAACTAAACAACATGGAGAGATGAGACACTGAACTAAACTACAGGGAGAGAGGAGACACTGAACTAAACTACAGGGAGAGAGGAGACACTGAACTAAACTGCATGGAGAGAGGAGACACTGAACTAAACTACAAGGAGAGAGGAGACACTGAACTAAACTACAGGGAGAGAGGAGACACTGAACTAAACTACAGGGAGAGAGGAGACACTGAACTAAACTACAGGGAGTGAGGAGACACTGAACTAAACTACAAGGAGAGAGGAGACACTGAACTAAACTACAGGGAGAGAGGAGACACTGAACTAAACTACAGGGAGAGAGGAGACACTGAACTAAACAACATGGAGAGATGAGACACTGAACTAAACTACAGGGAGTGAGGAGACACTGAACTAAACTACAGGGAGAGAGGAGACACTGAACTAAACTACAAGGAGAGAGGAGACACTGAACTAAACTACATGGAGAGAGGAGACACTGAACTAAACTACAGGGAGAGAGGAGACACTGAACTAAACTACAGGGAGAGAAGAGACACTGAACTAAACTACAGGGAGTGAGGAGACACTGAACTAAACTACAGGAGAGAGGAGACACTGAACTAAACTACAGGGAGAGAGGAGACACTGAACTAAACAACATGGAGAGATGAGACACTGAACTAAACTACAGGGAGTGAGGAGACACTGAACTAAACTACAGGGAGAGAGGAGACACTGAACTAAACTACAAGGAGAGAGGAGACACTGAACTAAACTACATGGAGAGAGGAGACACTGAACTAAACTACAGGGAGAGAGGAGACACTGAACTAAACTACAGGAGAGAAGAGACACTGAACTAAACTACATGGAGAGAGGAGACACTGAACTAAACTACATAGAGAGAGGAGACATTGAACTTAACTGAATGGAGAGAGGAGACACTGAAGTAAACTACATGGAGCGAGGAGACACTGAACTAAACTAGATGGAGAGAGGAGACACTGAACTAAACTACATGGAGAGAGGAGACACTGAACTAAACTACAGGGAGTGAGGAGACACTGAACTAAACTACATGGAGAGAGGAGACACTGAACTAAACTACAGGGAGTGAGGAGACACTGAACTAAACTACAGGGAGTGAGGAGACACTGAACTAAACTACAGGGAGAGAGGAGACACTGAACTAAACTACAGGGAGTGAGGAGACACTGAACTAAACTACAGGGAGAGAGGAGACACTGAACTAAACTACAAGGAGAGAGGAGACACTGAACTAAACAACATGGAGAGATGAGACACTGAACTAAACTACAGGGAGAGAGGAGACACTGAACTAAACAACATGGAGAGATGAGACACTGAACTAAACTACAGGGAGTGAGGAGACACTGAACTAAACTACAGGAGAGAGGAGACACTGAACTAAACTACAAGGAGAGAGGAGACACTGAACTAAACTACATGGAGAGAGGAGACACTGAACTAAACTACAGGGAGAGAGGAGACACTGAACTAAACTACAGGGAGAGAGGAGACACTGAACTAAACAACATGGGAGAGATGAGACACTGAACTAAACTACAGGGAGTGAGGAGACACTGAACTAAACTACAGGGAGAGAGGAGACACTGAACTAAACTACAAGGAGAGAGGAGACACTGAACTAAACTACATGGAGAGAGGAGACACTGAACTAAACTACAGGGAGAGAGGAGACACTGAACTAAACTACAGGGAGAGAAGAGACACTGAACTAAACTACATGGAGAGAGGAGACACTGAACTAAACTACATAGAGAGAGGAGACATTGAACTTAACTGAATGGAGAGAGGAGACACTGAAGTAAACTACATGGAGCGAGGAGACACTGAACTAAACTAGATGGAGAGAGGAGACACTGAACTAAACTACATGGAGAGAGGAGACACTGAACTAAACTACAGGGAGTGAGGAGACACTGAACTAAACTACATGGAGAGAGGAGACACTGAACTAAACTACATGGAGAGAGGAGACACTGAACTAAACTACATGGAGAGAGGAGACACTGAACTAAACTACATGGAGAGAGGAGACACTGAACTAAACTACAGGGAGAGAGGAGACACTGAACTAAACTGCATGGAGAGAGGAGACACTGAACTAAACTACAGGAGAGAGGAGACACTGAACTAAACTGCATGGAGAGAGGAGACACTGAACTAAACTACAAGGAGAGAGGAGACACTGAACTAAACTACATGGAGAGAGGAGACACTGAACTAAACTACAGGGAGAGAGGAGACACTGAACTAAACTACAGGGAGTGAGGAGACACTGAACTAAACTACAGGGAGAGAGGAGACACTGAACTAAACTACAGGGAGAGAGGAGACACTGAACTAAACTACAGGGAGTGAGGAGACACTGAACTAAACTACATGGAGAGAGGAGACACTGAACTAAACTACATGGAGAGAGGAGACACTGAACTAAACTACAGGGAGAGAGGAGACACTGAACTAAACTACAAGGAGAGAGGAGACACTGAACTAAACAACATGGAGAGAGGAGACACTGAACTAAACTACATGGAGAGAGGAGACACTGAACTAAACTACAGGGAGAGAGGAGACACTGAACTAAACTACATGGAGAGAGGAGTCACTGAACTAAACTACATGGAGAGAGGAGACACTGAACTAAACTGAATGGAGAGAGGAGTCACTGAACTAAACTACATGGAGAGAGGAGACACTGAACTAAACTACAGGGAGAGAGGAGACACTGAACTAAACTACATGGAGAGAGGAGACACTGAACTAAACTGAATGGAGAGAGGAGTCACTGAACTAAACTGCAAGGAGAGAGGAGTCACTGAACTAAACTACATGGAGAGAGGAGTCACTGAACTAAACTGCATGGAGAGAGGAGACACTGAACTAAACTACAGGGAGAGAGGAGACACTGAACTAAACAACATGGAGAGATGAGACACTGAACTAAACTACAGGGAGTGAGGAGACACTGAACTAAACTACAGGGAGAGAGGAGACACTGAACTAAACTACAAGGAGAGAGGAGACACTGAACTAAACTACATGGAGAGAGGAGACACTGAACTAAACTACAGGGAGAGAGGAGACACTGAACTAAACTACAGGGAGAGAAGAGACACTGAACTAAACTACAGGGAGTGAGGAGACACTGAACTAAACTACAGGGAGAGAGGAGACACTGAACTAAACTACAGGGAGAGAGGAGACACTGAACTAAACAACATGGAGAGATGAGACACTGAACTAAACTACAGGGAGTGAGGAGACACTGAACTAAACTACAGGGAGAGAGGAGACACTGAACTAAACTACAAGGAGAGAGGAGACACTGAACTAAACTACATGGAGAGAGGAGACACTGAACTAAACTACAGGGAGAGAGGAGACACTGAACTAAACTACAGGGAGAGAAGAGACACTGAACTAAACTACATGGAGAGAGGAGACACTGAACTAAACTACATAGAGAGAGGAGACATTGAACTTAACTGAATGGAGAGAGGAGACACTGAAGTAAACTACATGGAGCGAGGAGACACTGAACTAAACTAGATGGAGAGAGGAGACACTGAACTAAACTACATGGAGAGAGGAGACACTGAACTAAACTACAGGGAGTGAGGAGACACTGAACTAAACTACATGGAGAGAGGAGACACTGAACTAAACTACAGGGAGTGAGGAGACACTGAACTAAACTACAGGGAGTGAGGAGACACTGAACTAAACTACAGGGAGAGAGGAGACACTGAACTAAACTACAGGGAGTGAGGAGACACTGAACTAAACTACAGGGAGAGAGGAGACACTGAACTAAACTACAAGGAGAGAGGAGACACTGAACTAAACAACATGGAGAGATGAGACACTGAACTAAACTACAGGGAGAGAGGAGACACTGAACTAAACAACATGGAGAGATGAGACACTGAACTAAACTACAGGGAGTGAGGAGACACTGAACTAAACTACAGGGAGAGAGGAGACACTGAACTAAACTACAAGGAGAGAGGAGACACTGAACTAAACTACATGGAGAGAGGAGACACTGAACTAAACTACAGGGAGAGAGGAGACACTGAACTAAACTACAGGGAGAGAGGAGACACTGAACTAAACAACATGGGAGAGATGAGACACTGAACTAAACTACAGGGAGTGAGGAGACACTGAACTAAACTACAGGGAGAGAGGAGACACTGAACTAAACTACAAGGAGAGAGGAGACACTGAACTAAACTACATGGAGAGAGGAGACACTGAACTAAACTACAGGGAGAGAGGAGACACTGAACTAAACTACAGGGAGAGAAGAGACACTGAACTAAACTACATGGAGAGAGGAGACACTGAACTAAACTACATAGAGAGAGGAGACATTGAACTTAACTGAATGGAGAGAGGAGACACTGAAGTAAACTACATGGAGCGAGGAGACACTGAACTAAACTAGATGGAGAGAGGAGACACTGAACTAAACTACATGGAGAGAGGAGACACTGAACTAAACTACAGGGAGTGAGGAGACACTGAACTAAACTACATGGAGAGAGGAGACACTGAACTAAACTACATGGAGAGAGGAGACACTGAACTAAACTACATGGAGAGAGGAGACACTGAACTAAACTACATGGAGAGAGGAGACACTGAACTAAACTACAGGGAGAGAGGAGACACTGAACTAAACTGCATGGAGAGAGGAGACACTGAACTAAACTACAGGGAGAGAGGAGACACTGAACTAAACTGCATGGAGAGAGGAGACACTGAACTAAACTACAAGGAGAGAGGAGACACTGAACTAAACTACATGGAGAGAGGAGACACTGAACTAAACTACAGGGAGAGAGGAGACACTGAACTAAACTACAGGGAGTGAGGAGACACTGAACTAAACTACAGGGAGAGAGGAGACACTGAACTAAACTACAGGGAGAGAGGAGACACTGAACTAAACTACAGGGAGTGAGGAGACACTGAACTAAACTACATGGAGAGAGGAGACACTGAACTAAACTACATGGAGAGAGGAGACACTGAACTAAACTACAGGGAGAGAGGAGACACTGAACTAAACTACAAGGAGAGAGGAGACACTGAACTAAACAACATGGAGAGAGGAGACACTGAACTAAACTACATGGAGAGAGGAGACACTGAACTAAACTACAGGGAGAGAGGAGACACTGAACTAAACTACATGGAGAGAGGAGTCACTGAACTAAACTACATGGAGAGAGGAGACACTGAACTAAACTGAATGGAGAGAGGAGTCACTGAACTAAACTACATGGAGAGAGGAGACACTGAACTAAACTACAGGGAGAGAGGAGACACTGAACTAAACTACATGGAGAGAGGAGACACTGAACTAAACTGAATGGAGAGAGGAGTCACTGAACTAAACTGCAAGGAGAGAGGAGTCACTGAACTAAACTACATGGAGAGAGGAGTCACTGAACTAAACTGCATGGAGAGAGGAGACACTGAACTAAACTACAAGGAGAGAGGAGACACTGAACTAAACTACAGGGAGTGAGGAGACACTGAACTAAACTACATGGAGAGAGGAGACACTGAACTAAACTACATGGAGAGAGGAGACACTGAACTAAACTACAGGGAGTGAGGAGACACTGAACTAAACTACAGGGAGAGAAGAGACACTGAACTAAACTACATAGAGAGGAGACACTGAACTAAACTACAAGGAGAGAGGAGACACTGAACTAAACTGCATGGAGAGAGGAGACACTGAACTAAACTACAAGGAGAGAGGAGACACTGAACTAAACTACAGGGAGTGAGGAGACACTGAACTAAACTACAGGGAGAGAGGAGACACTGAACTAAACAACATGGAGAGATGAGACACTGAACTAAACTACAGGGAGAGAGGAGACACTGAACTAAACTACAGGGAGAGAGGAGACACTGAACTAAACTGCATGGAGAGAGGAGACACTGAACTAAACTACAAGGAGAGAGGAGACACTGAACTAAACTACAGGGAGTGAGGAGACACTGAACTAAACTACATGGAGAGAGGAGACACTGAACTAAACTACAGGGAGTGAGGAGACACTGAACTAAACTACAGGGAGAGAGGAGACACTGAACTAAACTACAGGGAGAGAGGAGACACTGAACTAAACTACAGGGAGTGAGGAGACACTGAACTAAACTACAGGGAGAGAGGAGACACTGAACTAAACTACAGGGAGTGAGGAGACACTGAACTAAACTACAAGGAGAGAGGAGACACTGAACTAAACTATAGGGAGAGAGGAGACACTGAACTAAACTACAGGGAGAGAGGAGACACTGAACTAAACAACATGGAGAGATGAGACACTGAACTAAACTACAGGGAGTGAGGAGACACTGAACTAAACTACAGGGAGAGAGGAGACACTGAACTAAACTACAAGGAGAGAGGAGACACTGAACTAAACTACATGGAGAGAGGAGACACTGAACTAAACTACAGGGAGAGAGGAGACACTGAACTAAACTACAGGGAGAGAGGAGACACTGAACTAAACAACATGGAGAGATGAGACACTGAACTAAACTACAGGGAGTGAGGAGACACTGAACTAAACTACAGGGAGAGAGGAGACACTGAACTAAACTACAAGGAGAGAGGAGACACTGAACTAAACTACATGGAGAGAGGAGACACTGAACTAAACTACAGGGAGAGAGGAGACACTGAACTAAACTACAGGGAGAGAAGAGACACTGAACTAAACTACATGGAGAGAGGAGACACTGAACTAAACTACATAGAGAGAGGAGACATTGAACTTAACTGAATGGAGAGAGGAGACACTGAAGTAAACTACATGGAGCGAGGAGACACTGAACTAAACTAGATGGAGAGAGGAGACACTGAACTAAACTACATGGAGAGAGGAGACACTGAACTAAACTACAGGGAGTGAGGAGACACTGAACTAAACTACATGGAGAGAGGAGACACTGAACTAAACTACAGGGAGTGAGGAGACACTGAACTAAACTACAGGGAGTGAGGAGACACTGAACTAAACTACAGGGAGAGAGGAGACACTGAACTAAACTACAGGGAGTGAGGAGACACTGAACTAAACTACAGGGAGAGAGGAGACACTGAACTAAACTACAAGGAGAGAGGAGACACTGAACTAAACAACATGGAGAGATGAGACACTGAACTAAACAACATGGAGAGATGAGACACTGAACTAAACTACAGGGAGTGAGGAGACACTGAACTAAACTACAGGGAGAGAGGAGACACTGAACTAAACTACAAGGAGAGAGGAGACACTGAACTAAACTACATGGAGAGAGGAGACACTGAACTAAACTACAGGGAGAGAGGAGACACTGAACTAAACTACAGGGAGAGAGGAGACACTGAACTAAACAACATGGGAGAGATGAGACACTGAACTAAACTACAGGGAGTGAGGAGACACTGAACTAAACTACAGGGAGAGAGGAGACACTGAACTAAACTACAAGGAGAGAGGAGACACTGAACTAAACTACATGGAGAGAGGAGACACTGAACTAAACTACAGGAGAGAGGAGACACTGAACTAAACTACAGGGAGAGAAGAGACACTGAACTAAACTACATGGAGAGAGGAGACACTGAACTAAACTACATAGAGAGAGGAGACATTGAACTTAACTGAATTGAGAGAGGAGACACTGAAGTAAACTACATGGAGCGAGGAGACACTGAACTAAACTAGATGGAGAGAGGAGACACTGAACTAAACTACATGGAGAGAGGAGACACTGAACTAAACTACAGGGAGTGAGGAGACACTGAACTAAACTACATGGAGAGAGGAGACACTGAACTAAACTACATGGAGAGAGGAGACACTGAACTAAACTACATGGAGAGAGGAGACACTGAACTAAACTACATGGAGAGAGGAGACACTGAACTAAACTACAGGGAGAGAGGAGACACTGAACTAAACTGCATGGAGAGAGGAGACACTGAACTAAACTACAGGGAGAGAGGAGACACTGAACTAAACTGCATGGAGAGAGGAGACACTGAACTAAACTACAAGGAGAGAGGAGACACTGAACTAAACTACATGGAGAGAGGAGACACTGAACTAAACTACAGGGAGAGAGGAGACACTGAACTAAACTACAGGGAGTGAGGAGACACTGAACTAAACTACAGGGAGAGAGGAGACACTGAACTAAACTACAGGGAGAGAGGAGACACTGAACTAAACTACAGGGAGTGAGGAGACACTGAACTAAACTACAGGGAGAGAGGAGACACTGAACTAAACTACATGGAGAGAGGAGACACTGAACTAAACTACAGGGAGAGAGGAGACACTGAACTAAACTACAGGGAGAGAGGAGACACTGAACTAAACTACAGGGAGAGAGGAGACACTGAACTAAACTACAGGGAGTGAGGAGACACTGAACTAAACAACATGGAGAGAGGAGACACTGAACTAAACTACATGGAGAGAGGAGACACTGAACTAAACTACAGGGAGAGAGGAGACACTGAACTAAACTACATGGAGAGAGGAGTCACTGAACTAAACTACATGGAGAGAGGAGACACTGAACTAAACTGAATGGAGAGAGGAGTCACTGAACTAAACTACATGGAGAGAGGAGACACTGAACTAAACTACAGGGAGAGAGGAGACACTGAACTAAACTACATGGAGAGAGGAGACACTGAACTAAACTGAATGGAGAGAGGAGTCACTGAACTAAACTGCAAGGAGAGAGGAGTCACTGAACTAAACTACATGGAGAGAGGAGTCACTGAACTAAACTACATGGAGAGAGGAGACACTGAACTAAACTACATGGAGAGAGGAGACACTGAACTAAACTGCAAGGAGAGAGGAGTCACTGAACTAAACTACATGGAGAGAGGAGAAACTGAACTAAACTACATGGAGAGAGGAGAAACTGAACTAAACTACAGGGAGAGAGAGGAGACAATGAACTAATCTACAGGGAGAGAGGAGACACTTAAATAAAATACATGGAGAGAGGAGACACTGAAATAAACTACATAGAGAGAGGAGACACTGAACTAAACTACATAGAGAGAGGAGACACTGAACTAAACTACAAGGAGAGAGGAGACACTGAACTAATCTACATAGAGAGGAGACACTGAAGTAAACTACATAGAGAGAGGAGACACTGAACTAAACTACATAGAGAGAGGAGACACTGAACTAAACTACATAGAGAGAGGATACACTTAACTAAACTACAAGGAGAGAGGAGGCACTGAACTAAACTACATAGAGAGGAGACACCAAACGAAACTACAGGGAGAGAGATGAGAAACACTAAACGAAACTACAAGGAGAGAGAGGAGACACTCTGTTCTTAACTGTTACACATTGTTTGTGCGTGTGTGTGTGTTTGTGTCTGTACCTCTCTTGGGGTTGAGGGAGCAGGGGTCAGTATCCTGTCGATGGGTGGAGTCACAGTCTCCGTTGATCCTCCATGATTGGCCAAATGCCTGTGGCCCCGCCTCCACTAGTCCGGCAGCAGACAGGAAGTCATCACCTTGGTTACCGTTGTAGTTGCCACAGAGACCGCAGGTATGCCCAGCCCACACAGGCCCCAACTGGAGGGCGGTACCACGGTTACCAAGGTTACAATAGTTACTAAGGTTACCAAGGTTACACACACTCACCAAACATGCTACAAATAATAAGCTCCACCCCCTACCTTCAGCAACACGCGGCCCCGCCCATCCCAGTCCAGACGAAGGTGGTCTCCAAAGAGAACACGCGCTCCAGACTGCACTGTCTTCTGGACACGCAAATTACCTTCACACACAATACACACGTATGTATTACACATTAACTCTGTATCATTTGCTTGTGTGTGAGTATTTCAAATATATATATTTTTTAAATAAGTAAAAAAATAAATACAAAGTAACACAATAACATACAAATAACGAGGCTATATACAGGGGGTAACGGTTCCGAATCAATGTGCGGGGGTACAGGTTAGTCGAGGTAATTTGCAAATGTAGGTAGGGGTGAAGTGACAATGCATAGATAATAAACAGACAGTTGCAGCATTGTACATGTAGGTAGGGGTGAAGTGACTATGTATAGATAATAAACAGACAGTAGCAGCAGTGTACATGTAGGTAGGGGTGAAGTGACTATGTATAGATAATAAACAGACAGTAGCAGCAGTGTACATGTAGGTAGGGGTGAAGTGACTATGTATAGATAATAAACAGACAGTAGCAGCAGTGTACATGTAGGTAGGGGTGAAGTGACTATGTATAGATAATAAACAGACAGTAGCAGCAGTGTACATGTAGGTAGGGGTGAAGTGACTATGTATAGATAATAAACAGACAGTAGCAGCAGTGTACATGTAGGTAGGGGTGAAGTGACTATGTATAGATAATAAACAGACAGTAGCAGCAGTGTACATGTAGGTAGGGTAAAGTGACTATGTATAGATAATAAACAGACAGTAGCAGCAGTGTACATGTAGGTAGGGGTGAAGTGACTATGTATAGATAATAAACAGACAGTAGCAGCAGTGTACATGTAGGTAGGGGTGAAGTGACTATGTATAGATAATAAACAGACAGTAGCAGCAGTGTACATGTAGGTAGGGGTGAAGTGACTATGTATAGATAATAAACAGACAGTAGCAGCAGTGTACATGTAGGTAGGGGTGAAGTGACTATGTATAGATAATAAACAGACAGTAGCAGCAGTGTACATGTAGGTAGGGGTGAAGTGACTATGTATAGATAATAAACAGACAGTAGCAGCAGTGTACATGTAGGTAGGGGTGAAGTGACTATGTATAGATAATAAACAGCGAGTAGCAGCAGTGTACATGTAGGTAGGGGTGAAGTGACTATGTATAGATAATAAACAGCGAGTAGCAGCAGTGTACAAACAAAGGCGGGGGGGGGTCTGTAATAGTAATAGTAATAGTAATGTAATGTAATAGTAGATTGTTTAGCAGTCTTATGGCTTGAAGCTGTTAAGGATCCTTATGGTCTTAGACTTGGCGCTCAGGCACCGCTTTCCCTGCAGTAGCAGAGAGAACATTCTATGACTTGGGTGGCTGGAGGCTTTTACAGTTCTTTTGGCCTTCCTCTGACACGCCTAGTATATAGGTCCTGGATGTCAGGAAGATTGGCCCTGTGATGTACTGGGTCAGATGCACTACCCTCTGTAGTGTCTACAAGTCAGATGCCGAGCAGTTGTCATTCCAGGCGGTGATGCAACTGGTCAGGATGCTCTCAATGGTGCAACTGCAGAACTTTTTGAGGATCTGGGGACCCATGCCAAATATTTTCACTCTCCTGGGGGTAAAATGTGTTGTCGTGCCCTCTTCACGACTGTCTTGGTGTTTGGACTTGAAACTCTCGACCTGCTCCACTACAGCTCCGATGATGTGGGGGCTGTAGGGTTAGGGTAAATGGGGACCTGTTCAGCCCTCCTCCTGTAGTCCACGATCAGCTCCTGTGTCTTGCTCACATTGAGGGAGAGGTTGTTGTCCTGGCACCACACTGCCAGGTCTCTGACCTCCTCCCTATAGGCCGTCTCATCGTTGTCGGGGATCACTCCTACCACTGTTGTGTCGTCAGCAAACGTAATGATGGTGTTGGCGTTTGAGTGAGACTGTTGGAGTCTGTTCACCCACGCAGTCGAGGGTGAACCTCATGGCTACCGACACGAGTGCTATGGGGTGGTCAACATTTAGGCAGGTTACCTTTGCTTCCTTGGGCACAGGGACTATGGTGGTCTACTTGAAACATGTTGGTATTACAGGGAGAAGTTGAAAATGTCAGTTCAGTGACTTGCCAGTTGGTCTGTGCATGCTTTGAGTACACATCCTGGTAATCCGTCTGGCCCAGCGGCTTTGTGAACGCTGACCTGTTTGAAGGTCTTGATCACACCTTCTACTGAGAGCGTGATCACACAGTCGTCCGGTGGTGTATCTGGTGCTCTCATACATGCTTCAGTGTTGCTTGTTTCGAAGCGAGTACAAATGGCATTTAGCTTGTCTGGTATGCTCGCATCACTGGGCCGATCGCGGCCTGGGTTTCCCTTTGTCGTTTGTAATAGTTTGCAAGCCCTGCCACATTTGACGAGCGTCAGAGTCGGTGTAGTAGGATACAATCTTAGTCCTGTATTGACGCTTTGCCTGTTTGATGGTTCGTCTGAGGGCGTAGCGGGATTTCTTATAAGCATCCGGGTTAGAGTCCAGCTCCTTGAAAGCGGCAGCTCTAGCCTTTAGCTCAGTGTGGCTGTTGCCTGTAATCTATGGCTTCTGGTTGGGGTACGTACGGTCACTGTGGGGACGACGTCATCAATGCACTTACATTTTCCAGTCTGTGCAAGCAAAACAGTCCTGTAGCGTAGCATCCGCGTCATCTGACCACTTCCGTATTGAGGGAGTCACTAGTTCTTCCTGCTTTAGTTTTTGCTTGTAAGCAGGAATCAGGAGGATAGAATTCTGGTCAGATTTGCCAAATGGAGGGTGAGGGAGAGCTTTGTACGCGTCTCTGTATGTGGAGTAAAGCTGGTCTAGAGTTTTTTTTTCCTCTAGTTGCACATGTGACATGCTGGTAGAAATGATGTAAAATGGATTTAAGTTTGCTTGCATTAAAGTCCCTGGCCACTAGTAGTGGCTCTTCTGTGTGTGTGTGTGTGTGTGTGTGTGTGTGTGTGTGTGTGTGTGTGTGTGTGTGTGTGTTTTGTGTGTGTGTGTGTGTGTGTGTGTACCATGTTTGAGAGGTGTCTGTATGTCCATGTTGTTGACAGAGACTACTCCTCCATGCTTCAGCTTCACTGTCATCCCCTCGAGTGGTGGCAGACTGAGGGTTACTGAGCGCGTGCAGACCGCATCCTGCTCATCTGCACACTGAAATACATAGAGCCACAATGGAGGACTGGGACACGGAAATACACAGAGCCACAATGGAGGACTGGGACACGGAAATACACAGAGCCACAATGGAGGACTGGGACACAGAAATACACAGAGCCACAATGGAGGACTGGGACACAGAAATACACAGAGCCACAATGGAGGACTGGGACACAGAAATACACAGAGCCACAATGGAGGACTGGGACACAGAAATACACAGAGCCACAATGGAGGACTGGGACACAGAAATACACAGAGCCACAATGGAGGACTGGGACACAGAAATACACAGAGAGACTATGGCCAGCAGAGTGATACAGCACACTGAAAAAAAGAGTGCATCAATGGCGGACTGATACAACATGAAACATAATAGAGGACATAGTTGAGTCATAATAGAGAATAAGATCCATAATGGAGGACATAGTTGAGTCATAATAGAGAATAAGATCCGTAATGGAGGACATAGTTGAGTCATAATAGAGAATAAGATCCATAATGGAGGACATAGTTGAGTCATAATAGAGAATAAGATCCGTAATGGAGGACATAGTTGAGTCATAATAGAGAATAAGATCCATAATGGAGGACATAGTTGAGTTATAATAGAGAATAAGATCCATAATGGAGGACATAGTTGAGTCATAATAGAGAATAAGATCCATAATGGAGGACATAGTTGAGTCATAATAGAGAATAAGATCCATAATGGAGGACATAGTTGAGTCATAATAGAGAATAAGATACATAATGGAGGACATAGTTGAGTTATAATAGAGAATTAGATCCATAATGGAGGACATAGATGAGTCATAATAGAGAATAAGATCCATAATGGAGGACATAGTTGAGTTATAATAGAGAATAAGATCCATAATGGAGGTCATAGTTGAGTTATAATAGAGAATAAGATCCATAATGGAGGACATAGTTGAGTTATAATAGAGAATAAGATCCATAATGGAGGACATAGTTGAGTTATAATAGAGAATAAGATCCATAATGGAGGACATAGTTGAGTTATAATAGAGAATAAGATCCATAATGGAGGACATAGTTGAGTTATCATAGAGAATAAGATCCATAATGGAGGACATAGTTGAGTTATAATAGAGAATAAGATCCATAATGGACGACATAGTTGAGTTATAATAGAGAATTAGATCTATAATGGAGGACATAGTTGAGTTATAATAGAGAATAAGATCCATAATGGAGGACATAGTTGAGTTATAATAGAGAATTAGATCCATAATGGAGGACATAGTTGAGTTATAATAGAGAATTAGATCCATAATGGAGGACATAGTTGAGTTATAATAGAGAATAAGATCCATAATGGAGGACATAGTTGAGTTATAATAGAGAATTAGATCCATAATGGAGGACATAGATGAGTCATAATAGAGAATAAGATCCATAATGGAGGACATAGTTGAGTTATAATAGAGAATAAGATCCATAATGGAGGACATAGTTGAGTTATAATAGAGAATAAGATCCATAATGGAGGACATAGTTGAGTTATAATAGAGAATAAGATCCATAATGGAGGACATAGTTGAGTTATAATAGAGAATAAGATCCATAATGGACGACATAGTTGAGTTATAATAGAGAATTAGATCCATAATGGAGGACATAGTTGAGTTATAATAGAGAATAAGATCCATAATGGACGACATAGTTGAGTTATAATAGAGAATTAGATCTATAATGGAGGACATAGTTGAGTTATAATAGAGAATAAGATCCATAATGGAGGACATAGTTGAGTTATAATAGAGAATAAGATCCATAATGGAGGACATAGTTGAGTTATAATAGAGAATAAGATCCATAATGGAGGACATAGTTGAGTTATAATAGAGAATTAGATCAATAATGGAGGACATAGTTGAGTTATAATAGAGAATAAGATCCATAATGGAGGACATAGTTGAGTTATAATAGAGAATTAGATCCTTAATGGAGGACATAGTTGAGTTATAATAGAGAATAAGATCCATAATGGAGGACATAGTTGAGTTATAATAGAGAATAAGATCCATAATGGAGGACATAGTTGAGTTATAGTAGAGAATAAGATCCTTAATGGAGGACATAGTTGAGTCATAATAGAGAATAAGATCCATAATGGAGGACATAGATCAGTCATAATAGAGAATAAGATCCATAATGGAGGACATAGTTGAGTTATAATAGAGAATAAGATCCACAATAGAGGACATAGTTGAGTTATAATAGAGAATAAGATCCATAATGGAGGACATAGTTGAGTCATAATAGAGAATAAGATCCACAATGGAGGACATAGTTGAGTCATAATAGAGAATAAGATCCATATTGGAGGACATAGTTGAGTCCCTAGAGAATAAGATCCATAATGGAGGACATAGTTGAGTTATAATAGAGAATAAGATCCATAATAGAGGACATAGTTGAGTTATAATAGAGAATAAGATCCATAATGGAGGACATAGATGAGTCATAATAGAGAATAAGATCCATAATGGAGGACATAGTTGAGTTATAATAGAGAATAAGATCCATAATGGAGGACATAGTTGAGTTATAATAGAGAATAAGATCCATAATGGAGGACATAGTTGAGTTATAATAGAGAATAAGATCCATAATGGAGGACATAGTTGAGTTATAATAGAGAATTAGATCAATAATGGAGGACATAGTTGAGTTATAATAGAGAATAAGATCCATAATGGAGGACATAGTTGAGTTATAATAGAGAATTAGATCCATAATGGAGGACATAGTTGAGTTATAATAGAGAATAAGATCCATAATGGAGGACATAGTTGAGTTATAATAGAGAATAAGATCCATATTGGAGGACATAGTTGAGTCCCTAGAGAATAAGATCCATAATGGAGAACATAGTTGAGTTATAATAGAGAATAAGATCCATAATAGAGGACATAGTTGAGTTATAATAGAGAATAAGATCCATAATGGAGGACATAGTTGAGTCATAATAGAGAATAAGATCCATAATGGAGGACATAGTTGAGTTCATAGAGAATAAGATCCATAATGGAGGACATAGTTGAGTTATAATAGAGAATAAGATCCATAATGGAGGACATAGTTGAGTCATAAAAGAGAATAAGATCCATAATGGAGGACATAGTTGAGTTATAATAGAGAATAAGATCCATAATAGAGGACATAGTTGAGTTATAATAGAGAATAAGATCCATAATGGAGGACATAGTTGAGTCATAATAGAGAATAAGATCCATAATGGTGGACATAGTTGAGTCATAATAGAGAATAAGACCCATAATGGAGGACATAGTTGAGTTATAACAGAGAATAAGATCCGTAATGGAGGACATATTTGAGTCATAATAAAGAATAAGATCCATAATGGAGGACATAGTTGAGTCATAATAGAGAATAAGATCCATAATGGAGGACATAGTTGAGTTATAGTAGAGAATAAGATCCATAATGGAGGACATAGTTGAGTCATAATAGAGAATAAGATCCAAAATGGAGGACATAGTTGAGTCATAACAGAGAATGAGATCCATAATGGAGGACATAGTTGAGTTATAGTAGAGAATAAGATCCTTAATGGAGGACATTGTTGAGTCATAATAGAGAATATGATCCATAATGGAGGACATAGTTGAGTCATAATAGAGAATAAGATCCATAATGGAGGACATAGTTGAGTCATAATAGAGAATAAGATCCAAAATGGAGGACATAGTTGAGTCATAACAGAGAATGAGATCCATAATGGAGGACATAGTTGAGTTATAGTAGAGAATAAGATCCTTAATGGAGGACATAATTGAGTCATAATAGAGAATAAGATCCATAATGGAGGACATAGTTGAGTCATAATAGAGAATAAGATCCATAATGGAGGACATAGTTGAGTTATAGTAGAGAATTAGATCCATAATGGAGGACATATTTGAGTTATAAAAATGAATAAGATCCACAATGGAGGACATAGTTGAGTCATAATAGAGAATAAGATCCATAATGGAGTACATAGTTTAGTTATAATAGAGAATAAGATCCATAATGGAGGACATAGTTGAGTTATAATAGAGAATAAGATCCATAATGGTGGACATAGTTGAGTCATAATAGAGAATAAGATCCATAATGGAGGTCATAGTTGAGTTATAATAGAGAATAAGATCCATAATGGAGGACATAGTTGAGTTATAATAGAGAATAAGATCAATAATGGAGTACATAGTTGAGTTATAATAGAGAATTAGATCCATAATGGAGGACATAGTTGAGTTATAGTAGAGCATAAGATCCATAATGGAGGACACAGTTGAGTCATAATAGAGAATAAGATCCATAATGGAGGACATAGTTGAGTTACAATAGAGAATAAGATCCATAATGGAGGACATAGTTGAGTTATAATAGAGAATAAGATCCATAATGGAGGACATATTTGAGTCATAATAGAGAATAAGATCCATAATGGAGGACATAGTTGAGTCATAATAGAGAATAAGATCCATAATGGAGGACATAGTTGAGTTATAGTAGAGAATAAGATCCTTAATGGAGGACATAGTTGAGTCATAATAGAGAATAAGATCCATAATGGAGGACATAGATCAGTCATAATAGAGAATAAGATCCATAATGGAGGACATAGTTGAGTTATAATAGAGATTAAGATCCACAATAGAGGACATAGTTGAGTTATAATAGAGAATAAGATCCATAACGGAGGACATAGTTGAGTCATAATAGAGAATAAGATCCACGATGGAGGACATGGTTGAGTCATAATAGAGAATAAGATCCATATTGGAGGACATAGTTGAGTCCCTAGAGAATAAGATCCATAATGGAGGACATAGTTGAGTTATAATAGAGAATAAGATCCATAATAGAGGACATAGTTGAGTTATAATAGAGAATAAGATCCATCATGGAGGACATAGTTGAGTCATAATAGAGAATAAGATCCATAATGGAGGACATAGTTGAGTTCATAGAGAATAAGATCCATAATGGAGGACATAGTTGAGTTATAATAGAGAATAAGATCCATAATGGAGGACATAGTTGAGTCATAAAAGAGAATAAGATCCATAACGGAGGACATAGTTGAGTTATAATAGAGAATAAGATCCATAATAGAGGACATAGTTGAGTTATAATAGAGAATAAGATCCATAATGGAGGACATAGTTGAGTCATAATAGAGAATAAGATCCATAATGGTGGACATAGTTGAGTCATAATAGAGAATAAGATCCATAATGGAGGACATAGTTGAGTTATAACAGAGAATAAGATCCATAATGGAGGACATATTTGAGTCATAATAAAGAATAAGATCCATAATGGAGGACATAGTTGAGTCATAATAGAGAATAAGATCCATAATGGAGGACATAGTTGAGTTATAATAGAGAATAAGATCCATAATGGAGGACATAGTTGAGTCATAATAGAGAATAAGATCCATAATGGAGGACATAGTTGAGTTCATAGAGAATAAGATCCATAATGGAGGACATAGTTGAGTTATAATAGAGAATAAGATCCATAATGGAGGACATAGTTGAGTCATAAAAGAGAATAAGATTCATAATGGAGAACATAGTTGAGTTATAATAGAGAATTAGATCCATAATGGAGGACATAGTTGAGTTATAGTAGAGCATAAGATCCATAATGGAGGACACAGTTGAGTCATAATAGAGAATAAGATCCATAATGGAGGACATAGTTGAGTTACAATAGAGAATAAGATCCATAATGGAGGACATAGTTGAGTTATAATAGAGAATAAGATCCATAATGGAGGACATATTTGAGTCATAATAGAGAATAAGATCCATAATGGAGGACATAGTTGAGTCATAATAGAGAATAAGATCCATAATGGAGGACATAGTTGAGTTATAGTAGAGAATAAGATCCTTAATGGAGGACATAGTTGAGTCATAATAGAGAATAAGATCCATAATGGAGGACATAGATCAGTCATAATAGAGAATAAGATCCATAATGGAGGACATAGTTGAGTTATAATAGAGAATAAGATCCACAATAGAGGACATAGTTGAGTTATAATAGAGAATAAGATCCATAACGGAGGACATAGTTGAGTCATAATAGAGAATAAGATCCATATTGGAGGACATAGTTGAGTCCCTAGAGAATAAGATCCATAATGGAGGACATAGTTGAGTTATAATAGAGAATAAGATCCATAATAGAGGACATAGTTGAGTTATAATAGAGAATAAGATCCATAATGGAGGACATAGTTGAGTCATAATAGAGAATAAGATCCATAATGGAGGACATAGTTGAGTTCATAGAGAATAAGATCCATAATGGAGGACATAGTTGAGTTATAATAGAGAATAAGATCCATAATGGAGGACATAGTTGAGTCATAAAAGAGAATAAGATCCATAACGGAGGACATAGTTGAGTTATAATAGAGAATAAGATCCATAATAGAGGACATAGTTGAGTTATAATAGAGAATAAGATCCATAATGGAGGACATAGTTGAGTCATAATAGAGAATAAGATCCATAATGGTGGACATAGTTGAGTCATAATAGAGAATAAGATCCATAATGGAGGACATAGTTGAGTTATAACAGAGAATAAGATCCATAATGGAGGACATATTTGAGTCATAATAAAGAATAAGATCCATAATGGAGGACATAGTTGAGTCATAATAGAGAATAAGATCCATAATGGAGGACATAGTTGAGTTATAGTAGAGAATAAGATCCATAATGGAGGACATAGTTGAGTTATAATAGAGAATAAGATCCATAATGGAGGACATAGTTGAGTCATAATAGAGAATAAGATCCATAATGGAGGACATAGTTGAGTTCATAGAGAATAAGATCCATAATGGAGGACATAGTTTCAGTTATAATAGAGAATAAGATCCATAATGGAGGACATAGTTGAGTCATAAAAGAGAATAAGATTCATAATGGAGAACATAGTTGAGTTATAATAGAGAATAAGATCCATAATAGAGGACATAGTTGAGTTATAATAGAGAATAAGATCCATAATGGAGGACATAGTTGAGTCATAATAGAGAATAAGATCCATAATGGTGGACATAGTTGAGTCATAATAGAGAATAAGATCCATAATGGAGGACATAGTTGAGTTATAACAGAGAATAAGATCCATAATGGAGGACATATTTGAGTCATAATAAAGAATAAGATCCATAATGGAGGACATAGTTGAGTCATAATAGAGAATAAGATCCATAATGGAGGACATAGTTGAGTTATAGTAGAGAATAAGATCCATAATGGAGGACATAGTTGAGTCATAATAGAGAATAAGATCCATAATGGAGGACATAGTTGAGTCATAATAGAGAATGAGATCCATAATGGAGGACATAGTTGAGTTATAATAGAGAATAAGATCCTTAATGGAGGACATAGTTGAGTCATAATAGAGAATAAGATCCATAATGGAGGACATAGTTGAGTCATAATAGAGAATAAGATCCATAATGGAGGACATAGTTGAGTTATAGTAGACAATAAGATCCTTAATGGAGGACATAGTTGAGTCATAATAGAGAATAAGATCCATAATGGAGGACATAGATCAGTCATAATAGAAAATAAGATCCATAATGGAGGACATAGTTGAGTTATAATACAGAATAAGATCTATAATAGAGGACATAGTTGAGTTATAATAGAGAATAAGATCCATAATGGAGGACATAGTTGAGTCATAATAGAGAATAAGATCCATAATGGAGGACATAGTTGAGTCATAATAGAGAATAAGATCCATAATGGAGGACATAGTTCAGTCATAATAGAGAATAAGATCCTTAATGGAGGACATAGTTGAGTCATAATAGAGAATAAGATCCATAATGGAGGACATAGTTGAGTCATAATAGAGAATAAGATCCATAATGGAGGACATAGTTGAGTTATAGTAGAGAATAAGATCCTTAATGGAGGACATAGTTGAGTCATAATAGAGAATAAGATCCATAATGGAGGATATATTTGAGACATAATAGAGAATAAGATCCATAATGGAGGACATAGTTGAGTCATAATAGAGAATAAGATCCATAATGGAGGACATAGTTGAGTTATAGTAGACAATAAGATCCTTAATGGAGGACATAGTTGAGTCATAATAGAGAATAAGATCCATAATGGAGGACATAGTTGAGTCATAATAGAGAATAAGATCCATAATGGAGGACATAGTTCAGTCATAATAGAGAATAAGATCCTTAATGGAGGACATAGTTGAGTCATAATAGAGAATAAGATCCGTAATGGAGGACATAGTTCAGTCATAATAGAGAATAAGTTCCATAATGGAGGACATAGTTGAGTTATAATAGAGAATAAGATCCATAATGGAGTACATAGTTGAGTTATAATAGAGAATAAGATCCATAATGGAGTACATAGTTGAGTTATAATAGAGAATAAGTTCCTTAATGGAGGACATAGTTGAGTTATAATAGAGAATAAGATCCATAATGGACGACATAGTTGAGTTATAATAGAGAATTAGATCTATAATGGAGGACATAGTTGAGTTATAATAGAGAATAAGATCCATAATGGAGGACATAGTTGAGTTATAATAGAGAATAAGATCCATAATGGAGGACATAGTTGAGTTATAATAGAGAATAAGATCCATAATGGAGGACATAGTTGAGTCATAATAGAGAATAAGATCCATAATGGAGGACATAGTTGAGTCATAATAGAGAATAAGATCCATAATGGAGGACATAGTTGAGTTATAATAGAGAATAAGATCCATAATGGAGGACATAGTTGAGTTATAATAGAGAATAAGATCCATAATGGAGGACATAGTTGAGTCATAATAGAGAATAAGATCCATAATGGAGGACATAGTTGAGTCATAATAGAGAATAAGATCCATAATGGAGGACATAGTTGAGTCATAATAGAGAATAAGATCCATAATGGAGGACATAGTTGAGTTATAGTAGAGAATAAGATCCATAATGGAGGACATAGTTGAGTCATAATAGAGAATAAGATCCATAATGGAGGACATAGTTGAGTCATAATAGAGAATGAGATCCATAATGGAGGACATAGTTGAGTTATAGTAGAGAATAAGATCCTTAATGGAGGACATAGTTGAGTCATAATAGAGAATAAGATCCATAATGGAGGACATAGTTGAGTCATAATAGAGAATAAGATCCATAATGGAGGACATAGTTTAGTTATAGTAGAGAATAAGATCCTTAATGGAGGACATAGTTGAGTCATAATAGAGAATAAGATCCATAATGGAGGATATATTTGAGACATAATAGAGAATAAGATCCATAATGGAGGACATAGTTGAGTCATAATAGAGAATAAGATCCATAATGGAGGACATAGTTGAGTTATAGTAGACAATAAGATCCTTAATGGAGGACATAGTTGAGTCATAATAGAGAATAAGATCCATAATGGAGGACATAGATCAGTCATAATAGAAAATAAGATCCATAATGGAGGACATAGTTGAGTTATAATAGAGAATAAGATCCATAATGGAGTACATAGTTGAGTTATAATAGAGAATAAGATCCATAATGGAGGACATAGTTGAGTCATAATAGAGAATAAGATCCATAATGGAGGACATAGTTGAGTCATAATAGAGAATAAGATCCATAATGGAGGACATAGTTCAGTCATAATAGAGAATAAGATCCTTAATGGAGGACATAGTTGAGTCATAATAGAGAATAAGATCCGTAATGGAGGACATAGTTCAGTCATAATAGAGAATAAGTTCCATAATGGAGGACATAGTTGAGTTATAATAGAGAATAAGATCCATAATGGAGTACATAGTTGAGTTATAATAGAGAATAAGATCCATAATGGAGTATATAGTTGAGTTATAATAGAGAATAAGTTCCTTAATGGAGGACATAGTTGAGTTATAATAGAGAATAAGATCCATATTGGAGGACATAGTTGAGTCATTATAGAGAATAAGATCCAGAATGGAGGACATAGTTGAGTTATAATAGAGAATAAGATCCATATTGGAGGACATAGTTGAGTTATAATAGAGAATAAGATCCATAATGGAGGACATAGTTGAGTCATAATAGAGAATAAGATCCATAATGGAGGACATAGTTGAGTCATAATAGAGAATAAGATCCATAATGGAGGACATAGTTGAGTTATAATAGAGAATAAGATCCATAATGGAGGACATAGTTGAGTTATAATAGAGAATAAGATCCATAATGGAGGACATAGTTGAGTCATAATAGAGAATAAGATCCATAATGGAGGACATAGTTGAGTCATAATAGAGAATAAGATCCATAATGGAGGACATAGTTGAGTCATAATAGAGAATAAGATCCATAATGGAGGACATAGTTGAGTCATAATAGAGAATAAGATCCATAATGGAGGACATAGTTGAGTCATAATAGAGAATAAGATCCATAATGGAGGACATATTTGAGTTTTAATAGAGAATAAGATCCATAATGGAGGACATAGTTCAGTCATAATAGAGAATTAGATCCATAATGGAGGACATAGTTGAGTCATAATAGAGAATAAGATCCATAATGGAGGACATAGTTGAGTCATGATAGAGAACAAGATCCATAATGGAGGACATAGTTGAGTTATAATAGAGAATAAGATCCATATTGGAGGACATAGTTGAGTCATTATAGAGAATATGATCCATAATGGACGACATAGTTGAGTTATAATAGAGAATTAGATCTATAATGGAGGACATAGTTGAGTTATAATAGAGAATAAGATCCATAATGGAGGACATAGTTGAGTTATAATAGAGAATAAGATCCATAATGGAGGACATAGTTGAGTTATAATAGAGAATAAGATCCATAATGGAGGACATAGTTGAGTCATAATAGAGAATAAGATCCATAATGGAGGACATAGTTGAGTCATAATAGAGAATAAGATCCATAATGGAGGACATAGTTGAGTTATAATAGAGAATAAGATCCATAATGGAGGACATAGTTGAGTTATAATAGAGAATAAGATCCATAATGGAGGACATAGTTGAGTCATAATAGAGAATAAGATCCATAATGGAGGACATAGTTGAGTCATAATAGAGAATAAGATCCATAATGGAGGACATAGTTGAGTCATAATAGAGAATAAGATCCATAATGGAGGACATAGTTGAGTTATAGTAGAGAATAAGATCCATAATGGAGGACATAGTTGAGTCATAATAGAGAATAAGATCCATAATGGAGGACATAGTTGAGTCATAATAGAGAATGAGATCCATAATGGAGGACATAGTTGAGTTATAGTAGAGAATAAGATCCTTAATGGAGGACATAGTTGAGTCATAATAGAGAATAAGATCCATAATGGAGGACATAGTTGAGTCATAATAGAGAATAAGATCCATAATGGAGGACATAGTTTAGTTATAGTAGAGAATAAGATCCTTAATGGAGGACATAGTTGAGTCATAATAGAGAATAAGATCCATAATGGAGGATATATTTGAGACATAATAGAGAATAAGATCCATAATGGAGGACATAGTTGAGTCATAATAGAGAATAAGATCCATAATGGAGGACATAGTTGAGTTATAGTAGACAATAAGATCCTTAATGGAGGACATAGTTGAGTCATAATAGAGAATAAGATCCATAATGGAGGACATAGATCAGTCATAATAGAAAATAAGATCCATAATGGAGGACATAGTTGAGTTATAATAGAGAATAAGATCCATAATGGAGTACATAGTTGAGTTATAATAGAGAATAAGATCCATAATGGAGGACATAGTTGAGTCATAATAGAGAATAAGATCCATAATGGAGGACATAGTTGAGTCATAATAGAGAATAAGATCCATAATGGAGGACATAGTTCAGTCATAATAGAGAATAAGATCCTTAATGGAGGACATAGTTGAGTCATAATAGAGAATAAGATCCGTAATGGAGGACATAGTTCAGTCATAATAGAGAATAAGTTCCATAATGGAGGACATAGTTGAGTTATAATAGAGAATAAGATCCATAATGGAGTACATAGTTGAGTTATAATAGAGAATAAGATCCATAATGGAGTACATAGTTGAGTTATAATAGAGAATAAGTTCCTTAATGGAGGACATAGTTGAGTTATAATAGAGAATAAGATCCATATTGGAGGACATAGTTGAGTCATTATAGAGAATAAGATCCAGAATGGAGGACATAGTTGAGTTATAATAGAGAATAAGATCCATATTGGAGGACATAGTTGAGTTATAATAGAGAATAAGATCCATAATGGAGGACATAGTTGAGTCATAATAGAGAATAAGATCCATAATGGAGGACATAGTTGAGTTATAATAGAGAATAAGATCCATAATGGAGGACATAGTTGAGTCATAATAGAGAATAAGATCCATAATGGAGGACATAGTTGAGTCATAATAGAGAATAAGATCCATAATGGAGGACATAGTTGAGTCATAATAGAGAATAAGATCCATAATGGAGGACATAGTTGAGTCATAATAGAGAATAAGATCCATAATGGAGGACATAGTTGAGTCATAATAGAGAATAAGATCCATAATGGAGGACATATTTGAGTTTTAATAGAGAATAAGATCCATAATGGAGGACATAGTTCAGTCATAATAGAGAATTAGATCCATAATGGAGGACATAGTTGAGTCATAATAGAGAATAAGATCCATAATGGAGGACATAGTTGAGTCATGATAGAGAACAAGATCCATAATGGAGGACATAGTTGAGTTATAATAGGTACTTCCGGCGCCGACAGAGATGGCAGCCTCGCTTCACGTTCTCAGGAAACCATGCAGTATTTTGTTTTTTTATGTATTACTTCTTACATTGTTACCCCGGAAAATATTAAGTTTTATTACATACAACCGGGAGGAACTATTGGATATAAGAGCAACGTCAACTTACCAACATTACGACCAGGAATACGACTTTCCCAAAGAGGATTCTCCTTTCGTTAACCCAAACACAACAACAGACTGGATAGCACGTGGCTACTCAAAACAACGGCGCGCGAGAAGAGGGAAACGCCGGTCTTTTGGTCAAGCTACGTCGACGGGCGCATCGTGCACCTCTCCCGAGTATTTTAATCGCCAATGTACAGTCTCTTGACAACAAAGTAGACGAAATCCGATCGAGGGTTGCCTTTCAGAGAGACATTCGAGACTGCAACGTTCTTTGCTTCACGGAAACATGGCTCACTCAGGACACGTTATCAGAGTCGGTACAGCCACCTGGTTTCTCCACGCATCGCCGACAGAAACAAACATCTCTCTGGTAAGAAGAAGGGCGGGGTGTGTGTCTTATGATTAACGAGACGTGGTGTGATCATAACAACATACAGGAACTCAAGTCCTTTTGTTCACCTGACATAGAATTCCTTACAATCAAATGCAGACCGCATTATCTACCAAGAGAATTCTCTTCGATTATAATCACAGCCGTGTACATCCCCCCTCAAGCTAATACATCGACGGCACTGAAAGAAATTCATCGGACTCTATGTAAACTGGAAACCACATATCCTGAGGCTGCATTTATTGTGGCTGGGGATTTTAATAAGGCTAATTTAAGAACAAGGCTCCCGAAATTTTACCAGCATATCGAATGTGCCACCGGGCTGGTAAAATCCTGGACCACTGTTATTCCAACTTCCGTGATGCATACAAGGCTATTCTCCGCCCTCCTTTTCGGCAAGTCTGACCATGACTCCATTTTGTTGCTCCCAGCCTACAAACAGAAACTAAAACAGGAAACGCCGTTCTCAGGTCTGTTCAACGCTGGTCCGACCAATCTGATTCCATGCTGCAAGATTGCTTCGAGCACGTGGACTGGGATATGTTCGGATAGCATCTGACAACAACATTGATGTATACGCTGATTCGGTGAGCGAGTTTATTAGCAAATGCATTGGTGATGTTGTACCCATAGCAAATATCAAAACCTTCCCCAACCAGAAACCATGGATTGATGGCAGCATTCGCGCAAAACTGAAAGCGCGAACCACTGCTTTTAACCAGGTAAAGGCTACCGGAAACATGACTGAATACAAACAGTGCAGCTACTCCCTCCGCAAGGCAATCAAACAAGCTAAGCGTCAATATAGAGACAAAGTAGAGTCACAATTCAATGGCTCAGACACAAGAGGAATGTGGCAGGGTCTACAGTCAATCACGGACTACAAAAGAAAACCAGCCCGTCGCGGACCATGACGTCCTGCTCCCAGACAAACTAAACAACTTCTTTGCTCGCTTTGAGGACAATACAGTGCCACCGACACGCCCGCTACCAAAACCTGCGGGCTCACCTTCACCGCAGCCAATGTGAGAAAAACATTTAAATGTGTTAACCCTCGCAAGGCTGCCGCCCAGATGGCATCCCTGGCCGTGTCCTCAGAGCATGCAGACCAGCTGGCTGGTGTGTTTACGGACATATTCAATCAGTCCCTATCCCAGTCTGCTGTTCCCACATGCTTCAAGAGGGCCACCATTGTTCCTGTTCCCAAGAAAGCTAAGGTGACTGAGCTAAATGACTATCGCCCGTAGCACTCACTTCCGTCATCATGAAGTGCTTTGAGAGATTAGTCAAGGATCATATCACCTCCATCCTGCCAGACACCCTGGACCCACTCCAATTTGCTTACCGTCCCAATAGGTCCACAGACGACTAATCGCAATCACACTGCATACTGCCCTAACCCATCTGGACAAGAGGAATACTTATGTAAGAATGCTGTTCATCGACTACAGCTCAGCATTTAACACCATAGTTCCCTCCAAGCTCGTCATTAAGCTCGAGACCCTGGGTCTCGACCCAGCCCTGTGCAACTGGGTCCTGGACTTCCTGACGGGCCGGTCCCAGGTGGTGAGGGTAGGAAACAACATCTCCACCCGCTGATCCTCAACACTGGGGCCCCACAAGGGTGCGTTCTCAGCCCTCTCCTGTACTCCCTGTTTACCCATGACTGCGTGGCCAAGCACGCATCCAACTCAATCATCAAGTTTGCTGACGACACTACAGTGGTAGGCTTGATTACCAACAACGACGAGACGGCCTACAGAGAGGAGGTGAGGGCCTCGGAGTGTGGTGTCAGGAAAATAACCTCTCACTCAATGTCAACAAAACAAAGGAGATGATCGTGGACTTCAGGAAACAGGAGAGGGAGCACCCTATCCACATCGAGGGGACAGTAGTGGAGAAGGTGGAAAGTTTTAAGTTCCTCGGCGTACACATCACGGACAAACTGAATTGGTCCACCCACACAGACAGCGTGGTAAAGAAGGCGCAGCAGCGCCTCTTCAACCTCAGGAGGCTGAAGAAATTTGGCTTGTCACCAAAATCACTCACAAACTTTTACAGATGCACAATCGAGAGCATCCTGTCGGGCTGTATCACCGCCTGAGTACGGCAACTGCTCCGCCCACAACCGTAAGGCTCTCCAGAGGGTAGTGAGGACTGCACAACGCATCACCGGGTTAAACTACCTGCCCTCCAGGACACCTACACCACCCGATGTCACAGAAAGGCCAAAAAGATCATCAAGGACAACAACCACCCGAGCCACTGCCTGTTCACCCCGCTATCATCCAGAAGGCGAGGTCAGTACAGGTGCATCAAAGCTGGGACCGAGAGACTGAAAAACAGCTTCTACCTCAAGGCCATCAGACTGTTAAACAGCCATCACTAACATTGAGTGGCTGCTGCCAACATACTGACTTAAATCTCTAGCCACTTTATACATAGGAATTGGATGTAACAAATGTATCACTAGCCACTTTAAACAATTTTGTATATAATGTTTACGTATCCGACATACTCATATCAAATGTATACACTGTACTCTAAACCATCTACTGTATCTTGCCTATGCTGCTCGGGTCATCGACCCAAATCTCTAGCCACTTTAATAATTATAATTGGATGAAATAATGTATCACTAGCCACTTTAAACAATGCCATTTATATAATGTTTACATATCCTACATTACTCATCTCATATATATGTGTATATACTGTACTCCATACCATCTACTGCATCTTGCCTATGCCGGTCAGCCATCGCTCATCCATATATTTATATGTACATACTCGTATTCATTCCTTTACTCTTGTGTGTATAAGGTAGTTGTTGTGAATTTGTTAGATTACTTGTTAGATACTACTGCATGGTCGGAACTAGAAGCACAAGCATTTCGCTACACTCGCATTAACATCTGCTAACCATGTGTATGTGACAAATAAAATTTTGATTTGATTTGATTGATTTGATTTGATTTGATAATAGAGAATAAGATCCATATTGGAGGACATAGTTGAGTCATTATAGAGAATATGATCCATAATGGAGGACATAGTTGAGTCATAATAGAGAATAAGATCCATATTGGAGGACATAGTTGAGTTATAATAGAGAATAAGATCCATAATGGAGGACATAGATGAGTCATAATAGAGAATAAGATCCATAATGGAGGACATAGTTGAGTTATAGTAGAGAATAAGATCCATAATGGAGGACATAGTTGAGTCATGATAGAGAACAAGATCCATAATGGAGGACATAGTTGAGTTATAATAGAGAATAAGATCCATATTGGAGGACATAGTTGAGTCATTATAGAGAATATGATCCATAATGGAGGACATAGTTGAGTCATAATAGAGAATAAGATCCATATTGGAGGACATAGTTGAGTTATAATAGAGAATAAGATCCATAATGGAGGACATAGATGAGTCATAATAGAGAATAAGATCCATAATGGAGGACATAGTTGAGTCATAATAGAGAATAAGATCCATAATGGAGGACATAGTTGAGTCATAATAGAGAATAAGATCCACAATGGAGGACATAGTTGAGTCATAATAGAGAATAAGATCCATAATGGAGGACATATTTGAGTTATAATAGAGAATAAGATCCATAATGGAGGACATAGTTCAGTCATAATAGAGAATTAGATCCATAATGGAGGACATAGTTGAGTTATAATAGAGAATAAGATCCATAATGGAGGACATAGTTGAGTCATAATAGAGAACAAGATCCATAACGGAGGACAAAGTTCAGTCATAATAGATAATAAGATCCATAATGGAGGACATAGTTGAGTCATAATAGAGAATAAGATCCACAATGGAGGACATAGTTGAGTCATAATAGAGAATAAGATCCATAATGGAGGACATATTTGAGTTATAATAGAGAATAAGATCCATAATGGAGGACATAGTTGAGTTATAATAGAGAATAAGATCCATAATGGAGGACATAGTTGAGTCATAATAGAGAATAAGATCCATAATGGAGGACATAGTTGAGTCATAATAGAGAATAAGATCCATAATGGAGGACATAGTTCAGTCAAAATAGAGAATAAGATCCATAATGGAGGACATAGTTGAGTCATAATAGAGAATAAGATCCACAATGGAGGACATAGTTGAGTCATAATAGAGAATAAGATCCATAATGGAGGACATAGTTGAGTTATAATAGAGAATAAGATCCATAATGGAGGACATAGTTGAGTCATAATAGAGAATAAGATCCATAATGGAGGACATAGTTGAGTCATAATAGAGAATAAGATCCATAATGGAGGACATAGTTGAGTTATAATAGAGAATAAGATCCATAATGGAGGACATAGTTGAGTCATAATAGAGAATAAGATCCATAATGGAGGACATAGTTGAGTCATAATAGAGAATAAGATCCATAATGGAGGACATAGTTGAGTTATAATAGAGAATAAGATCCATAATGGAGGACATAGTTGAGTCATAATAGAGAATAAGATCCAGAATGGAGGACATAGTTGAGTCATAATAGAGAATAAGATCCATAATGGAGGACATAGTTGAGTCATAATAGAGAATAAGATCCATAATGGAGGACATAGTTGAGTCATAATAGAGAATAAGATCCATAATGGAGGACAAAGTTCAGTCATAATAGATAATAAGATCCATAATGGAGGACATAGTTGAGTCATAATAGAGAATAAGATCCACAATGGAGGACATAGTTGAGTCATAATAGAGAATAAGATCCATAATGGAGGACATATTTGAGTTATAATAGAGAATAAGATCCATAATGGAGGACATAGTTGAGTTATAATAGAGAATAAGATCCATAATGGAGGACATAGTTGAGTCATAATAGAGAATAAGATCCACAATGGAGGACGTATTTGAGTTATAATAGAGAATAAGATCCATAATGGAGGACATAGTTCAGTCATAATAGAGAATTAGATCCATAATGGAGGACATAGTTGAGTTATAATAGAGAATAAGATCCACAATGGAGGACGTATTTGAGTTATAATAGAGAATAAGATCCATAATGGAGGACATAGTTGAGTTATAATAGAGAATAAGATCCATAATGGAGTACATAGTTGAGTTATAATAGAGAATAAGATCCATAATGGAGGACATAGTTGAGTCATAATAGAGAATAAGATCCATAATGGAGGACATAGTTGAGTCATAATAGAGAATAAGATCCATAATGGAGGACATAGTTCAGTCATAATAGAGAATAAGATCCTTAATGGAGGACATAGTTGAGTCATAATAGAGAATAAGATCCGTAATGGAGGACATAGTTCAGTCATAATAGAGAATAAGTTCCATAATGGAGGACATAGTTGAGTTATAATAGAGAATAAGATCCATAATGGAGTACATAGTTGAGTTATAATAGAGAATAAGATCCATAATGGAGTACATAGTTGAGTTATAATAGAGAATAAGTTCCTTAATGGAGGACATAGTTGAGTTATAATAGAGAATAAGATCCATATTGGAGGACATAGTTGAGTCATTATAGAGAATAAGATCCAGAATGGAGGACATAGTTGAGTTATAATAGAGAATAAGATCCATATTGGAGGACATAGTTGAGTTATAATAGAGAATAAGATCCATAATGGAGGACATAGTTGAGTCATAATAGAGAATAAGATCCATAATGGAGGACATAGTTGAGTTATAGTAGAGAATAAGATCCTTAATGGAGGACATAGTTGAGTCATAATAGAGAATAAGATCCATAATGGAGGACATAGATCAGTCATAATAGAGAATAAGATCCATAATGGAGGACATAGTTGAGTTATAATAGAGAATAAGATCCACAATAGAGGACATAGTTGAGTTATAATAGAGAATAAGATCCATAACGGAGGACATAGTTGAGTCATAATAGAGAATAAGATCCATATTGGAGGACATAGTTGAGTCCCTAGAGAATAAGATCCATAATGGAGGACATAGTTGAGTTATAATAGAGAATAAGATCCATAATAGAGGACATAGTTGAGTTATAATAGAGAATAAGATCCATAATGGAGGACATAGTTGAGTCATAATAGAGAATAAGATCCATAATGGAGGACATAGTTGAGTTCATAGAGAATAAGATCCATAATGGAGGACATAGTTGAGTTATAATAGAGAATAAGATCCATAATGGAGGACATAGTTGAGTCATAAAAGAGAATAAGATCCATAACGGAGGACATAGTTGAGTCATAATAGAGAATAAGATCCATAATGGAGGACATAGTTGAGTTATAACAGAGAATAAGATCCATAATGGAGGACATATTTGAGTCATAATAGAGAATAAGATCCATAATGGTGGACATAGTTGAGTCATAATAGAGAATAAGATCCATAATGGAGGACATAGTTGAGTTATAACAGAGAATAAGATCCATAATGGAGGACATATTTGAGTCATAATAAAGAATAAGATCCATAATGGAGGACATAGTTGAGTCATAATAGAGAATAAGATCCATAATGGAGGACATAGTTGAGTTATAGTAGAGAATAAGATCCATAATGGAGGACATAGTTGAGTTATAATAGAGAATAAGATCCATAATGGAGGACATAGTTGAGTCATAATAGAGAATAAGATCCATAATGGAGGACATAGTTGAGTTCATAGAGAATAAGATCCATAATGGAGGACATAGTTTCAGTTATAATAGAGAATAAGATCCATAATGGAGGACATAGTTGAGTCATAATAGAGAATAAGATCCATAATGGAGGACATAGTTGAGTTATAATAGAGAATAAGATCCATAATAGAGGACATAGTTGAGTTATAATAGAGAATAAGATCCATAATGGAGGACATAGTTGAGTCATAATAGAGAATAAGATCCATAATGGTGGACATAGTTGAGTCATAATAGAGAATAAGATCCATAATGGAGGACATAGTTGAGTTATAACAGAGAATAAGATCCATAATGGAGGACATAGTTGAGTCATAATAAAGAATAAGATCCATAATGGAGGACATAGTTGAGTCATAATAGAGAATAAGATCCATAATGGAGGACATAGTTGAGTTATAGTAGAGAATAAGATCCATAATGGAGGACATAGTTGAGTCATAATAGAGAATAAGATCCATAATGGAGGACATAGTTGAGTCATAATAGAGAATAAGATCCATAATGGAGGACATAGTTGAGTTATAGTAGAGAATAAGATCCATAATGGAGGACATAGTTGAGTCATAATAGAGAATAAGATCCATAATGGAGGACATAGTTGAGTCATAATAGAGAATAAGATCCATAATGGAGGACATAGTTGAGTTATAATAGAGAATAAGATCCATAATGGAGGACATAGTTGAGTCATAATAGAGAATAAGATCCATAATGGAGGACATAGTTGAGTCATAATAGAGAATAAGATCCATAATGGAGGACATAGTTGAGTTATAATAGAGAATAAGATCCATAATGGAGGACATAGTTGAGTTATAATAGAGAATAAGATCCATAATGGAGGACATAGTTGAGTCATAATAGAGAATAAGATCCATAATGGAGGACATAGTTGAGTCATAATAGAGAATAAGATCCATAATGGAGGACATAGTTGAGTCATAATAGAGAATAAGATCCATAATGGAGGACATAGTTGAGTCATAATAGAGAATAAGATCCATAATGGAGGACATAGTTGAGTCATAATAGAGAATAAGATCCATAATGGAGGACATAGTTGAGTCATAATAGAGAATAAGATCCATAATGGAGGACATAGTTGAGTCATAATAGAGAATAAGATCCATAATGGAGGACATAGTTGAGTCATAATAGAGAATAAGATCCATAATGGAGGACATAGTTGAGTCATAATAGAGAATAAGATCCATAATGGAGGACATAGTTGAGTCATAATAGAGAATAAGATCCATAATGGAGGACATAGTTGAGTCATAATAGAGAATAAGATCCATAATGGAGGACATAGTTGAGTCATAATAGAGAATAAGATCCATAATGGAGGACATAGTTGAGTCATAATAGAGAATAAGATCCATAATGGAGGACATAGTTGAGTTATAATAGAGAATAAGATCCATAATGGAGGACATAGTTGAGTCATAATAGAGAATAAGATCCAGAATGGAGGACATAGTTTGAGTTATAATAGAGAATAAGATCCATATTGGAGGACATAGTTGAGTCATTAATAGAGAATAAGATCCAGAATGGAGGACATAGTTGAGTTATAATAGAGAATAAGATCCATATTGGAGGACATAGTTGAGTTATAATAGAGAATAAGATCCATAATGGAGGACATAGTTGAGTCATAATAGAGAATAAGATCCATAATGGAGGACATAGTTGAGTTATAATAGAGAATAAGATCCATAATGGAGGACATAGTTGAGTCATAATAGAGAATAAGATCCATAATGGAGGACATAGTTGAGTCATAATAGAGAATAAGATCCATAATGGAGGACATAGTTCAGTCATAATAGAGAATAAGATCCTTAATGGAGGACATAGTTGAGTCATAATAGAGAATAAGATCCGTAATGGAGGACATAGTTCAGTCATAATAGAGAATAAGTTCCATAATGGAGGACATAGTTGAGTTATAATAGAGAATAAGATCCATAATGGAGTACATAGTTGAGTTATAATAGAGAATAAGATCCATAATGGAGTACATAGTTGAGTTATAATAGAGAATAAGTTCCTTAATGGAGGACATAGTTGAGTTATAATAGAGAATAAGATCCATATTGGAGGACATAGTTGAGTCATTATAGAGAATAAGATCCAGAATGGAGGACATAGTTGAGTTATAATAGAGAATAAGATCCATATTGGAGGACATAGTTGAGTTATAATAGAGAATAAGATCCATAATGGAGGACATAGTTGAGTCATAATAGAGAATAAGATCCATAATGGAGGACATAGTTGAGTTATAGTAGAGAATAAGATCCTTAATGGAGGACATAGTTGAGTCATAATAGAGAATAAGATCCATAATGGAGGACATAGATCAGTCATAATAGAGAATAAGATCCATAATGGAGGACATAGTTGAGTTATAATAGAGAATAAGATCCACAATAGAGGACATAGTTGAGTCATAATAGAGAATAAGATCCATAATGGAGGACATAGTTGAGTCATAATAGAGAATAAGATCCATAATTGGAGGACATAGTTGAGTCCCTAGAGAATAAGATCCATAATGGAGGACATAGTTGAGTTATAATAGAGAATAAGATCCATAATGGAGGACATAGTTGAGTTATAATAGAGAATAAGATCCATAATGGAGGACATAGTTGAGTCATAATAGAGAATAAGATCCATAATGGAGGACATAGTTGAGTTCATAGAGAATAAGATCCATAATGGAGGACATAGTTGAGTTATAATAGAGAATAAGATCCATAATGGAGGACATAGTTGAGTCATAATAGAGAATAAGATCCATAATGGAGGACATAGTTGAGTCATAATAGAGAATAAGATCCATAATGGAGGACATAGTTGAGTTATAACAGAGAATAAGATCCATAATGGAGGACATAGTTGAGTCATAATAGAGAATAAGATCCATAATGGTGGACATAGTTGAGTCATAATAGAGAATAAGATCCATAATGGAGGACATAGTTGAGTTATAACAGAGAATAAGATCCATAATGGAGGACATATTTGAGTCATAATAAAGAATAAGATCCATAATGGAGGACATAGTTGAGTCATAATAGAGAATAAGATCCATAATGGAGGACATAGTTGAGTTATAGTAGAGAATAAGATCCATAATGGAGGACATAGTTGAGTTATAATAGAGAATAAGATCCATAATGGAGGACATAGTTGAGTCATAATAGAGAATAAGATCCATAATGGAGGACATAGTTGAGTTCATAGAGAATAAGATCCATAATGGAGGACATAGTTTCAGTTATAATAGAGAATAAGATCCATAATGGAGGACATAGTTGAGTCATAAAAGAGAATAAGATTCATAATGGAGAACATAGTTGAGTTATAATAGAGAATAAGATCCATAATAGAGGACATAGTTGAGTTATAATAGAGAATAAGATCCATAATGGAGGACATAGTTGAGTCATAATAGAGAATAAGATCCATAATGGTGGACATAGTTGAGTCATAATAGAGAATAAGATCCATAATGGAGGACATAGTTGAGTTATAACAGAGAATAAGATCCATAATGGAGGACATATTTGAGTCATAATAAAGAATAAGATCCATAATGGAGGACATAGTTGAGTCATAATAGAGAATAAGATCCATAATGGAGGACATAGTTGAGTTATAGTAGAGAATAAGATCCATAATGGAGGACATAGTTGAGTCATAATAGAGAATAAGATCCATAATGGAGGACATAGTTGAGTCATAATAGAGAATGAGATCCATAATGGAGGACATAGTTGAGTTATAGTAGAGAATAAGATCCTTAATGGAGGACATAGTTGAGTCATAATAGAGAATAAGATCCATAATGGAGGACATAGTTGAGTCATAATAGAGAATAAGATCCATAATGGAGGACATAGTTGAGTTATAGTAGACAATAAGATCCTTAATGGAGGACATAGTTGAGTCATAATAGAGAATAAGATCCATAATGGAGGACATAGATCAGTCATAATAGAAAATAAGATCCATAATGGAGGACATAGTTGAGTTATAATACAGAATAAGATCCATAATAGAGGACATAGTTGAGTTATAATAGAGAATAAGATCCATAATGGAGGACATAGTTGAGTCATAATAGAGAATAAGATCCATAATGGAGGACATAGTTGAGTCATAATAGAGAATAAGATCCATAATGGAGGACATAGTTCAGTCATAATAGAGAATAAGATCCTTAATGGAGGACATAGTTGAGTCATAATAGAGAATAAGATCCATAATGGAGGACATAGTTGAGTCATAATAGAGAATAAGATCCATAATGGAGGACATAGTTGAGTTATAGTAGAGAATAAGATCCTTAATGGAGGACATAGTTGAGTCATAATAGAGAATAAGATCCATAATGGAGGATATATTTGAGACATAATAGAGAATAAGATCCATAATGGAGGACATAGTTGAGTCATAATAGAGAATAAGATCCATAATGGAGGACATAGTTGAGTTATAGTAGACAATAAGATCCTTAATGGAGGACATAGTTGAGTCATAATAGAGAATAAGATCCATAATGGAGGACATAGTTGAGTCATAATAGAGAATAAGATCCATAATGGAGGACATAGTTCAGTCATAATAGAGAATAAGATCCTTAATGGAGGACATAGTTGAGTCATAATAGAGAATAAGATCCAGAATGGAGGACATAGTTGAGTTATAATAGAGAATAAGATCCATATTGGAGGACATAGTTGAGTCATTATAGAGAATAAGATCCAGAATGGAGGACATAGTTGAGTTATAATAGAGAATAAGATCCATATTGGAGGACATAGTTGAGTTATAATAGAGAATAAGATCCATAATGGAGGACATAGTTGAGTCATAATAGAGAATAAGATCCATAATGGAGGACATAGTTGAGTCATAATAGAGAATAAGATCCATAATGGAGGACATAGTTGAGTTATAATAGAGAATAAGATCCATAATGGAGGACATAGTTGAGTCATAATAGAGAATAAGATCCATAATGGAGGACATAGTTCAGTCATAATAGAGAATAAGATCCTTAATGGAGGACATAGTTGAGTCATAATAGAGAATAAGATCCGTAATGGAGGACATAGTTCAGTCATAATAGAGAATAAGTTCCATAATGGAGGACATAGTTGAGTTATAATAGAGAATAAGATCCATAATGGAGTACATAGTTGAGTTATAATAGAGAATAAGATCCATAATGGAGTACATAGTTGAGTTATAATAGAGAATAAGTTCCTTAATGGAGGACATAGTTGAGTTATAATAGAGAATAAGATCCATATTGGAGGACATAGTTGAGTCATTATAGAGAATAAGATCCAGAATGGAGGACATAGTTGAGTTATAATAGAGAATAAGATCCATATTGGAGGACATAGTTGAGTTATAATAGAGAATAAGATCCATAATGGAGGACATAGTTGAGTCATAATAGAGAATAAGATCCATAATGGAGGACATAGTTGAGTCATAATAGAGAATAAGATCCATAATGGAGGACATAGTTGAGTTATAATAGAGAATAAGATCCATAATGGAGGACATAGTTGAGTTATAATAGAGAATAAGATCCATAATGGAGGACATAGTTGAGTCATAATAGATTATAAGATCCATAATGGAGGACATAGTTGAGTCATAATAGAGAATAAGATCCATAATGGAGGACATAGTTGAGTCATAATAGAGAATAAGATCCATAATGGAGGACATAGTTGAGTCATAATAGAGAATAAGATCCATAATGGAGGACATAGTTGAGTCATAATAGAGAATAAGATCCATAATGGAGGACATAGTTGAGTCATAATAGAGAATAAGATCCATAATGGAGGACATATTTGAGTTTTAATAGAGAATAAGATCCATAATGGAGGACATAGTTCAGTCATAATAGAGAATTAGATCCATAATGGAGGACATAGTTGAGTCATAATAGAGAATAAGATCCATAATGGAGGACATAGTTGAGTCATGATAGAGAACAAGATCCATAATGGAGGACATAGTTGAGTTATAATAGAGAATAAGATCCATATTGGAGGACATAGTTGAGTCATTATAGAGAATATGATCCATAATGGAGGACATAGTTGAGTCATAATAGAGAATAAGATCCATAATGGAGGACATAGTTGAGTTATAGTAGAGAATAAGATCCATAATGGAGGACATAGTTGAGTCATAATAGAGAATAAGATCCATAATGGAGGACATAGTTGAGTCATAATAGAGAATGAGATCCATAATGGAGGACATAGTTGAGTTATAGTAGAGAATAAGATCCTTAATGGAGGACATAGTTGAGTCATAATAGAGAATAAGATCCATAATGGAGGACATAGTTGAGTCATAATAGAGAATAAGATCCATAATGGAGGACATAGTTGAGTTATAGTAGACAATAAGATCCTTAATGGAGGACATAGTTGAGTCATAATAGAGAATAAGATCCATAATGGAGGACATAGATCAGTCATAATAGAAAATAAGATCCATAATGGAGGACATAGTTGAGTTATAATACAGAATAAGATCCATAATGGAGGACATAGTTGAGTTATAATAGAGAATAAGATCCATAATGGAGGACATAGTTGAGTCATAATAGAGAATAAGATCCATAATGGAGGACATAGTTGAGTCATAATAGAGAATAAGATCCATAATGGAGGACATAGTTCAGTCATAATAGAGAATAAGATCCTTAATGGAGGACATAGTTGAGTCATAATAGAGAATAAGATCCATAATGGAGGACATAGTTGAGTCATAATAGAGAATAAGATCCATAATGGAGGACATAGTTGAGTTATAGTAGAGAATAAGATCCTTAATGGAGGACATAGTTGAGTCATAATAGAGAATAAGATCCATAATGGAGGATATATTTGAGACATAATAGAGAATAAGATCCATAATGGAGGACATAGTTGAGTCATAATAGAGAATAAGATCCATAATGGAGGACATAGTTGAGTTATAGTAGACAATAAGATCCTTAATGGAGGACATAGTTGAGTCATAATAGAGAATAAGATCCATAATGGAGGACATAGTTGAGTCATAATAGAGAATAAGATCCATAATGGAGGACATAGTTCAGTCATAATAGAGAATAAGATCCTTAATGGAGGACATAGTTGAGTCATAATAGAGAATAAGATCCAGAATGGAGGACATAGTTGAGTTATAATAGAGAATAAGATCCATATTGGAGGACATAGTTGAGTCATTATAGAGAATAAGATCCAGAATGGAGGACATAGTTGAGTTATAATAGAGAATAAGATCCATATTGGAGGACATAGTTGAGTTATAATAGAGAATAAGATCCATAATGGAGGACATAGTTGAGTCATAATAGAGAATAAGATCCATAATGGAGGACATAGTTGAGTCATAATAGAGAATAAGATCCATAATGGAGGACATAGTTGAGTTATAATAGAGAATAAGATCCATAATGGAGGACATAGTTGAGTCATAATAGAGAATAAGATCCATAATGGAGGACATAGTTCAGTCATAATAGAGAATAAGATCCTTAATGGAGGACATAGTTGAGTCATAATAGAGAATAAGATCCGTAATGGAGGACATAGTTCAGTCATAATAGAGAATAAGATCCATAATGGAGGACATAGTTGAGTTATAATAGAGAATAAGATCCATAATGGAGTACATAGTTGAGTTATAATAGAGAATAAGATCCATAATGGAGTACATAGTTGAGTTATAATAGAGAATAAGTTCCTTAATGGAGGACATAGTTGAGTTATAATAGAGAATAAGATCCATATTGGAGGACATAGTTGAGTCATTATAGAGAATAAGATCCAGAATGGAGGACATAGTTGAGTTATAATAGAGAATAAGATCCATATTGGAGGACATAGTTGAGTTATAATAGAGAATAAGATCCATAATGGAGGACATAGTTGAGTCATAATAGAGAATAAGATCCATAATGGAGGACATAGTTGAGTCATAATAGAGAATAAGATCCATAATGGAGGACATAGTTGAGTTATAATAGAGAATAAGATCCATAATGGAGGACATAGTTGAGTTATAATAGAGAATAAGATCCATAATGGAGGACATAGTTGAGTCATAATAGATTATAAGATCCATAATGGAGGACATAGTTGAGTCATAATAGAGAATAAGATCCATAATGGAGGACATAGTTGAGTCATAATAGAGAATAAGATCCATAATGGAGGACATAGTTGAGTCATAATAGAGAATAAGATCCATAATGGAGGACATAGTTGAGTCATAATAGAGAATAAGATCCATAATGGAGGACATAGTTGAGTCATAATAGAGAATAAGATCCATAATGGAGGACATATTTGAGTTTTAATAGAGAATAAGATCCATAATGGAGGACATAGTTCAGTCATAATAGAGAATTAGATCCATAATGGAGGACATAGTTGAGTCATAATAGAGAATAAGATCCATAATGGAGGACATAGTTGAGTCATGATAGAGAACAAGATCCATAATGGAGGACATAGTTGAGTTATAATAGAGAATAAGATCCATATTGGAGGACATAGTTGAGTCATTAGAGAATATGATCCATAATGGAGGACATAGTTGAGTCATAATAGAGAATAAGATCCATATTGGAGGACATAGTTGAGTTATAATAGAGAATAAGATCCATAATGGAGGACATAGATGAGTCATAATAGAGAATAAGATCCATAATGGAGGACATAGTTGAGTTATAGTAGAGAATAAGATCCATAATGGAGGACATAGTTGAGTCATGATAGAGAACAAGATCCATAATGGAGGACATAGTTGAGTTATAATAGAGAATAAGATCCATATTGGAGGACATAGTTGAGTCATTATAGAGAATATGATCCATAATGGAGGACATAGTTGAGTCATAATAGAGAATAAGATCCATATTGGAGGACATAGTTGAGTTATAATAGAGAATAAGATCCATAATGGAGGACATAGATGAGTCATAATAGAGAATAAGATCCATAATGGAGGACATAGTTGAGTCATAATAGAGAATAAGATCCATAATGGAGGACATAGTTGAGTCATAATAGAGAATAAGATCCACAATGGAGGACATAGTTGAGTCATAATAGAGAATAAGATCCATAATGGAGGACATATTTGAGTTATAATAGAGAATAAGATCCATAATGGAGGACATAGTTCAGTCATAATAGAGAATTAGATCCATAATGGAGGACATAGTTGAGTTATAATAGAGAATAAGATCCATAATGGAGGACATAGTTGAGTCATAATAGAGAACAAGATCCATAATGGAGGACAAAGTTCAGTCATAATAGATAATAAGATCCATAATGTAGGACATAGTTGAGTCATAATAGAGAATAAGATCCACAATGGAGGACATAGTTGAGTCATAATAGAGAATAAGATCCATAATGGAGGACATATTTGAGTTATAATAGAGAATAAGATCCATAATGGAGGACATAGTTGAGTTATAATAGAGAATAAGATCCATAATGGAGGACATAGTTGAGTCATAATAGAGAATAAGATCCATAATGGAGGACATAGTTGAGTCATAATAGAGAATAAGATCCATAATGGAGGACATAGTTCAGTCATAATAGAGAATAAGATCCATAATGGAGGACATAGTTGAGTCATAATAGAGAATAAGATCCACAATGGAGGACATAGTTGAGTCATAATAGAGAATAAGATCCATAATGGAGGACATAGTTGAGTTATAATAGAGAATAAGATCCATAATGGAGTACATAGTTGAGTTATAATAGAGAATAAGATCCATAATGGAGTACATAGTTGAGTTATAATAGAGAATAAGTTCCTTAATGGAGGACATAGTTGAGTTATAATAGAGAATAAGATCCATATTGGAGGACATAGTTGAGTCATTATAGAGAATAAGATCCAGAATGGAGGACATAGTTGAGTTATAATAGAGAATAAGATCCATATTGGAGGACATAGTTGAGTTATAATAGAGAATAAGATCCATAATGGAGGACATAGTTGAGTCATAATAGAGAATAAGATCCATAATGGAGGACATAGTTGAGTAATAATAGAGAATAAGATCCATAATGGAGGACATAGTTGAGTTATAATAGAGAATAAGATCCATAATGGAGGACATAGTTGAGTTATAATAGAGAATAAGATCCATAATGGAGGACATAGTTGAGTCATAATAGAGAATAAGATCCATAATGGAGGACATAGTTGAGTCATAATAGAGAATAAGATCCATAATGGAGGACATAGTTGAGTCATAATAGAGAATAAGATCCATAATGGAGGACATAGTTGAGTCATAATAGAGAATAAGATCCATAATGGAGGACATAGTTGAGTCATAATAGAGAATAAGATCCATAATGGAGGACATAGTTGAGTTATTAATAGAGAATAAGATCCATAATGGAGGACATAGTTGAGTCATAATAGAGAATAAGATCCATAATGGAGGACATAGTTGAGTCATAATAGAGAATAAGATCCATAATGGAGGACATAGTTGAGTTATAATAGAGAATAAGATCCATAATGGAGGACATAGTTGAGTTATAGTAGAGAATAAGATCCATAATGGAGGACATAGTTGAGTCATAATAGAGAATAAGATCCATAATGGAGGACATAGTTGAGTTATAGTAGAGAATAAGATCCTTAATGGAGGACATAGTTGAGTCATAATAGAGAATAAGATCCATAATGGAGGACATAGTTGAGTCATAATAGAGAATAAGATCCATAATGGAGGACATAGTTGAGTCATAGTAGACAATAAGATCCTTAATGGAGGACATAGTTGAGTCATAATAGAGAATAAGATCCATAATGGAGGACATAGATCAGTCATAATAGAGAATAAGATCCATAATGGAGGACATAGTTGAGTTATAATACAGAATAAGATCCATAATAGAGGACATAGTTGAGTTATAATAGAGAATAAGATCCATAATGGAGGACATAGTTGAGTCATAATAGAGAATAAGATCCATAATGGAGGACATAGTTGAGTCATAATAGAGAATAAGATCCATAATGGAGGACATAGTTCAGTCATAATAGAGAATAAGATCCATAATGGAGGACATAGTTGAGTCATAATAGAGAATAAGATCCATAATGGAGGACATAGTTGAGTCATAATAGAGAATAAGATCCATAATGGAGGACATAGTTGAGTTATAGTAGAGAATAAGATCCTTAATGGAGGACATAGTTGAGTCATAATAGAGAATAAGATCCATAATGGAGGATATAGTTGAGACATAATAGAGAATAAGATCCATAATGGAGGACATAGTTGAGTCATAATAGAGAATAAGATCCATAATGGAGGACATAGTTGAGTCATAATAGAGAATAAGATCCATAATGGAGGACATAGTTGAGTCATAATAGAGAATAAGATCCATAATGGAGGACATAGTTGAGTCATAATAGAGAATAAGATCCATAATGGAGGACATAGTTGAGTCATAATAGAGAATAAGATCCATAATGGAGGACATAGTTGAGTCATAATAGAGAATAAGATCCATAATGGAGGACATAGTTGAGTCATAATAGAGAATAAGATCCATAATGGAGGACATAGTTGAGTTATAATAGAGAATAAGATCCATAATGGAGGACATAGTTGAGTTATAATAGAGAATAAGATCCATAATGAGTACATAGTTGAGTTATAATAGAGAATAAGATCCATAATGGAGGACATAGTTGAGTTATAATAGAGAATAAGATCCATAATGGAGGACATAGTTGAGTTATAATAGAGAATAAGATCCATAATGGAGGACATAGTTGAGTTATAATAGAGAATAAGATCCATAATGGAGGACATAGTTGAGTTATAATAGAGAATAAGATCCATAATGGAGGACATAGTTGAGTTATAATAGAGAATAAGATCCATAATGGAGGACATAGTTGAGTCATAATAGAGAATAAGATCCATAATGGAGGACATAGTTGAGTCATAATAGAGAATAAGATCCATAATGGAGGACATAGTTGAGTTATAATAGAGAATAAGATCCATAATGGAGGACATAGTTGAGTTATAATAGAGAATAAGATCCATAATGGAGGACATAGTTGAGTCATAATAGAGAATAAGATCCATAATGGAGGACATAGTTGAGTCATAATAGAGAATAAGATCCATAATGGAGGACATAGTTGAGTCATAATAGAGAATAAGATCCATAATGGAGGACATAGTTGAGTCATAATAGAGAATAAGATCCATAATGGAGGACATAGTTGAGTTATAATAGAGAATAAGATCCATAATGGAGGACATAGTTGAGTCATAATAGAGAATAAGATCCATAATGGAGGACATAGTTGAGTCATAATAGAGAATAAGATCCATAATGGAGGACATAGTTGAGTCATAATAGAGAATAAGATCCATAATGGAGGACATAGTTGAGTCATAATAGAGAATAAGATCCATAATGGAGGACATAGTTGAGTTATAATAGAGAATAAGATCCATAATGGAGGACATAGTTGAGTCATAATAGAGAATAAGATCCATAATGGAGGACATAGTTGAGTCATAATAGAGAATAAGATCCATAATGGAGGACATAGTTGAGTTATAGTAGAGAATAAGATCCTTAATGGAGGACATAGTTGAGTCATAATAGAGAATAAGATCCATAATGGAGGATATATTTGAGACATAATAGAGAATAAGATCCATAATGGAGGACATAGTTGAGTCATAATAGAGAATAAGATCCATAATGGAGGACATAGTTGAGTTATAATAGAGAATAAGATCCATAATGGAGGACATAGTTGAGTCATAATAGAGAATAAGATCCATAATGGAGGACATAGTTGAGTCATAATAGAGAATAAGATCCATAATGGAGGACATAGTTGAGTTATAATAGAGAATAAGATCCATAATGGAGGACATAGTTGAGTTATAATAGAGAATAAGATCCATAATGGAGGACATAGTTGAGTCATAATAGAGAATAAGATCCATAATGGAGGACATAGTTGAGTCATAATAGAGAATAAGATCCATAATGGAGGACATAGTTGAGTCATAATAGAGAATAAGATCCATAATGGAGGACATAGTTGAGTCATAATAGAGAATAAGATCCATAATGGAGGACATAGTTGAGTCATAATAGAGAATAAGATCCATAATGGAGGACATAGTTGAGTTATAATAGAGAATAAGATCCATAATGGAGGACATAGTTGAGTTATAATAGAGAATAAGATCCATAATGGAGGACATAGTTGAGTTATAATAGAGAATAAGATCCATAATGGAGGACATAGTTGAGTTATAATAGAGAATAAGATCCATAATGGAGGACATAGTTGAGTCATAATAGAGAATAAGATCCATAATGGAGGACATAGTTGAGTTATAATAGAGAATAAGATCCATAATGGAGGACATAGTTGAGTCATAATAGAGAATAAGATCCATAATGGAGGACATAGTTGAGTCATAATAGAGAATAAGATCCATAATGGAGGACATAGTTGAGTCATAATAGAGAATAAGATCCATAATGGAGGACATAGTTGAGTTATAATAGAGAATAAGATCCATAATGGAGGACATAGTTGAGTTATAATAGAGAATAAGATCCATAATGGAGGACATAGTTGAGTCATAATAGAGAATAAGATCCATAATGGAGGACATAGTTGAGTCATAATAGAGAATAAGATCCATAATGGAGGACATAGTTGAGTCATAATAGAGAATAAGATCCATAATGGAGGACATAGTTGAGTCATAATAGAGAATAAGATCCATAATGGAGGACATAGTTGAGTCATAATAGAGAATAAGATCCATAATGGAGGACATAGTTGAGTTATAATAGAGAATAAGATCCATAATGGAGGACATAGTTCAGTCATAATAGAGAATTAGATCCATAATGGAGGACATAGTTGAGTCATAATAGAGAATAAGATCCATAATGGAGGACATAGTTGAGTCATAATAGAGAATAAGATCCATAATGGAGGACATAGTTGAGTTATAATAGAGAATAAGATCCATATTGGAGGACATAGTTGAGTCATTATAGAGAATAAGATCCATAATGGAGGACATAGTTGAGTCATAATAGAGAATAAGATCCATAATGGAGGACATAGTTGAGTTATAATAGAGAATAAGATCCATAATGGAGGACATAGTTGAGTCATAATAGAGAATAAGATCCATAATGGAGGACATAGTTGAGTTATAATAGAGAATAAGATCCATAATGGAGGACATAGTTGAGTCATAATAGAGAATAAGATCCATAATGGAGGACATAGTTGAGTTATAATAGAGAATAAGATCCATAATGGAGGACATAGTTGAGTCATAATAGAGAATAAGATCCATAATGGAGGACATAGTTGAGTCATAATAGAGAATAAGATCCATAATGGAGGACATAGTTGAGTCATAATAGAGAATAAGATCCATAATGGAGGACATAGTTGAGTCATAATAGAGAATAAGATCCATAATGGAGGACATAGTTGAGTCATAATAGAGAATAAGATCCATAATGGAGGACATAGTTGAGTCATAATAGAGAATAAGATCCATAATGGAGGACATAGTTGAGTCATAATAGAGAATAAGATCCATAATGGAGGACATAGTTGAGTCATAATAGAGAATAAGATCCATAATGGAGGACATAGTTGAGTCATAATAGAGAATAAGATCCATAATGGAGGACATAGTTGAGTCATAATAGAGAATAAGATCCATAATGGAGGACATAGTTGAGTCATAATAGAGAATAAGATCCATAATGGAGGACATAGTTGAGTCATAATAGAGAATAAGATCCATAATGGAGGACATAGTTGAGTCATAATAGAGAATAAGATCCATAATGGAGGACATAGTTGAGTTATAATAGAGAATAAGATCCATAATGGAGGACATAGTTGAGTCATAATAGAGAATAAGATCCATAATGGAGGACATAGTTGAGTCATAATAGAGAATAAGATCCATAATGGAGGACATAGTTGAGTTATAAGAGAATAAGATCCATAATGGAGGACATAGTTGAGTCATAATAGAGAATAAGATCCATAATGGAGGACATAGTTGAGTTATAATAGAGAATAAGATCCATAATGGAGGACATAGTTGAGTCATAATAGAGAATAAGATCCATAATGGAGGACATAGTTGAGTTATAGAGAATAAGATCCATAATGGAGGACATAGTTGAGTCATAATAGAGAATAAGATCCATAATGGAGGACATAGTTGAGTCATAATAGAGAATAAGATCCATAATGGAGGACATAGTTGAGTTATAATAGAGAATAAGATCCATAATGGAGGACATAGTTGAGTCATAATAGAGAATAAGATCCATAATGGAGGACATAGTTGAGTCATAATAGAGAATAAGATCCATAATGGAGGACATAGTTGAGTCATAATAGAGAATAAGATCCATAATGGAGGACATAGTTGAGTCATAATAGAGAATAAGATCCATAATGGAGGACATAGTTGAGTCATAATAGAGAATAAGATCCATAATGGAGGACATAGTTGAGTCATAATAGAGAATAAGATCCATAATGGAGGACATAGTTGAGTTATAATAGAGAATAAGATCCATAATGGAGGACATAGTTGAGTTATAATAGAGAATAAGATCCATAATGGAGGACATAGTTGAGTCATAATAGAGAATAAGATCCATAATGGAGGACATAGTTGAGTTATAATAGAGAATAAGATCCATAATGGAGGACATAGTTGAGTCATAATAGAGAATAAGATCCATAATGGAGGACATAGTTGAGTTATAATAGAGAATAAGATCCATAATGGAGGACATAGTTGAGTCATAATAGAGAATAAGATCCATAATGGAGGACATAGTTGAGTCATAATAGAGAATAAGATCCATAATGGAGGACATAGTTGAGTCATAATAGAGAATAAGATCCATAATGGAGGACATAGTTGAGTTATAATAGAGAATAAGATCCATAATGGAGGACATAGTTGAGTCATAATAGAGAATAAGATCCATAATGGAGGACATAGTTGAGTCATAATAGAGAATAAGATCCATAATGGAGGACATAGTTGAGTCATAATAGAGAATAAGATCCATAATGGAGGACATAGTTGAGTCATAATAGAGAATAAGATCCATAATGGAGGACATAGTTGAGTCATAATAGAGAATAAGATCCATAATGGAGGACATAGTTGAGTCATAATAGAGAATAAGATCCATAATGGAGGACATAGTTGAGTCATAATAGAGAATAAGATCCATAATGGAGGACATAGTTCAGTCATAATAGAGAATAAGATCCATAATGGAGGACATAGTTGAGTCATAATAGAGAATAAGATCCATAATGGAGGACATAGTTGAGTCATGATAGAGAACAAGATCCATAATGGAGGACATAGTTGAGTTATAATAGAGAATAAGATCCATATTGGAGGACATAGTTGAGTCATTATAGAGAATATGATCCATAATGGAGGACATAGTTGAGTCATAATAGAGAATAAGATCCATATTGGAGGACATAGTTGAGTTATAATAGAGAATAAGATCCATAATGGAGGACATAGATGAGTCATAATAGAGAATAAGATCCATAATGGAGGACATAGTTGAGTCATAATAGAGAATAAGATCCATAATGGAGGACATAGTTGAGTCATGATAGAGAACAAGATCCATAATGGAGGACATAGTTGAGTTATAATAGAGAATAAGATCCATATTGGAGGACATAGTTGAGTCATTATAGAGAATAAGATCCATAATGGAGGACATAGTTGAGTCATAATAGAGAATAAGATCCATATTGGAGGACATAGTTGAGTTATAATAGAGAATAAGATCCATAATGGAGGACATAGTTGAGTCATAATAGAGAATAAGATCCATAATGGAGGACATAGTTGAGTCATAATAGAGAATAAGATCCATAATGGAGGACATAGTTGAGTCATAATAGAGAATAAGATCCATAATGGAGGACATAGTTGAGTCATAATAGAGAATAAGATCCATAATGGAGGACATAGTTGAGTTATAATAGAGAATAAGATCCATAATGGAGGACATAGTTGAGTCATAATAGAGAATAAGATCCATAATGGAGGACATAGTTGAGTCATAATAGAGAATAAGATCCATAATGGAGGACATAGTTGAGTCATAATAGAGAATAAGATCCATAATGGAGGACATAGTTGAGTCATAATAGAGAATAAGATCCATAATGGAGGACATAGTTGAGTCATAATAGAGAATAAGATCCATAATGGAGGACATAGTTGAGTCATAATAGAGAATAAGATCCATAATGGAGGACATAGTTGAGTCATAATAGAGAATAAGATCCATAATGGAGGACATAGTTGAGTCATAATAGAGAATAAGATCCATAATGGAGGACATAGTTGAGTCATAATAGAGAATAAGATCCATAATGGAGGACATAGTTGAGTCATAATAGAGAATAAGATCCATATTGGAGGAATAAGATCCATAACATAGAGAATAAGATAGGAGGACATAGTTGAGTCATAATAGAGAATAAGATCCATAATGGAGGACATAGTTGAGTCATAATAGAGAATAAGATCCATAATGGAGGACATAGTTGAGTTATAATAGAGAATAAGATCCATAATGGAGGACATAGAGTTATAATAGAGAATAAGATCCATAATGGAGGACATAGTTCAGTCATAATAGAGAATTAAGATCCATAATGGAGGACATAGTTGAGTCATAATAGAGAATAAGATCCATAATGGAGGACATAGTTGAGTCATAATAGAGAATAAGATCCATAATGGAGGACATAGTTGAGTCATAATAGAGAATAAGATCCATAATGGAGGACATAGTTGAGTCATAATAGAGAATAAGATCCATAATGGAGGACATAGTTGAGTCATAATAGAGAATAAGATCCATAATGGAGGACATATTTGAGTTTTAATAGAGAATAAGATCCATAATGGAGGACATAGTTCAGTCATAATAGAGAATTAGATCCATAATGGAGGACATAGTTGAGTCATAATAGAGAATAAGATCCATAATGGAGGACATAGTTGAGTCATGATAGAGAACAAGATCCATAATGGAGGACATAGTTGAGTTATAATAGAGAATAAGATCCATATTGGAGGACATAGTTGAGTCATTATAGAGAATATGATCCATAATGGAGGACATAGTTGAGTCATAATAGAGAATAAGATCCATATTGGAGGACATAGTTGAGTTATAATAGAGAATAAGATCCATAATGGAGGACATAGATGAGTCATAATAGAGAATAAGATCCATAATGGAGGACATAGTTGAGTTATAGTAGAGAATAAGATCCATAATGGAGGACATAGTTGAGTCATGATAGAGAACAAGATCCATAATGGAGGACATAGTTGAGTTATAATAGAGAATAAGATCCATATTGGAGGACATAGTTGAGTCATTATAGAGAATATGATCCATAATGGAGGACATAGTTGAGTCATAATAGAGAATAAGATCCATATTGGAGGACATAGTTGAGTTATAATAGAGAATAAGATCCATAATGGAGGACATAGATGAGTCATAATAGAGAATAAGATCCATAATGGAGGACATAGTTGAGTCATAATAGAGAATAAGATCCATAATGGAGGACATAGTTGAGTCATAATAGAGAATAAGATCCACAATGGAGGACATAGTTGAGTCATAATAGAGAATAAGATCCATAATGGAGGACATATTTGAGTTATAATAGAGAATAAGATCCATAATGGAGGACATAGTTCAGTCATAATAGAGAATTAGATCCATAATGGAGGACATAGTTGAGTTATAATAGAGAATAAGATCCATAATGGAGGACATAGTTGAGTCATAATAGAGAACAAGATCCATAATGGAGGACAAAGTTCAGTCATAATAGATAATAAGATCCATAATGTAGGACATAGTTGAGTCATAATAGAGAATAAGATCCACAATGGAGGACATAGTTGAGTCATAATAGAGAATAAGATCCATAATGGAGGACATATTTGAGTTATAATAGAGAATAAGATCCATAATGGAGGACATAGTTGAGTTATAATAGAGAATAAGATCCATAATGGAGGACATAGTTGAGTCATAATAGAGAATAAGATCCATAATGGAGGACATAGTTGAGTCATAATAGAGAATAAGATCCATAATGGAGGACATAGTTCAGTCATAATAGAGAATAAGATCCATAATGGAGGACATAGTTGAGTCATAATAGAGAATAAGATCCACAATGGAGGACATAGTTGAGTCATAATAGAGAATAAGATCCATAATGGAGGACATAGTTGAGTTATAATAGAGAATAAGATCCATAATGGAGTACATAGTTGAGTTATAATAGAGAATAAGATCCATAATGGAGTACATAGTTGAGTTATAATAGAGAATAAGATCCATAATGGAGGACATAGTTGAGTTATAATAGAGAATAAGATCCATATTGGAGGACATAGTTGAGTCATTATAGAGAATAAGATCCAGAATGGAGGACATAGTTGAGTTATAATAGAGAATAAGATCCATATTGGAGGACATAGTTGAGTTATAATAGAGAATAAGATCCATAATGGAGGACATAGTTGAGTTATAATAGAGAATAAGATCCATAATGGAGGACATAGTTGAGTTATAATAGAGAATAAGATCCATAATGGAGGACATAGTTGAGTCATAATAGAGAATAAGATCCATAATGGAGGACATAGTTGAGTCATAATAGAGAATAAGATCCATAATGGAGGACATAGTTGAGTCATAATAGAGAATAAGATCCATAATGGAGGACATAGTTGAGTCATAATAGAGAATAAGATCCATAATGGAGGACATAGTTGAGTCATAATAGAGAATAAGATCCATAATGGAGGACATATTTGAGTTTTAATAGAGAATAAGATCCATAATGGAGGACATAGTTCAGTCATAATAGAGAATTAGATCCATAATGGAGGACATAGTTGAGTCATAATAGAGAATAAGATCCATAATGGAGGACATAGTTGAGTTATAATAGAGAATAAGATCCATAATGGAGGACATAGTTGAGTTATAGTAGAGAATAAGATCCATAATGGAGGACATAGTTGAGTCATGATAGAGAACAAGATCCATAATGGAGGACATAGTTGAGTTATAATAGAGAATAAGATCCATATTGGAGGACATAGTTGAGTCATTATAGAGAATATGATCCATAATGGAGGACATAGTTGAGTCATAATAGAGAATAAGATCCATATTGGAGGACATAGTTGAGTTATAATAGAGAATAAGATCCATAATGGAGGACATAGATGAGTCATAATAGAGAATAAGATCCATAATGGAGGACATAGTTGAGTCATAATAGAGAATAAGATCCATAATGGAGGACATAGTTGAGTCATAATAGAGAATAAGATCCACAATGGAGGACATAGTTGAGTCATAATAGAGAATAAGATCCATAATGGAGGACATATTTGAGTTATAATAGAGAATAAGATCCATAATGGAGGACATAGTTCAGTCATAATAGAGAATTAGATCCATAATGGTGGACATAGTTGAGTTATAATAGAGAATAAGATCCATAATGGAGGACATAGTTGAGTCATAATAGAGAACAAGATCCATAATGGAGGACAAAGTTCAGTCATAATAGATAATAAGATCCACAATGGAGGACATAGTTGAGTCATAATAGAGAATAAGATCCACAATGGAGGACATAGTTGAGTCATAATAGAGAATAAGATCCATAATGGAGGACATATTTGAGTTATAATAGAGAATAAGATCCATAATGGAGGACATAGTTGAGTTATAATAGAGAATAAGATCCATAATGGAGGACATAGTTGAGTCATAATAGAGAATAAGATCCATAATGGAGGACATAGTTGAGTCATAATAGAGAATAAGATCCATAATGGAGGACATAGTTGAGTCATAATAGAGAATAAGATCCATAATGGAGGACATAGTTGAGTCATAATAGAGAATAAGATCCATAATGGAGGACATATTTGAGTTTTAATAGAGAATAAGATCCATAATGGAGGACATAGTTCAGTCATAATAGAGAATTAGATCCATAATGGAGGACATAGTTGAGTCATAATAGAGAATAAGATCCATAATGGAGGACATAGTTGAGTCATGATAGAGAACAAGATCCATAATGGAGGACATAGTTGAGTTATAATAGAGAATAAGATCCATATTGGAGGACATAGTTGAGTCATTATAGAGAATATGATCCATAATGGAGGACATAGTTGAGTCATAATAGAGAATAAGATCCATATTGGAGGACATAGTTGAGTTATAATAGAGAATAAGATCCATAATGGAGGACATAGATGAGTCATAATAGAGAATAAGATCCATAATGGAGGACATAGTTGAGTTATAGTAGAGAATAAGATCCATAATGGAGGACATAGTTGAGTCATGATTTTATTTTTATTTTTTTTTTATTTTACCTTTATTTAACCAGGTAGGCAAGTTGAGAACAAGTTCTCATTTACAACTGCGACCTGGCCAAGATAAAGCAAAGCAGTTCGACACACAACAACACAGAGTTACAGATGGAATAAAACAAACATACAGTCAATAATACAGTAGGAAAAAAAGAAATCTATATACAAAGAGTGCAAATGAGGTAGGATAAGGAAGGTAAGACAATAAATAGGCCATGGTGGCAGAGTAATTACAATATAGCAATTTAACACTGGAATGGTAAAAGAAAACTGTGCAGTAGATGAATGTGCAATGTAGAAAAACTGGGGTGCAAAGGAACAAGATAAATAAATAAATACGGTAGGGGATGAGGTAGTTGGTTGGGCTATTTACAGATGGGCTATAAACAGGTACAGTGGTCTGTACACTGCTCTGACAGCTGGTGCTTAAAGCTGTTGAGGGAGATAAGTGTCTCCAGTTTCAGAGATTTTTGAAGTTCGTTCCAGTCATTGGCAGCAGAGAACTGGAAGGAGAGTCGGCCAAAGGAGGAATTGGCTTTGGGGGTGACCAGTGAGATATACCTGCTGGAGCGTGTGCTACGGGTTGGTGCTGCTAAGGTGACCAGCGAGCTGAGATAAGGCGGGACTTTACCTAGCAGGGACTTGTAAATGACCAGGAGCCAGTGGATATGGCGGCGAGTGTAAAGTGAAGGCCAGCCTACGAGAGTGTACAGGTCGCAGTGGTGGGTGGTATATGGGGCTTTGGTAACAAAACGGATGGCACTGTGATAGACTGCATCCAGTTTGTTGAGTAGAGTATTGGAGGCTATTTTGTAAATTACATCACGAAGTCGAGGATCGGTAGGATGGTCAGTTTTACGAGGGTAAGTTTGGCAGCATGAGTGAAGGAAGCTTTGTTGCGAAATAGGAAGCCAATTCTAGATTTAATTTTAGATTGGAGATGTTTGATGTGAGTCTGGAAGGAGAGTTTACAGTCTAACCAGACACCTAGGTATTTGTAGTTTTCCACGTAATCTAAGACAGAACCGTCCAGAGTAGTAATGCTAGACGGGGGGACAGGTGCGGGTAGCGATCGGTTGAAGAGCATGCATTTAGTTTTACTTGCGTTTAAGAGCAGTTGTAGGCCACGGAAGGAGAGTTGTATGGCATTGAAGCTCGTCTGGAGGGTAGTTAACACAGTGTCCAAAGAGGGGCCAGAAGTATACAGAATGGTGTCGTCTGCATAGAGGTGAATCAGAGACTCACCTGCAGCAAGAGCGACATCATTGATGTATACAGAGAAAAGAGTCGGCCCAAGAATTGAACCCTGTGGCACCCCCATGGAGACTGCCAGAGGCCCGGACAACAGGCCCTCTGATTTGACACACTGAACTCTGTCAGAGAAGTAATTGGTGAACCATGCGAGGCAGTCATTTGAGAAACCAATGCTGTCGAGTCTGCCGATAAGGATGCGGTGATTGACAGAGTCGAAAGCCTTGGCCAGATCAATGAAAACAGCTGCACAATAATGTCTCTTGTCGATGGCGGTTATGATGTCATTTAGGACCTTGAGCGTGGCTGAGGTGCACCCATGACCAGCCCTGAAACCAGATTGCATAAGCGGAGAAGGTACGGTGGGATTCGAAATGGTCGGTAATTTGTTTGTTAACTTGGCTTTCAAAGACCTTAGAAAGGCAGGGAAGGATGGATATAGGCCGATAACAGTTTGGGTCAAGAGTGTCTCCCCCTTTGAAGAGGGGGATGACCGCAGCTGCTTTCCAGTCTTTGGGAATCTCAGACGTCACGAAAGAAAGGTTAAACAGGCTAGTAATAGGGGTTGCAACAATTTCGGCAGATAATTTTAAAAAGAAAGGGTCCAGATTGTCTAGCCCGGCTGATTTGTAAGGGTCCAGATTTCGCAGCTCTTTTAGAACATCAGCTGACTGGATTTGGGAGAAGGAGAAGTGGGGGAGGCTTTGGCGAGTTGCTGAGGGGGGTGCAGGGCTGTTGACCGGGGTAGGGGTAGCCAGGTGGAAAGCATGGCCAGCCATAGAAAAATGCTTATTGAAATTCTCAATTATTGTGGGTTTATCGGTGGTGACAGTATTTCCTATCCTCAGTGCAGTGGGCAGTTGGGAGGAGGTGCTCTTATTCTCCATGGACTTAACAGTGTCCCAGAACTTTTGGAGTTTGTGTTACAGGAGGCAAATTTCTGCTTGAAAAAGCTAGCCTTGGCTTTCCTAACTGCCAGCGTATATTGGTTCCTGACTTCCCTGAAAAGTTGCATATCACGGGGGCTGTTCGATGCTAATGCAGAACGCCACAGGATGTTTTTGCGCTGGTCAAGGGCAGTCAGGTCTGGAGAGAACCAAGGGCTATATCTATTCCTGGTTCTAAATTTCTTGAATGGGGCATGCTTATTTAAGATGGTGAGGAAGGCACTTTTAAAGAATAACCAGGCATCCTCTACTGACGGGATGAGGTCAATATCCTTCCAGGATACCCTGGCCAGGTCAATTAGAAAGGCCTGCTCGCTGAAGTGTTTTAGGAACGTTTAACAGTAATGAGAGGAGATCGTTTGACTGCAAACCCATTACGGATGCAGGCAATGAGGCAGTGATCACTGAGATCTTGGTTGAAAACAGCAGGGGTGTATTTGGAGGGCAAGTTAGTTAGGATTACATCTATGAGGGTTCCCGTGTTTACGGCTTTGGGATTGTACCTAGTAGGTTCAAATATGATTTGTGTGAGGTTGAGGGCATCAAGCTTAGATTGTAGGATGGCCGGGTGTTAAGCATGTCCCAATTTAGGTCACCTAGCAGCACGAACTCTGAAGATAGATGGGGGGCAATCAGTTCACATATGGTGTCCAGAGCACAGCTGGGGGCAGAGGGTGGTCTATAGCAAGCGGCAACAATGAGAGACTTGTTTCTAGAAAGGCAGATTTTTAAAAGTAAAAGTTCAAATTGTTTGGGTACAGACCTGGAAAGCAAGACAGAACTCTGCAGGCTATCTCTGCAATAGATAGCAACGCCACCCCCTTTGGCCGTTCTATCTTGTCTGAAGATGTTATAGTTAGGGATGGAAATTTCAGTGTTACTGGTGGTCTTCCTAAGCCAGGATTCAGACACGGCTAGGACATCCGGGTTGGCAGAGTGTGCTAGGGCAGTGAATAAAACAAACTTAGGGAGGAGGCTTCTAATGTTGACATGCATGAAACCAAGGCTTTTACGGTTGCAGAAGTCAACAAATGAGAGGGCCTGTGGAATAGGAGTGGAGCTAGGCACTGCAGGGCCTGGATTAACCTCTATATCACCAGAGGAACAGAGGAGGAGTAAGATAAGGATACGGCTAAAGGCTATAATGACTGGTCGTCTAGGACGTTCGAACAGAGAGTAAAAATAACAGGTTTCAGGGGGTGATAAAATAGATTAAAGGCATAATGTACAGACAATGGTATGGTAGGACGTGAATACAGTGGAGGTAAACCTAGGCATTGAGTGGTGATGAAAGAGATAATGTCTCTAGAAAGATTTAAACCAGGTGATGTCATCGCATGTGTGGGAGGTGGAACTAAAGGGTTGGATAAGGCATATTGAGCAGGGCTAGAGGCTCTACTGTGAAATAAGGCAATAAACACTAACCAGAACAGCAATGGACAAGGCATATTGACAATGAGGAGAGGCATGCTTAGCCTAGTGAACATAAGGGTCAAGTTAGTAGTGAGGCTGGCGACACAGCGTTTCAGACAGCTAGCTGGGGGTAGCAAGCTAGCAACGTCTAGCAGGCGGCTAACAAAGACGGAGGAAGTCTGTTTATAGCCTCCTCACGCGTTTCCGTCAGTAGACCAGTTGTGATGGGGTTTCGTGTGGTGAAGGGGACCAGGCCAGTTGGCACAACAAATTGTCCGATGGACCTGAATTAGCTAGCAGCCGATATGCTCTGGACAGCGAGACGTTAGCAGGCCGCAGTTAGCTGATGGGCGTTCAGGTGACGTCGCGTCGGAGGGCCGGTTGAAATATCTCCCTCGGGCAGATAACGTCGGCAGTCCACTTGAGAAGGCCCGGTAGGTCTCCACACCGGCAGTAGAAGCGGGTCCGGATAGGAGTTGTAGCCCAGCAGCGTGCTGAAACTCCTCAGTCAGCCGGGAGAAGGGCTAGCTTCAGGCTAATTGGTGTATTGCTATGAGACCGACGTTAGCCGATGGCACTCAGGTAGCAGCTAGCTAGCTGCAAGATCCAGTTGAAAAATGTCCAACTTGCGGTAGGGATCCGGGGATATGGAGGGAAAAATAAATAAAAATAGGTCCGGTAAGCTCAGGTTTAGTCGTGTTATACGAGGGGCGAGAGCTTTTCCGAGCTGAAGGTTAGCTGATGCCCGCTAGCAATAGTAAGCTAAATACTAACGTTAGCTAGTTGTTATTTGACCAGATTCGAAAAAACAACAACAAAAACCACAGATCCGCACCACATTGGGTGAGGCAGGTTGCAGGAGAGTGTTTTGAAGTTGGATTTTAGAGAGCACATATAAAAAGATATGTGAAGAAAATATATAAAAATATTATAAAGACGATATTTACACAGGACAGGACGGGACAAGACAAATACACGTCTAACTGCTACGCCATCTTGGATCTTGGATCTTGTTCTATGATAGAGAACAAGATCCATAATGGAGGACATAGTTGAGTTATAATAGAGAATAAGATCCATATTGGAGGACATAGTTGAGTCATTATAGAGAATATGATCCATAATGGAGGACATAGTTGAGTCATAATAGAGAATAAGATCCATATTGGAGGACATAGTTGAGTTATAATAGAGAATAAGATCCATAATGGAGGACATAGTTGAGTCATTATAGAGAATATGATCCATAATGGAGGACATAGTTGAGTCATTATAGAGAATATGATCCATAATGGAGGACATAGTTGAGTCATAATAGAGAATAAGATCCATATTGGAGGACATAGTTGAGTTATAATAGAGAATAAGATCCATAATGGAGGACATAGATGAGTCATAATAGAGAATAAGATCCATAATGGAGGACATAGTTGAGTCATAATAGAGAATAAGATCCATAATGGAGGACATAGTTGAGTCATAATAGAGAATAAGATCCACAATGGAGGACATAGTTGAGTCATAATAGAGAATAAGATCCATAATGGAGGACATATTTGAGTTATAATAGAGAATAAGATCCATAATGGAGGACATAGTTCAGTCATAATAGAGAATTAGATCCATAATGGAGGACATAGTTGAGTTATAATAGAGAATAAGATCCATAATGGAGGACATAGTTGAGTCATAATAGAGAACAAGATCCATAATGGAGGACAAAGTTCAGTCATAATAGATAATAAGATCCATAATGTAGGACATAGTTGAGTCATAATAGAGAATAAGATCCACAATGGAGGACATAGTTGAGTCATAATAGAGAATAAGATCCATAATGGAGGACATATTTGAGTTATAATAGAGAATAAGATCCATAATGGAGGACATAGTTGAGTTATAATAGAGAATAAGATCCATAATGGAGGACATAGTTGAGTCATAATAGAGAATAAGATCCATAATGGAGGACATAGTTGAGTCATAATAGAGAATAAGATCCATAATGGAGGACATAGTTCAGTCATAATAGAGAATAAGATCCATAATGGAGGACATAGTTGAGTCATAATAGAGAATAAGATCCACAATGGAGGACATAGTTGAGTCATAATAGAGAATAAGATCCATAATGGAGGACATAGTTGAGTTATAATAGAGAATAAGATCCATAATGGAGTACATAGTTGAGTTATAATAGAGAATAAGATCCATAATGGAGTACATAGTTGAGTTATAATAGAGAATAAGTTCCTTAATGGAGGACATAGTTGAGTTATAATAGAGAATAAGATCCATATTGGAGGACATAGTTGAGTCATTATAGAGAATAAGATCCAGAATGGAGGACATAGTTGAGTTATAATAGAGAATAAGATCCATATTGGAGGACATAGTTGAGTTATAATAGAGAATAAGATCCATAATGGAGGACATAGTTGAGTCATAATAGAGAATAAGATCCATAATGGAGGACATAGTTGAGTCATAATAGAGAATAAGATCCATAATGGAGGACATAGTTGAGTTATAATAGAGAATAAGATCCATAATGGAGGACATAGTTGAGTTATAATAGAGAATAAGATCCATAATGGAGGACATAGTTGAGTCATAATAGAGAATAAGATCCATAATGGAGGACATAGTTGAGTCATAATAGAGAATAAGATCCATAATGGAGGACATAGTTGAGTCATAATAGAGAATAAGATCCATAATGGAGGACATAGTTGAGTCATAATAGAGAATAAGATCCATAATGGAGGACATAGTTGAGTCATAATAGAGAATAAGATCCATAATGGAGGACATATTTGAGTTTTAATAGAGAATAAGATCCATAATGGAGGACATAGTTCAGTCATAATAGAGAATTAGATCCATAATGGAGGACATAGTTGAGTCATAATAGAGAATAAGATCCATAATGGAGGACATAGTTGAGTTATAATAGAGAATAAGATCCATAATGGAGGACATAGTTGAGTTATAGTAGAGAATAAGATCCATAATGGAGGACATAGTTGAGTCATGATAGAGAACAAGATCCATAATGGAGGACATAGTTGAGTTATAATAGAGAATAAGATCCATAATTGGAGGACATAGTTGAGTCATAATAGAGAATAAGATCCATAATGGAGGACATAGTTGAGTCATAATAGAGAATAAGATCCATAATGGAGGACATAGTTGAGTCATAATAGAGAATAAGATCCATAATGGAGGACATAGTTGAGTCATAATAGAGAATAAGATCCATAATGGAGGACATAGTTGAGTCATAATAGAGAATAAGATCCATAATGGAGGACATAGTTTGAGTCATAATAGAGAATAAGATCCATAATGGAGGACATAGTTGAGTCATAATAGAGAATAAGATCCATAATGGAGGACATAGTTGAGTCATAATAGAGAATAAGATCCATAATGGAGGACATAGTTGAGTTATAATAGAGAATAAGATCCATAATGGAGGACATAGTTGAGTTATAGTAGAGAATAAGATCCATAATGGAGGACATAGTTGAGTCATGATAGAGAACAAGATCCATAATGGAGGACATAGTTGAGTTATAATAGAGAATAAGATCCATATTGGAGGACATAGTTGAGTCATTATAGAGAATATGATCCATAATGGAGGACATAGTTGAGTCATAATAGAGAATAAGATCCATATTGGAGGACATAGTTGAGTTATAATAGAGAATAAGATCCATAATGGAGGACATAGATGAGTCATAATAGAGAATAAGATCCATAATGGAGGACATAGTTGAGTCATAATAGAGAATAAGATCCATAATGGAGGACATAGTTGAGTCATAATAGAGAATAAGATCCACAATGGAGGACATAGTTGAGTCATAATAGAGAATAAGATCCATAATGGAGGACATATTTGAGTTATAATAGAGAATAAGATCCATAATGGAGGACATAGTTCAGTCATAATAGAGAATTAGATCCATAATGGTGGACATAGTTGAGTTATAATAGAGAATAAGATCCATAATGGAGGACATAGTTGAGTCATAATAGAGAACAAGATCCATAATGGAGGACAAAGTTCAGTCATAATAGATAATAAGATCCATAATGGAGGACATAGTTGAGTCATAATAGAGAATAAGATCCACAATGGAGGACATAGTTGAGTCATAATAGAGAATAAGATCCATAATGGAGGACATATTTGAGTTATAATAGAGAATAAGATCCATAATGGAGGACATAGTTGAGTTATAATAGAGAATAAGATCCATAATGGAGGACATAGTTGAGTCATAATAGAGAATAAGATCCATAATGGAGGACATAGTTCAGTCATAATAGAGAATTAGATCCATAATGGAGGACATAGTTGAGTTATAATAGAGAATAAGATCCACAATGGAGGACGTATTTGAGTTATAATAGAGAATAAGATCCATAATGGAGGACATAGTTGAGTTATAATAGAGAATAAGATCCATAATGGAGTACATAGTTGAGTTATAATAGAGAATAAGATCCATAATGGAGGACATAGTTGAGTCATAATAGAGAATAAGATCCATAATGGAGGACATAGTTGAGTCATAATAGAGAATAAGATCCATAATGGAGGACATAGTTCAGTCATAATAGAGAATAAGATCCTTAATGGAGGACATAGTTGAGTCATAATAGAGAATAAGATCCGTAATGGAGGACATAGTTCAGTCATAATAGAGAATAAGTTCCATAATGGAGGACATAGTTGAGTTATAATAGAGAATAAGATCCATAATGGAGTACATAGTTGAGTTATAATAGAGAATAAGATCCATAATGGAGTACATAGTTGAGTTATAATAGAGAATAAGTTCCTTAATGGAGGACATAGTTGAGTTATAATAGAGAATAAGATCCATATTGGAGGACATAGTTGAGTCATTATAGAGAATAAGATCCAGAATGGAGGACATAGTTGAGTTATAATAGAGAATAAGATCCATATTGGAGGACATAGTTGAGTTATAATAGAGAATAAGATCCATAATGGAGGACATAGTTGAGTCATAATAGAGAATAAGATCCATAATGGAGGACATAGTTGAGTCATAATAGAGAATAAGATCCATAATGGAGGACATAGTTGAGTTATAATAGAGAATAAGATCCATAATGGAGGACATAGTTGAGTTATAATAGAGAATAAGATCCATAATGGAGGACATAGTTGAGTCATAATAGAGAATAAGATCCATAATGGAGGACATAGTTGAGTCATAATAGAGAATAAGATCCATAATGGAGGACATAGTTGAGTCATAATAGAGAATAAGATCCATAATGGAGGACATAGTTGAGTCATAATAGAGAATAAGATCCATAATGGAGGACATAGTTGAGTCATAATAGAGAATAAGATCCATAATGGAGGACATATTTGAGTTTTAATAGAGAATAAGATCCATAATGGAGGACATAGTTCAGTCATAATAGAGAATTAGATCCATAATGGAGGACATAGTTGAGTCATAATAGAGAATAAGATCCATAATGGAGGACATAGTTGAGTTATAATAGAGAATAAGATCCATAATGGAGGACATAGTTGAGTTATAGTAGAGAATAAGATCCATAATGGAGGACATAGTTGAGTCATGATAGAGAACAAGATCCATAATGGAGGACATAGTTGAGTTATAATAGAGAATAAGATCCATATTGGAGGACATAGTTGAGTCATTATAGAGAATATGATCCATAATGGAGGACATAGTTGAGTCATAATAGAGAATAAGATCCATATTGGAGGACATAGTTGAGTTATAATAGAGAATAAGATCCATAATGGAGGACATAGATGAGTCATAATAGAGAATAAGATCCATAATGGAGGACATAGTTGAGTCATAATAGAGAATAAGATCCATAATGGAGGACATAGTTGAGTCATAATAGAGAATAAGATCCACAATGGAGGACATAGTTGAGTCATAATAGAGAATAAGATCCATAATGGAGGACATATTTGAGTTATAATAGAGAATAAGATCCATAATGGAGGACATAGTTCAGTCATAATAGAGAATTAGATCCATAATGGAGGACATAGTTGAGTTATAATAGAGAATAAGATCCATAATGGAGGACATAGTTGAGTCATAATAGAGAACAAGATCCATAATGGAGGACAAAGTTCAGTCATAATAGATAATAAGATCCATAATGGAGGACATAGTTGAGTCATAATAGAGAATAAGATCCACAATGGAGGACATAGTTGAGTAATAATAGAGAATAAGATCCATAATGGAGGACATATTTGAGTTATAATAGAGAATAAGATCCATAATGGAGGACATAGTTGAGTTATAATAGAGAATAAGATCCATAATGGAGGACATAGTTGAGTCATAATAGAGAATAAGATCCATAATGGAGGACATAGTTGAGTCATAATAGAGAATAAGATCCATAATGGAGGACATAGTTGAGTCATAATAGAGAATAAGATCCATAATGGAGGACATAGTTGAGTCATAATAGAGAATAAGATCCACAATGGAGGACATAGTTGAGTCATAATAGAGAATAAGATCCATAATGGAGGACATAGTTGAGTTATAATAGAGAATAAGATCCATAATGGAGGACATAGTTGAGTCATAATAGAGAATAAGATCCATAATGGAGGACATAGTTGAGTCATAATAGAGAATAAGATCCATAATGGAGGACATAGTTGAGTTATAATAGAGAATAAGATCCATAATGGAGGACATAGTTGAGTCATAATAGAGAATAAGATCCATAATGGAGGACATAGTTGAGTCATAATAGAGAATAAGATCCATAATGGAGGACATAGTTGAGTTATAATAGAGAATAAGATCCATAATGGAGGACATAGTTGAGTCATAATAGAGAATAAGATCCATAATGGAGGACATAGTTGAGTCATAATAGAGAATAAGATCCATAATGGAGGACATAGTTGAGTCATAATAGAGAATAAGATCCATAATGGAGGACATAGTTGAGTCATAATAGAGAATAAGATCCATAATGGAGGACAAAGTTCAGTCATAATAGATAATAAGATCCATAATGGAGGACATAGTTGAGTCATAATAGAGAATAAGATCCACAATGGAGGACATAGTTGAGTCATAATAGAGAATAAGATCCATAATGGAGGACATATTTGAGTTATAATAGAGAATAAGATCCATAATGGAGGACATAGTTGAGTTATAATAGAGAATAAGATCCATAATGGAGGACATAGTTGAGTCATAATAGAGAATAAGATCCACAATGGAGGACGTATTTGAGTTATAATAGAGAATAAGATCCATAATGGAGGACATAGTTCAGTCATAATAGAGAATTAGATCCATAATGGAGGACATAGTTGAGTTATAATAGAGAATAAGATCCACAATGGAGGACGTATTTGAGTTATAATAGAGAATAAGATCCATAATGGAGGACATAGTTGAGTCATAATAGAGAATAAGATCCATAATGGAGGACATATTTGAGTTATAATAGAGAATAAGATCCATAATGGAGGACACAGTTGAGTCATAATAGAGAATAAGATCCATAATGGAGGACATAGTTGAGTCATAATAGAGAATAAGATCCATAATGGAGGACATAGTTGAGTCATAATAGAGAATAAGATCCATAATGGAGGACATAGTTGAGTTATAATAGAGAATATGATCCTTAATGGAGGACATAGTTGACTTATAATAGAGAATTAGATCCATAATGGAGGACATAGTTGAGTTATAATAGAGAATAAGATCCATAATGGAGGACATAGTTGAGTTATAATAGAGAATAAGATCCATAATGGAGGACATAGTTGAGTCATAATAGAGAATAAGATCCATAATGGAGGACATAGTTGAGTCATAATAGAGGATAAGATCCACAATCGAGGACATAGTTGAGTTATAATAGAGAATAAGATCCATAATGGAGGACATAGTTGAGTCATAATAGAGAATAAGATCCATAATGGAGGACATAGTTGAGTTATAATAGAGGATAAGATCCATAATGGAGGACATAGTTGAGTCATAATAGAGAATGAGTTCCATAATGGAGGACATAGTTGAGTTATAATAGAGAATTAGATCCATAATGGAGGACATAGATGAGTTATAATAGAGAATAAGATCCATAATGGAGGACATAGTTGAGTTATAATAGACAATAAGATCCATAATGGAGGACATAGTTGAGTTATAATAGAGGATAAGATCCATAATGGAGGATATATCGTACAAGTCAAAAGTTTGGACACCAACTGATTCCAGGTTATTTTCTACATTGTATAATAATATTAGTGAAGACATCAAAACTATGAAATACCACACATGGAATCATGTACTATCCAAAGAAGTGTTAAACATATAAAAATATATTTGAGTAGTAGCCACACTTTGCCTTGATGACATCTTTTCACACTCTTGTTATTCTCTCAATCAGTTTTGTTAGTTAGTCACCTAGAATACATTTCAAATTATAGGTGTGCCTTAAACGTTAATTAGTGGAATTGATTTACTTCTTAATATGTTTTAGCCGATCAGTTTTGTTGTGAGTTAGGGGTACAGGTATGGGTGGTATACAGATGACCAAGTCCATATTATGGCAAGAACTTCTCAAATAAGCAAAGATAAATGACAGTCCATCATTGCTTTCTGACATGAAGATCAGTCAATCCAGAGAATGTCAAGAACTTTTAAAGTTTCTTCAAGTGCAGTTGCAAAAACAATCAAGCTTATGATGAAACTGGCTCTCATGAGGACCGCCACAGGAAAGGAAGACCCAGAGTTACCTCTGCTGCAGAGGATCAGTTCATTAGAGTCACCAGCCTAGGAAATTGCAGCCCAAATAAATGCTTCACAAAATTCAAGTAACAGACTCATCTCAACATCAACTGTTCAGAGGAATACGGCTTCATGATTACATTTCTGCAAAGAAATCACTACTAAAGGACACCAATAAGATGAAGAGACTTGCTTGGGCCAAGAAACACAAGCAATGGACATTAGACCGGTGGATATCTGTCCAGATGATCTCTGCTTGTGTGGTTTCCACCGTGAAGCATGGAGGAGGAGGTGTGATGGTGCTTTGCTGGTGACACTGTCAGGGATTTATTTAGAATTCAAGGCACAGTTAAATAGCATGGCTAACACAGCATTCTGCAGCGATATGCCATCCCATCTGGTTTGGGCTTAGTGACCCAACACACCTCCAGGCTGTGTAAGGGCTATGTAACCAAGAAGGAGAGTGATGAGTGCTGCATCAGATGACCTGGCCTCCACAATCACCCCACCGCAACCCAGTTGAGATGGTTTGGGATGAGTTGGACCGCAGAGTGAAGGAAAAGCAGCCACCAAGTGCTCAGCATATGTGGGAACTCTTTCAAGACTGTTGGAAAAACATTCCAGGTGAAGCTGGTTGAGAGAATGCCAAGAGTGTGCAAAGCTGTCATCAAGGCAAAGGGTGGCTACTTTGAAGAATCTAAAATATAAAATATATATTGATTTGTTTAACACTTTTTTTGTTACTACATGATTCCATATGTGTTACTTCATAGTTTTAATGTCCATAATCTATTGTATATAGATTTGTTTTTTCGATTGTATTATTGACTGTATGTCTGTTTACTCCAATGTGTAACTCTGTGTTGTTGTTTGTGTCAAACTGCTTTGCTTTATCTTGGCCAGATCGCAGTTGATAATGAGAATTTGTTCTCAACTTGCCTACCTGGTTAATTAAATAAAGGTGAAATAAATAAATTATAAAGAAAAATCCTGGATTGAGTAGGTGTGTCCAAACTTTTGACTGGTACTGTATTTAAACTACCCCATTTTCATAAATTTGATGATATAAGATTGAAGCCCATTTAAAAGCAGTAGGTGACTTGCAGCAGGAAATATGCAGGATGATTATATGGGATGGAAGTGTGTTACCTGAACAGTTTCTATGATGACAGAGAAGTGGTGGTCAGTGCAGTCTCTAGCCAGCAGGTATTGACAGTGGCCAGAGAAGGTAAAGAACTTGTTGTCAAACGTCTTGAAGTGAGACTGGCCCGTCACTAAGCACTCCCCTGCAAAAGGACACATAACACTGAGGGAGTGAGACTGGCCCGTCACTAAGCACTCCCCTGCAAAAGGACACATAACACTGAGGGAGTGAGACTGGCCCGTCACTAAGCACTCCCCTGCAAAAGGACACATAACACTGAGGGAGTGAGACTGGCCCGTCACTAAGCACTCCCCTGCAAAAGGACACATAACACTGAGGGAGTGTCTCTGAGGGAGGGTGTGAGACTGGCCCGTCACTAAGCACTCCCCTGCAAAAGGACACACTGAGGGAGGGTCTCTGAGGCAGGGTGTGTTTGTGTGAGTGTGCATGTGCATGTGTGCATGTGTAAGTGAGGGTGTGTTTGTGTGAGTGAAGGTGTGTTTGTGTGAGAGTGTATGAGTGTATGTGTGTATGTGTGCATGTGTGCATTTATCTGAGTGTGTATGTGTGTATGTGTGTTTGTGTGAGTGTGTGAGCGTTTGAGTGTGTGAGTGTGTATCTGTGTGATTGTATGTGTGCGTGTGTGTATATCTGGATGTGTGTTCGTGTGACTGAGAGTGTTTATGTGTGTTTGTGTCTCACCAGGACAGCCTTGGTTGGTACACTCCCAGGAGCCGTGTCGACAGATGCTGGTGACAGGAGAGAAACATCATAACCATCACTTAGAGAAAGACCCCACATCATAACCATCACTTAGAGAAAGACCCCACATCATAACCATCACTTAGAGAAAGACCCCACATCATAACCATCACTTAGAGAAAGACCCACATCATAACCATCACTTAGAGAAAGACCCCACATCATAACCATCACTTAGAGGAAGACCCCACATCATAACCATCACTTAGAGGAAGACCCCACATCATAACCATCACTTAGAGGAAGACCCCACATCATAACCATCACTTAGAGAAAGACCCCACATCATAACCATCACTTAGAGAAAGACCCCACATCATAACCATCACTTAGAGAAAGACCCCACATCATAACCATCACTTAGAGAAAGACCCCACATCATAACCATCACTTAGAGAAAGACCCCACATCATAACCATCACTTAGAGAAAGACCTCTACATCATAACCATCACTTAGAGAAAGACCCCACATCATAACCATCACTTAGAGAAAGACCCACATCATAACCATCACTTAGAGGAAGACCCACATCATAACCATCACTTAGAGAAAGACCCCATCATAACCATCACTTAGAGAAAGACCCCACATCATAACCATCACTTAGAGAAAGACCCACATCATAACCATCACTTAGAGAAAGACCCACATCATAACCATCACTTAGAGAAAGACCCCACATCATAACCATCACTTAGAGAAAGACCCCACATCATAACCATCACTTAGAGAAAGACCCACATCATAACCATCACTTAGAGAAAGACCCCACATCATAACCATCACTTAGAGAAAGACCCCACATCATAACCATCACTTAGAGAAAGACCCCACATAATAACCATCACTTAGAGAAAGACCCCACATCATAACCATCACCCCAATGACCTGATAGCATCGAAACTCTGTCTGTCTGTCTGTCTGTCTCTGTGTGTGTGTGTGTGTGTGTGTGTGTGTGTGTGTGTGTGTGTGTGTGTGTGTGTGTGTGTGTGTGTGTGTGTGTGTGTGTGTGTGTGTGTGTACCAGGTGTTGCAGTCTTGTGAGATGCTGGAGCCAGGAGGGAAGTGTTGACCCATGTGAACACAGGAACAGTGAGACACCTCCACACAGAGACCACCATCCAGCACCTTACCCACTGTTACACAGAGAGAGAGAGAGAGTTAACACCTAACCCACTGTTACACAGAGAGAGAGAGAGAGTTAACACCTAACCCACTGTTACACAGAGAGAGAGAGAGAGTTAACACCTAACCCACTGTTACACAGAGAGAGAGAGAGAGTTAACACCTAACCTACTGTTACACAGAGAGAGAGAGAGAGAGAGAGAGAAGTCATGCAGAGGAACAGCTCCTGACTTGTTATAACTTTTTGGTTGTTAAGAATGAGAGTGACACGATTAAATTAGCAAAAATGTTTAGGTAATCAAATTGTACAATTGAAGATCAATACAGGAGGAAAATATCGACAGTGAGTGAGTTAAAAGACCAATATTCATCGTGCTAGCTAGCCAAATTCAAATCTGTCAGTTAGCTTACCGTCTAACTCCAACCGTTTACTGCTGGTAACCATAGCAACATGGCCACTGAGGCAGCGCTAGCAGCAGCAGAGACGGAGAGACTTTCCTGCCCACTTTTTTTTGAGTACCCATCAGAAATCAAATCAGAGAAGGGAAGAATCAATTTTAAACACCGAATTCTGAGGGAAAACCCAGAAACTTTGTTTGCCGACTGCTCACAAAACAGGACTGTTACAAACCTGTTATTTTACACAGACCACGCTACTGCCTGGCATACAGCTGGAACCACGCATTTTAGCTTTACCACGAAGAAAGGCATCTGCAAGGGACGGCAAATCCAACTTTTTGAGGACAGCGATAAGGACCAGGAAAACAGGTTTCTGACGGTGAACATGTATCAGAACGGCACTGTCATGGTCCAGGGAAGTGAGGCTGCACTCAGCTCTTTTGTGCAGAACTTCCCCACCCTAAGGAAGATAGCTGAAAGCAAAAAAGACAAGGACAGCACCCCAACCTCTCCCCTCACCTCAGGCACCCCAACAGCAGGACTATCCTCCCCCCTGCCTGCCTACAACCACCAGAGCCAAGACCACACCACCATCAGCCTGCTGAGAGACAGACTGGCCCTGTTGGAAGTATGGGTTACTGAGCTGAAGGAGCAGCCGCCCAGCTACACCACCACCAGCCCAGACACAGAGCTTCTACAGGACCAGATCAACCAGTGCAGGACCCAGCTGAAGAACTCTGTCCAGGAGCTGAGAGAGAGCCTTACCACAGCGCTTGAGGAGGTAAAGGCCACCATGAGGAGAGAGCTAGTGCAGGTAAAGGAGGAGATGGCAAAGGAGTTGTCTGTCATCAAGAGGTGCTGCAGCACAGAGAGCAGACAGTAGAGACTCCTAGAGAGAAGCTGCAGCCCCTCACCACCCCTAACACCCCCACTGACCCACCTCTACCCACAACCCCCATACCGACAAGCCTTTACCCACACCCCCAGTCAACAAGGAGGCTCACATGGAGACACCTATTACAGAGAGAAGCTCTCTGGCCCCCTGACACACCCCCACACACCCCTCCATGTACACAGGCCCTGTGTACCCCAGCCACAGACCGTAAACCAACTACTCTGGTAAAACCCACTGAGGTGGCCATCCTCATTGACTCAAATGGAAATTCATCCAAGAGGATAAACTCTTCCCCCACCACAAGGTGGCCAAAATATGGTGCCCAAAAACACAGGATGCACTCCACATCCTGTCCCAGCCTGACTTTGGCACACCAGGCCACATTATTATTCACACCGGCACCAACGACCTGCGAGAGGAGCAGGAGAGAGTAGGCAGCCTGGTCAACAGAGTAGCAGAGAGGGCCTCTGAGTGGTTCCCCAACTCCCACATCACCATCTCCACTCTGCTGCCCCGCAAAGACTTTCATCCCGCACCATTCAGAAAGTCAACGCTGACATCACCAGGGGTGGCCTACTCCCAAATGTGCACGTTGCTCACCACCCAACAATCACCCCAGAGCACCTGCACGACCACTCCCACCTGAGGAAGCAGACAGTAGGGATGTTTGCCAAGTCTCTAAAGGACGTGGCACTTAGTAGACAAACACCCTATGTTGCACTGGACAGAGGACCACCCAGAGACCCCTACCAGACCACTGCACCACCAAGGAGCCCCAGACCCCCTCAACGCCCCACCAGACCCAGCGCACCCCACAGGCCCCACCCACCACCAGAGCATCACCACTTCCATCGATTTAACCAGACTGGACCGGGCCCAGCCTACTACCCCGCACCAGACCACCACCTCTACCAGACCAGAGAGAAAGCCCCCCGGCCCAGACCTGGCCCCCCTCCACTCCACAGGGCCCAACAGCAGGACCAGCGCAGCTACGCGGAGGTCGTCAGAGGACAGGAGAACCCTGTAGGATTGAGTGAGATTAAACAGCTCCTCCAATACATCTGCACTAAACTGCACTAAACACACACGGACGCATACACACACACACACACACACACACACACACACACACACACACACACACACACACACACACACACACACACACACACACACACACACACACACAGGCACACAGGCACACACACAGACACACACACCTATTGTACTAAAATGTCCAATTAATAGGAATATTTATATATAAATGTTAGTGGTTACCCTATTTTTCTCACTCTTAACAACCTATTAGTTAGCTATTAGTTAGTAGTTACTGTATTTCTGACTGCTATTCTTCCTTTTTGAAACATGAAATCACTATCAGTTAGCATGTGGAACATCCAGGGCCTAAACTCATCAACCTTTGGACTGAAGAGTTTAGCACTGGAGTTCAACACAAATCTGAAAGATGTTGACGCCATCATTTTGCAGGAGACATGGTGTAAGGCTGACATTGTCACTCACTGTCCCACAGGCTACAGAGAGGTAATTGTGCCGTCACAGAAACACAGCTCTGTCAATAGAGGCAGAGACTCTGGAGGACTGATCATTTGGTACAAATCCCAACTACAAAATCTAATTGATCCTCAAAATTGGTAAATATCACATTTGGTTAAAACTAAAAAGAACTTGTACTGACAGAAAAAGATGTGTTCCTTTGCAATATATATCCCCCTCAGAATCCCCATATTACTCAGAGGAGATGTTCCCCACCCTCGAGGAAGAGACGTGCCATTTCCAGGCCCAGGGAAATGTACTCATCTGTGGGGACACAAATGCGCGCACAGGAACACTACCTGATTTAACAACCACACGAGGGGACAGCTTTATTACAGGCCATACTGTTTCTAACTGTCTTCATCTCCCCCATAGAAACAACAGTGACGGCACCGTCAACAAAAACGGAAGGGATCTGTTGCAGCTCTGTAGAAGCCTGGGTCTGTACTTTGTCAATGGTAGGTTACGGGGAGACTCTTTGGGGAGATTCACCTATTGCTCACCTCTTGGCCACAGTACAGTAGACTATATGATTACAGACATCGACCCTTTCTCTCTCAGCTCATTCACTGTCAAGCCACTAACACCTCTGTCTGATCACAGCCAAATTACGTTGTTCCTCAAAAGAACAGACATGGAAACAACCACACATTCACAGCCCAGTAAGCTGTACAACATCAGAAATTCATACAGATGGGCCCAAAACAGCACAGAAGAATACCAGAAAGCAACCTGTAATCAAAATATCCAAACACTCTTAGATAACTTTCTGGATACCACATTCACTCACAGTAAAGAAGGCATCAATCTAGCAGTTAAACACATAAACTATATATTCAGGCAAACGGCAAAAGAAGCACAATTGAAATTGATAAAAACAAAACAAAAAGACCACAGATGACAAGTGGTTTGATGCAGATTGTAAAATTATAAGGAAAAGACTTAGAACACTATCAAACCAAAAGCACAGAGACCCAAATAATGGTGAATTACGCCTTCATTACTGTGAAACTTTAAAACTCTATAAATGTACACTCAGAACCAAAAAAGCACAGTACAACAGCAAGCAGCTGACACTAATTGAGGAGTCCATAAACACAAACAACTTCTGGCAAAATTGGAAAAAACTAAAAAAATCAAAACAAGAGGAATTAGCGATACAAAATGGTAACATATGGACAACCCATTTTAAAACACTCTACAACACCGTTCAAATTGACAAAAACGCAGAACAACGCCAAATTCATGACAAGTTGAATGGATTAGAAAAAGCTATAAAGGACAATCAAAATCCATTGGACTCCCCAATTACTGACCAGGAGCTCTATGAGAAACTTCAGTCCCTCAAATGTAGAAAATCATGCGGACCTGATGGCATCATAAATGAAATGCTCAAACTCACTAGTGCAAAATGTAAATTGGCTATATTAAAATTTGATCCTAAGTGTAGGTTATTTCCCTGACATCTGGACTTATAACCCGATCTTTAAGAACGGAGACAAATTTGACCCTAACAATTACAGAGGCATTTGTGTGAACAGTAACCTGGGGAAGGTTTTCTGTAGTATTATAAATGTAAGAGTTCTAAACTTCCTTAATAAGCACAATGTCTTGAGTAAAGCCAGATAGGATTTATACCAAAACATCGCACGACCGATCATATTTACACCCTACACACCCTGATAGATAAACATGTCCACCAAAATAATACCAAAATATATGCTTGCTTTATCGACTTCCAAAAAGCATTTGATTCTATTTGGCATACAGGACTGTTCTACAAAGTTATTGAAAGTGGTGTAGGGGGTAAAACATATGACATAATTAAATCAATGTATACTGGCAATACGTGCGCCATTAAAATTGGCAAGAAAATAACAGAATTCTTTAACCAAGGGCGGGGCCTTCGCCAGGGTTGCAATCTGAGCCCTGCACTCTTCAATGTTTATATCAATGAATTGGCCACTATTCTAGAAGAATCCTCTGCCCCTGGTGTTAGTCTCCACAATTCAGAGGTTAAATGCCTGCTCTTCGCAGATGACCTGTGTCTGCTGTCACCCACAGCACATGGCCTACAGCAGAGCCTGGACCTGCTAGAGCAGTACTGCCAGACCTGGGCCCTGGCAGTAAACCCCAAAAAGACTAAAATAATGATTTTTCAGAGAAGATCCAGATCTCAGGGAATTAGACCAAAGTTCTCAATTGGTACAAAATATATAGAGTACTGCACACACTACAACTACTTAGGTTTAAAAATAAGCTCAACTGGACACCTTAATGAGGCAGTGAATGAACTGAGAGAGAAAGCACGCAGGGAATTCTACGCCATTAAAAACAAATTCAAATTGAAATACCTATTAAAATTTGGCTAAAACTTATTGAATGTGTCATTGAACCAATTGCACTTTATGGCAGCGAGGTGTGGGGTCCACTTGCAAAACAAGATTTCACCCAATGGGACAAACACCTATTGAAACCCTGCATGCAGAGTTCTGTAAGATTCTCCTACATGTCCAGAGGAAAACTACAAACAATGCATGCAGGGCAGAATTAGCCAATATCCACTAATAATAAAAACTCAAAAGAGCAATTAAGTTTTAGAAACATCTAAAATACAGTGACCCCCTCTCATATCATTACCAAGCCCTGCAATGCCAAGAGCTGAGCAAAGAAAAGAGTCCCCTCATCCAGCTGGTCCTGGGGCTGAGTTCACAAACCTGTTCTACTAACACACTGAAGCCTCAGGACCAGAACATCCATCCAATCAATCAGAATAAAACAAATTACATCACAATCAAAACAAAACTACATTGCTCATTGGGAAACACAAGCACAAGCACAAAGCAAAATGCAGTGCTATCTGGCCCTAAATCGACAGTACACCGTGGCAAACTATTTGACCACAGTTACTGATCAAAACCTTAGAAAAACCTTGACAAAGTACAGGCTCAGTGAGCACAGCCTTGCCATTGAGAAAGTGAGCACAGTGAGCACAGGCTGCCTGTAGAGGAAAGGCTGTGCAACCACTGCACCACAGCAGAACCTGAGACAGAGCTGCATTTCCAGACCAAATGTCAAAAATATAAAACAATTAGAGAGTGTCATTTCCCCAAATTTGAAACCCATATTCAAGGTTTCAAAGACCTCTCTGATGAGAATAGGCTACCCATCCTGTTGGGGGAGGAAACAGAAAGCTGTGGGCTGGCAGCGCACTACATCACTGCCTGCCATAAGATGAGGGACAGTGTCTGACAGACCAATCAACCTGCACATGTCTTCTACTGTATGCTTATTGTTGTTGTTCAATGTGGTTATTGTTGTTACTGTTGTCCTGTTGACAATTTTGATTATTAATTATGTTCATATTATAAATATCAAATGTAAGCTTTGGCAATATGTACATTGTTACGTCATGCCAATAAAGCAAATTGAATTGAATTGAATTGAATTGAGAGAGAGAGAGATAACACCTAACCCACTGTTACACACAGAGAGAGAGAGAGAGTTAACACCTAACCTACTGTTACACAGAGAGAGAGAGTTAACACCTAACCCACTGACACAGAGAGAGAGAGAGAGATAACACCTAACCCACTGTTACACACAGAGAGAGAGAGAGTTAACACCTAACCCACTGTTACACAGAGAGAGAGAGAGAGTTAACACCTAACCCACTGACAAACAGAGAGAGAGAGTTAACACCTAACCTACTGACACACAGAGAGAGAGTTAACACCTAACCTACTGACACACAGAGAGAGAGAGTTAACACCTAACCCACTTACACACAGATAGAGAGAGTTAACACCTAACCTACTGACACACAGAGAGAGAGTTAGCACCTAACCCACTGACACACAGAGAGAGAGAGTTAGCACCTAACCCACTGACACACAGAGAGAGTTAACACCTAACCTACTGACACACAGAGAGAGAGAGTTAACACCTAACCCACTGACACACAGATAGAGAGAGTTAACACCTAACCCACTTACACACAGATAGAGAGAGTTAACACCTAACCTACTGACACACAGAGAGAGAGTTAGCACCTAACCCACTGACACACAGAGAGAGAGAGTTAGCACCTATCCCACTGACACACAGAGAGAGTTAACACCTAACCTACTGACACACAGAGAGAGAGAGTTAACACCTTACCCACTGTTACACAGAGAGAGAGAGAGAGAGAGTTAACACCTAACAAACTTACAGAGAGAGAGAGAGTTAACACCTAACCTACTGACACAGAGAGAGAGAGAGAGTTAACACCTAACCTACTGACACACAGAGAGAGAGAGTTAGCACCTAACCCACTGACACACAGAGAGAGTTAACACCTAACCTACTGACACACAGAGAGAGAGAGTTAACACCTTACCCACTGTTACACAGAGAGAGAGAGAGAGTTAACACCTAACAAACTTACAGAGAGAGAGAGAGTTAACACCTAACCTACTGGCACACAGAGAGAGAGAGTTAACACCTAACCTACTGACACACAGAGAGAGAGAGTTAACACCTAACCTACTGTTACACAGAGAGAGTTAACACCTAACCTACTGACACACAGAGAGAGAGAGTTTACACCTAACGCATTGACACACAGATAGAGAGTTAACACCTAACCTACTGACACACAGAGAGAGAGAGTTAACACCTAACCCACTGACACACAGAGAGAGAGAGTTAACACCTAACCCACTTACACAGAGAGAGAGAGAGTTAACACCTAACCCACTGACACACAGAGAGAGAGAGTTAACACCTAACCTACTGACACAGAGAGAGAGTTAACACCTAACCTACTGACACACAGAGAGAGAGAGTTAACACCTAACCCACTTACACACAGATAGAGAGAGTTAGCACCTAACCCACTGACACACAGAGAGAGTTAACACCTAACCTACTGACACACAGAGAGAGAGAGTTAACACCTAACCTACTGACACACAGAGAGAGAGAGTTAACACCTAACCCACTGACACACAGAGAGAGTTAACACCTAACCTACTGACACACAGAGCGAGTTAACACCTAACCCACTGACACACAGAGAGAGAGAGTTAACACCTTACCCACTGACACACAGATAGAGAGAGTTAACACCTAACCTACTGACACACACAGAGAGAGTTAACACCTAACCCACTGACACACAGAGAGAGAAAATTAACACCTAACCCACTGACACACAGAGAGAGAGAGTTAACACCTAACCCACTGACACACAGAGAGAGAGAGTTAACACCTAACCTACTGTTACACAGAGAGAGTTAACACCTAACCTACTGACACACAGAGAGAGAGAGTTTACACCTAACGCACTGACACACAGATAGAGAGTTAACACCTAACCTACTGACACACAGAGAGAGAGAGTTAACACCTAACCCACTGACACACAGAGAGAGAGAGTTAACACTAACCCACTTACACAGAGAGAGAGAGAGTTAACACCTAACCCACTGACACACAGAGAGAGAGAGTTAACACCTAACCTACTGACACAGAGAGAGAGTTAACACCTAACCTACTGACACACAGAGAGAGAGAGTTAACACCTAACCCACTTACACACAGATAGAGAGAGTTAACACCTAACCTACTGACACACAGAGAGAGAGTTAGCACCTAACCCACTGACACACAGAGAGAGAGAGTTAGCACCTAACCCACTGACACACAGAGAGAGTTAACACCTAACCTACTGACACACAGAGAGAGAGAGTTAACACCTAACCCACTGACACAGAGATAGAGAGAGTTAACACCTAACCTTCTGACACACAGATAGAGAGAGAGTTAACACCTAACCCACTGACACACAGATAGAGAGAGTTAACACCTAACCCACTGACACAGAGAGAGAGAGAGTTAACACCTAACCCACTGACACAGAGAGAGAGAGAGTTAACACCTAATCCACTGACACAGAGAGAGAGAGAGTTAACACCTAACACACTGACACACAGAGAGAGAGAGTTAACACCTAACGCACTGACACACAGAGAGAGAGAGTTAACACCTAACGCACTGACACACAGATAGAGAGTTAACACCTAACCTACTGACACACAGAGAGAGTTAACACCTAACCTACTGACACACAGAGAGAGTTAACACCTAACCCACTGACACACAGAGAGAGAGAGTTAACACCTAACCCACTGACACACAGAGAGAGAGAGTTTACACCTAACGCACTGACACACAGAGAGAGAGAGTTAACACCTAACCCACTTACACAGAGAGAGAGAGAGTTAACACCTAACCCACTGACACACAGAGAGAGAGAGTTAACACCTAACCTACTGACACAGAGAGAGAGATAACACCTAACCTACTGACACACAGAGAGAGAGTTTACACCTAGCCTACTGACACACAGAGAGAGAGAGTTAACACCTAACCCACTTACACACAGATAGAGAGAGTTAACACCTAACCTACTGACACACAGAGAGAGAGTTAGCACCTAACCCACTGACACACAGAGAGAGAGAGTTAGCACCTAACCCACTGACACACAGAGAGAGTTAACACCTAACCTACTGACACAGAGAGAGAGAGAGTTAACACCTAACCCACTGACACACAGATAGAGAGAGTTAACACCTAACCTTCTGACACACAGATAGAGAGAGAGTTAACACCTAACCCAATGACACACAGATAGAGAGAGTTAACACCTAACCCACTGACACAGAGAGAGAGAGAGTTAACACCTAACCCACTTACACAGAGAGAGAGAGAGTTAACACCTAACCCACTGACACACAGAGAGAGAGAGTTAACACCTAACCTACTGACACAGAGAGAGAGTTAACACCTAACCCACTGACACACAGAGAGAGAGAGTTAACACCTAACCTACTGACACACAGAGAGAGAGAGTTAGCACCTAACCCACTGACACACAGAGAGAGTTAACACCTAACCTACTGACACACAGAGAGAGAGAGTTAACACCTAACCCACTGACACACAGAGAGAGAGAGTTAACACCTAACCCACTGACACACAGAGAGAGTTAACACCTAACCTACTGACACACAGAGCGAGTTAACACCTAACCCACTGACACACAGAGAGAGAGAGTTAACACCTTACCCACTGACACACAGATAGAGAGAGTTAACACCTAACCTACTGACACACACAGAGAGAGTTAACACCTAACCCACTGACACACAGAGAGAGAAAATTAACACCTAACCCACTGACACACAGAGAGAGAGAGTTAACACCTAACCCACTGACACACAGAGAGAGAGAGTTAACACCTAACCTACTGACACACACAGAGAGAGTTAACACCTAACCCACTGACACACAGAGAGAGTTAACACCTAACCCACTGACACACAGAGAGAGAGTTAACACCTAACCTACTGACACACACAGAGAGAGTTAACACCTAACCTACTGACACACAGAGAGAGTTAACACCTAACCTACTGACACACAGAGAGAGAGAGTTAACACCTAACCCACTTACACACAGATAGAGAGAGAGAGTTAACACCTAACCCACTGTTACACAGAGAGAGATAGAGAGAGTTAACACCTAACCCACTGACACAGAGAGAGAGAGAGTTAACACCTAACCTACTGACACAGATAGAGAGAGAGTTAACACCTAACCCACTGTTACACAGAGAGAGAGAGAGTTAACACCTAACCCACTGACACAGAGAGAGAGAGAGAGTTAACACCTAACCTACTGTTACACAGAGAGAGAGAGAGTTAACACCTAACCCACTGTTACACAGAGAGAGAGAGAGTTAACACCTAACCTACTGTTACACAGAGAGAGAGAGAGAGTTAACACCTAACCCACTGTTACACAGAGAGAGAGAGAGAGAGTTAACACCTAACCTACTGTTACACAGAGAGATAGAGAGAGTTAACACCTAACCCACTGACACAGAGAGAGAGAGAGAGCAACACCCAACCCACTGACACAGAGAGAGAGAGAGAGTTAACACCTAACCCACTGACACAGAGAGAGAGAGTTAACACCTAACCTACTGACACACAGAGAGAGAGAGTTAACACCTAACCCACTGACACAGAGAGAGAGAGAGTTAACACCTAACCTACTGACACACAGAGAGAGAGAGAGTTAACACCTAACCCACTGACACAGAGAGAGAGAGAGTTAACACCTAACCCACTGACACAGAGAGAGAGAGAGTTAACACCTAACCTACTGACACACACAGAGAGAGAAAATTAACACCTAACCCACTGACACACAGAGAGAGAGAGTTAACACCTAACCCACTGACACACAGAGAGAGAGAGTTAACACCTAACCTACTGACACACACAGAGAGAGTTAACACCTAACCCACTGACACACAGAGAGAGAGTTAACACCTAACCCACTGACACACAGAGAGAGAGAGTTAACACCTAACCTACTGACACACACAGAGAGAGTTAACACCTAACCTACTGACACACAGAGAGAGTTAACACCTAACCTACTGACACACAGAGAGAGAGAGTTAACACCTAACCCACTTACACACAGATAGAGAGAGAGAGTTAACACCTAACCCACTGTTACACAGAGAGAGAGAGAGAGAGTTAACACCTAACCTACTGACACAGAGAGAGAGAGAGTTAACACCTAACCTACTGACACACAGAGAGAGAGAGTTAACACCTAACCCACTGACACACAGAGATAGAGAGAGTTAACACCTAACCCACTGACACAGAGAGAGAGAGAGTTAACACCTAACCTACTGACACAGATAGAGAGAGAGTTAACACCTAACCCACTGTTACACAGAGAGAGAGAGAGTTAACACCTAACCCACTGACACAGAGAGAGAGAGCGTTAACACTCTAACCTACTGTTACACAGAGAGAGAGAGAGTTAACACCTAACCCACTGTTACACAGAGAGAGAGAGTTAACACTCTAACCTGCTGTTACACAGAGAGAGAGAGAGTTAACACTCTAACCCACTGTTACACAGAGAGAGAGAGAGAGTTAACACCTAACCTACTGTTACACAGAGAGATAGAGAGAGTTAACACCTAACCCACTGACACAGAGAGAGAGAGAGAGTTAACACCTAACCCACTGTTACACAGAGAGAGAGAGAGTTAACACCTAACCCACTGACACAGAGAGAGAGAGAGCGTTAACACCTAACCTACTGTTACACAGAGAGAGAGAGAGAGTTAACACCTAACCCACTGTTACACAGAGAGAGAGAGAGTTAACACCTAACCTACTGTTACACAGAGAGAGAGAGAGTTAACACCTAACCCACTGTTACACAGAGAGAGAGAGAGAGTTAACACCTAACCTACTGTTACACAGAGAGATAGAGAGAGTTAACACCTAACCCACTGACACAGAGAGAGAGAGAGAGTTAACACCTAACCCACTGACACAGAGAGAGAGAGAGAGTTAACACCTAACCCACTGACACAGAGAGAGAGAGAGTTAACACCTAACCTACTGACACACAGAGAGAGAGAGAGTTAACACCTAACCCACTGACACAGAGAGAGAGAGAGTTAACACCTAACCTACTGACACACAGAGAGAGAGTTACCTTGTTCCTCAAAAGAACAGACATGGAAACAACCACACATTCACAGCCCAGTAAGCTGTACAACATCAGACATTCATACAGATGGGCCCAAAACAGCACAGAAGAATACCAAAAAGCAACCTGTAATCAAAATATCCAAACACTCTTAGATAACTTTCTGGATACCACATTCACTCACAGTAAAGAAGGCATCAATCTAGCAGTTAAACACATAAACTATATATTCTGGCAAACGGCAAAAGAAGCACAATTGAAATTGATAAAAAACAAAACAAAAAAGACCACAGATGACAACTGGTTTGATGCAGATTGTAAAATTATAAGGAAAAAACTTAGAACACTATCAAACCAAAAGCACAGAGACCCAAATAATGGTGAATTACTGTGAAACTTTAAAACTCTATAAATGTACACTCAGAACCAAAAAAGCACAGTACAACAGCAAGCAGCTGACACTAATTGAGGAGTCCATAAACACAAACAACTTCTGGCAAAATTGGAAAAAACTAAAAAAATCAAAACAAGAGGAATTAGCGATACAAAATGGTAACATATGGACAACCCATTTTAAAACACTCTACAACACCGTTCAAATTGACAAAAACGCAGAACAACGCCAAATTCATGACAAGTTGAATGGATTAGAAAAAGCTATAAAGGACAATCAAAATCCATTGGACTCCCCAATTACTGACCAGGAGCTCTATGAGAAACTTCAGTCCCTCAAATGTAGAAAATCATGCGGACCTGATGGCATCATAAATGAAATGCTCAAACTCACTAGTGCAAAATGTAAATTGGCTATATTAAAATTTGATCCTAAGTGTAGGTTATTTCCCTGACATCTGGACTTATAACCCCGATCTTTAAGAACGGAGACAAATTTGACCCTAACAATTACAGAGGCATTTGTGTGAACAGTAACCTGGGGAAGGTTTTCTGTAGTATTATAAATGTAAGAGTTCTAAACTTCCTTAATAAGCACAATGTCTTGAGTAAAAGCCAGATAGGATTTATACCAAAACATCGCACGACCGATCATATTTACACCCTACACACCCTGATAGATAAACATGTCCACCAAAATAATACCAAAATATATGCTTGCTTTATCGACTTCCAAAAAGCATTTGATTCTATTTGGCATACAGGACTGTTCTACAAAGTTATTGAAAGTGGTGTAGGGGGTAAAACATATGACATAATTAAATCAATGTATACTGGCAATACGTGCGCCATTAAAATTGGCAAGAAAATAACAGAATTCTTTAACCAAGGGCGGGGCCTTCGCCAGGGTTGCAATCTGAGCCCTGCACTCTTCAATGTTTATATCAATGAATTGGCCACTATTCTAGAAGAATCCTCTGCCCCTGGTGTTAGTCTCCACAATTCAGAGGTTAAATGCCTGCTCTTCGCAGATGACCTGTGTCTGCTGTCACCCACAGCACATGGCCTACAGCAGAGCCTGGCCCTGCTAGAGCAGTACTGCCAGACCTGGGCCCTGGCAGTAAACCCCAAAAAGACTTAAATAATGATTTTTCAGAGAAGATCCAGATCTCAGGGAATTAGACCAAAGTTCTCAATTGGTACAAAATATATAGAGTACTGCACACACTACAATTACTGAGGTTTAAATATATAGAGTACTGCACACACTACAACTACTTAGGTTTAAAAATAAGCTCAACTGGAAACCTTAAAGAGGCAGTGAATGAACTGAGAGAAAAAGCACGCAGGGCATTCTACGCAATTAAAAAACTAATTTAAATTGAAATACCTATTAATATTTAGCTAAAACTAATTGAACGTGTCATTGAACCAATTGCACTTCATGGCAGTGAGGTGTGGGGTCCACTTTCAAAACAAGATTTCACCCAATGGGACAAACACCCCATTGAAACCCTGCATTCTGAGTTCTGTAAGATTCTCCTACATGTCCAGAGGAAAACTACAAACAATGCATGCAGGGCAGAATTAGGCCAATATCCACTAATAATAAAAACTAAAAAAAGAGCAATTAAGTTTTGGAAACATCTAAAATACAGTGACCCCCTCTCATATCATTACCAAGCCCTGCAATGCCAAGAGCTGAGCAAAGAAAAGAGTTCCCTCATCCAGCTGGTCCTAGGGCTGAGTTCACAAACCTGTTCTACTAACACACTGAAGCCACAGGACCAGAACATCCATCCAATCAATCAGAATAAAACAAATTACATCACAATCAAAACAAAACTACATTGCTCATTGGGAAACACAAGCACAAGCACAAAGCAAAATGCAGTGCTATCTGGCCCTAAATCGACAGTACACCATGGCAAACTATTTGACCATGGTTACTGATCAAAACCTTAGAAAAACCTTGACAAAGTACAGGCTCAGTGAGCACAGCCTTGCCATTGAGAAGGGTAGACACAGGAAAACCTGGCTCCCTGTAGAGGAAAGGCTGTGCAACCACTGCACAACAGCAGAACCTGAGACAGAGCTGCATTTCCTGACAAAATGTCAAAAATATAAAACAATTAGAGACTGTAATTTCAAAGTTTCAAGACCTCTCTGATGAGAGTAGGCTACCCAGAAAGCTGTGGGTTGGCAGCAGAAAGCTGTGGGTTGGCAGCACACTACATTGCTGCCTGCCATAAGATGAGGGACAGTGTCTGACAGACCAATCAGCCTGCACATGTCCTCTACTGTATGCTTAGTGTTATTGTTCAGTGGTTATTTTGACCCTTGGTTATTGTTGTTACTGTTGTCCTGTTGACAATTTTGATTCTTGTTAATTTCATATTGTAAATATCAAAAGTAAGCTTTGGCAATATCTACATTGTTACGTCATGCCAATAAAGCAAAATGAATTGAATTGAATTGAGAGAGAGAGAGAGAGAGAGAGAGAGAGAGAGAGAGAGAGAGAGAGAGAGAGAGAGAGAGAGAGAGAGAGAGACAGAGAGAGAGAGAGAGAGACAGTGAGTCAGTCAGAGAGAGAGCGAGAGAGAGAGAGAGAGAGAGAGAGAGAGAGAGACAGAGAGAGAGAGAGAGACAGTGAGTCAGTCAGAGAGAGAGCGAGAGAGAGAGAGAGAGAGAGAGAGAGAGAGAGAGAGAGAGAGAGAGGGAGTATCAGCAGCATGATCAGCAGCGAAATGAAATCTGTTTGAGAACTAAATATATTTGAGAACGACTCACACACACACACAGTTAGAGAGAGTTAACACACACATTGCGTACTGTGTAGTGTCCTGTTCTTACCTGGGCAGCTGCAGCCGTCCACACATTCCTCCTTACAGACCTCCTGGATGTTGAGACTCTGACAGGTGGTGGAGCAAGACCTAGAACACTCACTATAATGCATCCCTATTGGACACCTGGGGGCTACACACAAACACACACACACGCATGTGTTATTTTATCCAGTTCCACATTATTTCATTTCAAAAGTAATGCACCGAACATCTTAGCTAGATTAAAACTCCACCGCAATAATGTCAAAATGAACTACAGATTTACTGATTTATCTTAGATACATTTTGACATACAGTAAGGTCAATACATATTTGGACATTGACCAAGTTATTATTACAGAGACAGAATGATGAAATCCAATGTGGGGACATACGGAGACAGAATGATGAAATCCATTGTGGGGACATACAGAGACAGAATGATGAAATCCATTGTGGGGACATACGGAGACAGAATGATGAAATCCATTGTGGGGACATACGGAGACAGAATGATGAAATCCATTGTGGGGACATACGGAGACAGAATGATGAAATTGTGTGCCTGTCCAAATACTTCTGGACCTGACTATTTTTTCGGGAAGTGTTACTGCCTATGTTGTTGCTACAGTGTCTCAAGAAGGTCAGAAAACAAGTGTAATGTTGTTTTTGCCAGATACAGAATCCTCCTAAAGGTCTGGAGCCAGCTATGGTTAACTTCATAATACTGTTCACACTTACAAAAGTCGGTTTACAAAACGTAAGTCCTCTGCACTGCAAACACAGATACTCCAAACCCCTCCCCTCCTCTCACTTCTCTCAGATACTCACTACATTGGCTCTCCTCCAACCAGCCGTGCAGCACCTGGCCATGGGCATGGCAGGTCCTGGCGAACTCCAATAGGACGCGGCAGTGGCAGTCTGTCCCCACCCCTAGCCCCTTCCCCTGGCCACAGTGACATGCCTCTTCCTCACAGAGAGACAGGAAGGCTTCTGGAGAGACCAGACTGGCACAGCGCAGGAAGACAGGAGAGGTACGCAACACACTGCACCTGGACAACAGCTAGAACACACACACAGCTGGCAGACACAGCTACATTTCCTAAGGTTTTTCTTGAGGTTAACAGAGGCTGTCTGTTGATAAAGGGTTAGGGTCTTGAGGTTAACAGAGGCTGTCTGTTGATAAAGGGTTAGGGTCTTGAGGTTAACAGAGGCTGTCTGTTGATAAAGGGTTAGGGTCTTGAGGTTAACAGAGGCTGTCTGTTGATAAAGGGTTAGGGTCTTGAGGTTAACAGGGGCTGTCTGTTGATGAAGGGTTAGGGTTAGGGTCTTGAGGTTAACAGAGGCTGTCTGTTGATAAAGGGTTAGGGTCTTGAGGTTAACAGAGGCTGTCTGTTGATAAAGGGTTAGGGTCTTGAGGTTAACAGAGGCTGTCTGTTGATAAAGGGTTAGGGTCTTGAGGTTAACAGAGGCTGTCTGTTGATAAAGGGTTAGGGTCTTGAGGTTAACAGGGGCTGTCTGTTGATGAAGGGTTAGGGTTAGGGTCTTGAGGTTAACAGAGGCTGTCTGTTGATAAAGGGTTAGGGTCTTGAGGTTAACAGAGGCTGTCTGTTGATAAAGGGTTAGGGTCTTGAGGTTAACAGAGGCTGTCTGTTGATAAAGGGTTAGGGTCTTGAGGTTAACAGAGGCTGTCTGTTGATAAAGGGTTAGAGTCTTGAGGTTAACAGAGGCTGTCTGTTGATAAAGGGTTAGGGTCTTGAGGTTAACAGAGGCTGTCTGTTGATAAAGGGTTAGGGTTAGGGTCTTGAGGTTAACAGAGGCTGTCTGTTGATAAAGGGTTAGGGTCTTGAGGTTAACAGAGGCTGTCTGTTGATAAAGGGTTAGGGTCTTGAGGTTAACAGAGGCTGTCTGTTGATAAAGGGTTAGGGTCTTGAGGTTAACAGAGGCTGTCTGTTGATGAAGGGTTAGGGTTAGGGTCTTGAGGTTAACAGAGGCTGTCTGTTGATGAAGGGTTAGGGTTAGGGTCTTGAGGTTAACAGGGGCTGTCTGTTGATAAAGGGTTAGGGTCTTGAGGTTAACAGGGGCTGTCTGTTGATGAAGGGTTAGGGTTAGGGTCTTGAGGTTAACAGAGGCTGTCTGTTGATAAAGGGTTAGGGTCTTGAGGTTAACAGGGGCTGTCTGTTGATAAAGGGTTAGGGTCTTGAGGTTAACAGAGGCTGTCTGTTGATAAAGGGTTAGGGTTAGGGTCTTGAAGTTAACAGAGGCTGTCTGTTGATTGAATGCCTGTTGGTGAATGGCGTGAAGGAGTAGATTTGATTGGTCTAAAGATGAGAGCAGAGATCTCTGAGTGGAAAAGAGGACCTGAA